>ML677084.1:18366893-18467014 GCA_007922155.1 Mesoclemmys tuberculata
TCCGAGCCTGGCTATGACCTCAGCTTCCATGCCCAGGGCCCCACCGCCAGGCCTCAGGCCCCTGGAGCACGTGGCCCCTCCCAGCTGCAGTGCCTGGTCCCAGCACTCAACCACAGCACCCTTGGTCCAACCCCACCCTGCTACAGTGCCCTCGACACACCCCTCCCTCGCCCTGGGCCCACAGCCTTAGCGCTTGGCTCCTGGAGCCCACCTCATCCCCTAGCCACCACAGTCCTCGGGGACAGCCTCAGCCCTCCTACTCATAGCCCAGCTCCCAGCTGCAGCGCCAGCCTGAACATGGCCCACTCCCAGCTCTAGCTGGGAGGATGCAGGGGTGTGTGGACAGGGGTAAGGAGGGGTGCAGCGTCAGAAGTTTGAGGACCACTGCCCCAATTCTAAGACATTTGCCACCAGAACAAATGACTGTACTTCCCACTTCAAACACTAGGTGGTGATGTTTCAGAAAATACCAAACAAGGCTTTTGACTGCAGGACTCAAAAATACGTCACCTAGAAATTGCTAGTACTTTGATTTACTAACGGATCTTTAAGAAACCACCTCAGGTTATTTTTTCAGTGGCAAAGACAAGAAAGGACAAAACATAAGTCATATATATTAATGATTAAACCAGTTTCTCTGCCTCTTTGTGATAAATGAACCATTACAACTATATCACAAAAGGAAACGCAGGGCCAGTGCGAGCCACTAACTTTATAACATTGCCTTCGTGTATATTCCTCAGTCTCCCTTGGAAAATATCTGGGGCCAAGTTTTACCCACTAATCCATGTGTACATCTCCCATTGATGTCTCCGGCTCTCCTATATCACGGCAGTTCCCTAGAAACATCCGTCTGCCCCAGTCTATTTTTCCTTCATCCTCATCTCAGTGTTTTTGTTAGTTTTGGGGGAGCATGTGTCTGATTTCTCCCTCCCACATGCAAAGTGATAGTAATGGAACATCCACAGCACAGCATCAGGTCCAGTGGAGAAGACAGCAGTTAATGCCTCCTGCAGAGCTACCAGTCCAGGGGAAAATCCAGAAGGAGACCATCTTTCTTGACACTGTTCAGACCAGCAGATCACACTGTGACCAGACACCGGACTTCCCTGCAGTCGTCAAGAGGAGGGAAAAGTTAGTGACTGAAAAGATGAAGTGGTGGAATGAAAGGAATACAGGAGTAAGAGGTGAGACCCAAGCCAAAGCAGCAGGACACGTGACAAGAAATAAGCAAAGCAGCATTCTAGTTCTAAACAGCTGATTGTACAGGATACCCCTGCGTCTATAACCATCTCTTCCCTCAAAATATATGCCACCGTGAAAGTGATGTGGAGCAGAAGGAGCTTAAAGCCAGAGATAGACATTCCCCATTACTTGCACCTAGGAAGCAGCTAAGTGTAGCTGGAGGGCTGATGGTCCTTCTCCCATTAGTCTTAGGCAGCCTCTTTGCCTGTGTCCTGTTGCAAAGCATCAGCATATCATGGTTCCCTGACTCCTGGGAACACCATGAGATCCCAAACAGCCATGGCATTACAGACAACAAAGCTAAAGTGTAATAGCATCTATGAAACTCTGCCTCAGCCAAAAGGTTAATATGGCTACACCTCACTGGAAAGCTAAGAAGAATGTAAGTAGTCTTGTGGTGTGTTCCTTCAGGTGCTGAGGTTTATGAAGTATTTCAACAAGTTCAGTATTGTCAAGGCCTACCGGTGAGGGTGAGAGTCAGTCTCCTCTATCAGCTCCCCAAATACATCCATTTACCAAAGAATGCTTTTGAAATGCAATCCCTTTTCATTGGGCTAAGCACAGGAATGAGGAGCAACCACCCATCTGCAACATGTGAGCTGAATTTATTGCACCACCCAAGACGTCAGGCTGCAAACATGGAATGGCTTTCTGAGCCAAATGACTCAGTCTCTGCCCTAGGAACCTCAGTCACCAGACACTCTCATATTTCTCAAAAAACCTGCACAAACTGCCATCCTAGGACTCCACTGAGCTGAAGAGGCGTAGGAGTCTCCCTTTACTCATCCCAACACATGAACACCCACTCAGGGTCGACTCCTTTGTACCCACCCACCATGAAGTCCTCCGTCCAGGCTATGCTTTCGCCAGCCTCTTTTTCATATTGGCCACCACAGGTAAAGTTGCCATTGAATCAGTGCTCTCGAAGGCTGACTGAACACAGGCAAAGTCTCAGCCAAAGCAAGAGAGATGGGCTTAGCCTCTGTGGGGTTGCCGGCAGTAACCTGTGACCAGGCTGCTGGGTTAGGGTAAAGCTGGAAGCTGTGAGAGCAGCAAACAGGCCAAGTCCATTCATCTTGGGCACTTCAGTCAGCAACTGGGGTAGACCCCCAGTCACCACAAATCCAGAGCCAGCTCAGGATAATTGACTATATATATATATATATATATATATATACACATATATACACACACACACACACACACACACACACACACACACACACACACAGAAAGAATAGTGGAAACAAAATGGCTGCCACTCAGACACAAAGGTGAGTTACCTGAGGCTCAAAAATGTGGAAAAGCATTCTCCGCTGTAGCGGCGGTGTCATTTATTGACTGTCATATGGCCCAGTTCACCGAAACTCTGCAGGCTAGTATCTTCCCAAAGTACTACAAAGTTATTCAGGATAAAGTGTGGAAGGCTAAAGGCAACCCTAATAAGGCAAAAAGGATTAAAATGTAAATCCACTACAAGAGAGGATTCTGGGGAGGAAATCAAATATGAAATCCTTTAACATGAAACTAATTAAGATGATGATTTAACCAGGTTCTCAGCATCTCATGAATTTTCTTAGTAGCTTGCCAAGTATATTATATGCAGCTTTGCATCTCTAACTGCATTGGGTCCACTTTGTATTGCATTGCCATCTAGTGGCTGCTTTACAGAATCTCTCTAGGGCACAGTCCACCAGGAAAACTACATTTACCAAACTTCAATGGTCTACGCAAAGGAGTTGCATGTTCAAGAACAGCAAGTTTCTCCGGCTGTCCCTTGCATACTGTATGCCATTCAGTTATGAATGGAAGGAGACTGCCTCCTCCATAATAGTTGTCAGTTGTGGACACAATGAATTTGCTAACATGCACTATAAGAACATGCCCTGGCTCTCAAGAGACAACAGTTAATTAACGTTAAACAATCTGCTGCATTTCTTAAAGTATCCTCCACAAAACTGTGGAAGGTATTAGAAATGGGAACAGAATTATTGGGGCATCCAGTCTGTTCCCTTCTATGCTTGCAAGTGTTTTAATGAGTTGCCTTTTAAAACACTAGTGTGTTATACAGCCATAGCCCCAAACACAGCAGTAACACTATTTTTAAGCTTCAGTGTTTACACTTCTGTAATGCCAAATTCTTGGTATGTTGTATCAGGAAGTGATGGGGAAAAAGGGTTTTCTAGGCCCCCCCCCCTTTTTTTTTTCAGACCAACACAAAGCTAAATTGTAACCTCAGTGCAGGGCACTAAAGATCTGTTTTCAACAACTAGAAATGCTGGAAGTAACAGAGCATGTATGAGTGAATTAGAAATATTGACTTCAGTAGCACAGATACTGTATAAAAGAGAGGGCCAGATCCTCTGTTATGGCCAACGCGCATACAGCATGATTTTTCTACTGGCCTGGTCCTCCACCGGGTCTATGCAGGCTGCAACTCTCTTAAAGTAGCCAGTCTAATTGACGCCTTGGTTCAATGCCCTCAAGGGCCTGAAAACCTAGCGAAGGATTGCCATAGTTCATAGCAATCCCAGCGAAGCATCTATTTACCTGCTATGTAGTAGGGATGGGGAACCCCTGCATCAGCTCTACTCCACTATTCACCTTTAGCCTGGGATGATCCACGCTAGGCTAAGTTAACCAATTTTTGGAGCAGATGATGCCAGCACAAAACAGTTGCACTCTTTAGATATTTGGATTTGGTCCAAGGTCCTCTAGTCTTTTACATATGGCACAACACTAGAAAACCAAACTCAGATCATACGCTATTTTCTGAACAAAACTCCATAGGTTTTACGGTGGCCCATATGTCTACAGGGAACATCTTAACCTGCCTGAGGTCAGAATTCTGCATTTCAGGGCTTGGAACTGGGTGTGTATATTCTAGGTGGATGCGATGGGGAACTTACAGTGAGTTTGTTATAGAACTTTGGAAACTGAGTGTGCATTGGATATCCTGAAGTTTGGCCATTCTGACACACAGGCTGGGGCTAGTGTGGATATGAACACTAGCCTAACTGGTGACTTCCCAGATTGCATAGATAGAAAAGATACTTGAGCAACCTTAGCTATCAGTTAACTAAATTTGTCTTTGTGGGATTTCATTAAGACCATGTTTAACTTAAATTGAGGATCTCCAAAGTGGCCTGTTTGCCCTTACATCAATGGCGACCCTGGAGCAATTCAAGAATCTCAACTTGGAAAAGTGCAGCTGTATCTGAGCTGACATTAAAGCTGATTAACTGAAAGCAAAGGAAGTGTTTCAAGATATGGGGGTAGGAAGCCACGGTATGAATAAAAGCTTAATAGAAAGGATTCCTGCACTCCTGCAACAAATCCACCCCAGACCAACGAAAGCCTAGGGCTGTGTCTTTATCGCACTCACAAGATGTGATTGCACCTCATGTAGACATAGGCAAGGTAGCTTTAATCTAGCCAGCTTGGGTTTTGGAGCAGTGAAGCATCAGCAGGCTAGCCCTCTGGATGGGGTTGCACAGCCCACAGCAAGGAGTGCTTTGGCTTCACTGCTGTAGTGCTCAGGACACGGCTATGTCTCTTTGTTAGTCCTGTACAGGAGCGTTTCGGAGTTCCATTTGCAATCTGGGATGCCCAATCAGAAAACAGACAACACTTGAAAATCCCCTCCATGCTAGCTAGCCTTGCTTATTTGACCCTCGCAGCCATCTGGGGGAATATGAGGAAAGTATTAAGTCTCATACAAGGTCAAGAAAGGCATTCAATGCACAGGGCATAAAGCACTAGTAGCACTGCATGTCCAGATCTAGCTCAAGTCCTCCGTAGAGGCCACTATGCCTAATTAAGGAAGCATATTAGAGCTGTAGTCACGAGTTGGAATGCAGAATTATCACTCCTGAAATGCCACGAGATGTTGGGCATACAAAGCCTCCAAAGATTTTTATAGTCAGATGTGGTGTAAGTGGTTGGCAAAGAAAAGATCCCAGTAATTAGAATGATTTTAAAATGTTAGATATAGTTAATGCATGACCTAATCTTTTGGACAACGTGGCCCATTCTCATAAAGCATACCAGGGATGAATATAGTCGGAACCACATCTCTCCCTATCTTTCCTCCCCCTACGAAGCCCATCCCCTCTTCTTGCACAGTTCTATTTCTCTCCTACTATGCTAGCCTTTTCCTAGCCCATTATGATTGCCCAGGCACTCTCCCATCCCTGCAGATGGAGAAACATGCACTCATCGCCAGTCTGCACTAGACAGCCAGCTGTCTTTTCTGCTGGAGCTAGCCTAGGCTTTATGCCAAAAAGCCCCTGCCCAGAGCAACTGCAGCTGCCCTAGTTGCTCAAACTGTCTCTCCTAACCCATGCTCTCTGTTTTCCCAGGTGCCTCTTCCATATCCTCAGCCCTGCTTGCACTCCCATCTCTGTCTCCTTCTTTGTCCGGTGCTATCCTTCTCAACCCCATGCTCACATCTCCTTCCTTCATTCCCATGCTAGGATCACACCCAGCAGCCCTGTTCTGTTCTTCCTCCCACGACCTCTAGGACGAGATTGGGAGTTTTGTGCTGTTCTCCCCTCCGCCCCTGCCCCTCCAGTTACACACACCAGTTTTCCCTATGACCAGCTGGATGATGGTACAGCTAGACATAGGAGCTTTTGGTGCTCATGCTCTTGCTGAGGTCTCCATGAATAGAGGACCTTCCCCTCTGGTTCAGTGCAGCGTTTAGAGGCAGTCAGAAGAAGAATCGGAGAAGAGGATGGGGTGGCAGCACTGTCTGGCGGCAGCGGGAGTGGTAGCTCCCACTCACCAGGAACGGCAGCAGCGTCTGCGGGGGTGGGGGGAAGCCTGGAAACGGATGAAAATTAGAACTTGGCAAAAATTGTTGCAGGAATAGTTTAGTGGCAGCTTTGGTTGACCTGAAACTATTTATGATTTTGACTTGATTTGTTTTGGCAGGAGAAATGTTTTTCAAGGCTAGCTTCAGGAGAGTGAGGGAGGGTGTACACTTATAATCTTCAGCCCCCTGGTCATGGCTCTAGCCAGGGATGTGGGAGACCCAGGCTTGAATCCCCACTCTGGAGCACTTGAACTCCAGCCTCCCCATCTCCCAAGTGACCATCTTCACCAGCAAGCTAGAAGCTCTCGTGGGGTGAGTTGCTTACAGTCTCTCCTGTTGTGAAGCTGACACACTTTGAATAAAGAATCTGGGCCAAAGAGAGTGAGAATGACACTATAGCCTGGTGGTTAAGGCACCCAACTAAGAGGTAACGTTATCCAGGGTTTTCAGAACCCAAAGCAGCGGTATCAACTCTTTTGCTGCAGGCAGTTTCAAGAATAAATCAGGGGGAACACAGCCTTTCCAGCTGATTAAGATTAATACAAGCAAGTGCACTCATCTAAAACAACTTTGTTAGATTTAAGCACACACAAACATAAGCAATAGGTTTAGGACATCCCAGTACAGTACAGGTACAGTAACTGTACCGACAGTCGGAGATGGTTTTGAGTTATCACCAGCCAGCTTTCCAGCGACCCTCTTTCCATGCAGCTTTGGAGGAGTTTAGGTGTCAACTCCTTGCCCAAAGAAAAGCTTCCTCAGACTGCTCTGAGGTATTTACTTTTCCCTAATCTTACATAGCTAACTTTTACAAAACACATAGCTCATAGTGACCCCCTACGGGGTCATCATTTCTCTTAACAATCTTAGCCATAATAACCTTCTATATCACAGGCACCTAAATCCAAGGTCCCTGTCCACTTGTTTTTTCTCAGTCTCAAATTGTTGAGTCTTCTCCTCTCGTCCCATTCTGATTAGCAGAAACTGCCAGCCTTCAGCTAGCGTCTGACCTTCCCTCTAGAAATCCTGCTTGTTAATGAACATTAAGGGTTAATTTGAACATTAATAGGTGGTGTTTTATTTTATTCATAGAATATTAGAGTTGGAAGGGACCTCAGGAGGTCATCTAGTCCAACCCTCTGCTCAAAGCAGGACTAACCTCAGCTAAATCATCCCAGCCAGGGCTTTGTCAAGCCACATCTTAAAAACCTCTAAAGATGGGGATTCCACCACCTCCCTAGGTAACCCATCCCAGTGCTTCATCACCCTCCTAGTGAAAAGCTTTTTCCTAATATCCAACCTAGACCTCTCCCACTGCAACTTGAGACCATTGCTCCTTGTTTTATCATCTTCTACTATTGAGAACAGCCTAACTTCATCCTCCCTGGAACCCCCTTTCAGGTAGTTAAAGGCTGCTACAAAATCCCCCCTCGTTCTTTTTTGCAGACTAAATAAATCTAGTTCCCTCAGCCTCTCCTCATAAGTCTTGTGCTTCAGCCCCCTAATCATTTTTGTTGCCCTCTGCTAGGCTCTCGCCAACCTGTCCACATCCTTTTTGTAGTGGAGGGCCCAAAACTGGAAACAATACTCCAAATGCGGCCTCGCCAATGCTGAATAGAGGGGAATAATCACTTCCCTCAATCTGTTGGCAATGCTCCTACTAATACAACCCAATATGCTATTAGCCTTCTTGACAACCAGGGCACACTGCTGACTCATATCCAGCTTCTTACCTACTGTAACTCCCAGGACCTTTTCTGCAGAACTGCAGCCTAGCTTGTTGGTCTCCAGTCTAGCTGTGCATGGGATTCTTCCATCCTAAATGCAGGACTCTGCACTTGTCCTTGTTGAACCTCATCAGATTTCTTTTGGCCCAATCCTCCAATTTGTATAGGTCACTCTGTATGCTATCCCTACCTTCCAGGGTATCTACCACTCCCCTTAGCTTAGTGTCATCTGCAAACTTGCTGAGGGTGCAATCTACCCCATCCTCCAGATCATTGATGAAGATGTTGAACAAAACCAGCCCCAGGACCGACCCCTGGGGCACTCTGCTTGTTACCAGCCTCCAGCTAGACATCAAGCCATTGATCATTACCCGTTGAGCCCATTGATCTAGCCATCCCTCTATCCATCCAACCCATACTTCTTTAACTTGCTGATAAGAATACTGTGAGAGACTGTATCAAAAGCTTTGCTAAAGTCAAGGTATATCACATCCACCGCTTTCCCCACATCCACAGAGCCAATCAACTCTTCATAGAAGGCAATCAAGTTGGTCAGGCATGACTTGCCCTTGGCGAATCCATGTTGACTGTTCCTGATCACCTTCCTCTCTTCCAAGTGCTTTAAAATGGATTCCTTGAGGACCTGCTCCATGATTTTTCCAAGGATTGAGGTGAGGCTGACCAGTCTGTAATTCCCTGGATCCTCTTTCTTCCATTTCTTGAAGATGGGCACTATGTTTGCCTTATTCCAATCATCAGCGACCTCCCCCAGTTGCCTCAAGCTTTCAAAGATAATAGCCAATGGCTCTGAAATCACATCAGCCAACTCCCTCAGCACCCTCGGATGCATCTCATCTGGCCCCGCGGACTTGTGTATGTCCAATCTTTCTACATAGTCCTGAACCTGTTCCTTCAGCACTGAGGGATGTTCTCTTCCTCCCCATTCTGTGTCACCCAGTGCAGTAGTCTGGGAGCTGAACTTGTCTGTGAAGACAGAGGCAAAAAAGGCATTGAATACTTCAGCTTTTTCCACATCCTCTGTCACTAGGTTGCCTCCCCCATTCTGTAAGGGGCCCACACTTTCCCTAATCTTCCTCTTGTTGCTAACATACCTGTAGAAATGCTTCTTGTTCCCCTTCACGACCTTTGCTAGCTGCAACTCCAATTGTGCTTTGGCCTTTCTGATTTCATTCCTTCATGTTCGAGCAGTATTTTTATAATCCTCCCTAGTCATCTGACCAAGCTTCTACTTCTTGTACACTTCTTTTTTGTGTTTAAACTCCCCAAAGATTTCTTTGTTAAGCCAAGATGGGTGCCTACCATATTTGCTATTCTTTCCGCACATGGAGATGGTTTGTTCCTGTGCCCTCAATAAGGTTTCTTTAAAATAGAGCCAGCTCTCTTGGATTCCTTTCCCCCTCATATTAGCCTCTCAGAGGATTCTGCCTATCAGGTCCCTAAAGGAGTCAAAGTCTGCTTTTCTGAACTCCATGGTCCATATCCTGCTGTTCGCCTTTCTTCCTTTTGTCAGGATCCTGAACTCGACCATCTCATGGTCACTGCTGCCTAGGTTGCCACCCACTTCTACTTCCCCTACCAAATCTTCCATTTATGAAGAGCAGGTTAAGAGGAGAACGACCCCTGGTTGCTCTAGCACTTGCACCAGGAAGTTGTCTGCGACACTCTCCAAAAACTTTCTGGATTGTCTGTGCTCTGCTGTATTGCTTTTCCAGCAGATGTCAGGGTGATTTGAAGTCCCCCATGAGAACCAGGACCGGTGAACTGGAAACTTTCCCTGGTTGACTGAAGAAAGCCTCATCCTCCTGGTCTGGTGGTCTATAACGGACACCTACCACTACATCACTCTTATTGTTCTTGTTTCTACACTTAACCCAGAGACTCTCAACTGGCTTATCTCCAGTTTCATACTGGAGCTCAGAGCAATCATAGTCCTCTCTTACTTACAGTGCAACTCCTCCATCCTTTCTCCCCTGCCTGACCTTCCTGAACAGTTTATACCCATCTATGACAGTGCTCCAGTTGTGAGAGTTACCCCACCAAGTCTCGGTTATTCTAACCATATCATAGTTCCTTGACTGTGGCAGTCAATTAATGCATGATGGCTGAATACCTGCAGTATAATTGCAATTAGCTTGATTAACTTCTGATATAAAATATTCCTCAAATCCAGAGCCAGAAGTAAGAGATGTGGATTCAAATCTCTCCTTTGACTCAGGCTTGAGAGAAGACTCTTATCCACATCTCCTGCCTCTCAGGTGAGTGCCTTAGTCACCAGGTCATAGAGTCATTTCCCCTTTGGGGGTGCTGAATATTTAAGTATTTATATCAAACAAAACAGCTTCAACAGGAAACTGACTGCAACCTACTCCAGAATAGCCTAGTGACACAATGCTCACCTGGGAGAGCTGGGTTCAAGTCCTCGCTCCAGAGCCAGGAGTTAAACCTGGGTCTTCCACAGCATAGGTAAGGGTCCTAACCACTGGCTAAAGGTAACAAGGATAGACACAGACCTGGTTCTTTACAAATCACTGGAATGAAACTTTTCATACAACCCAAGACAGCCTTTTCTGATTTGCTGATAAATTGGGAGCATATTTGGAACCAAACCAATGATTTTTTCCTAATTTTTTGGTTTGCTAGCCAAACTGAAAAACAATAAAATCAATTGTTCACCCAGCTCTAGTGAAGACACTATTCAAATGGAAAACAGGACCAGAGGAAGCCATGACAGTAGTGATCCCTGGACACAAGCAAGCGATAAGGTGAAAGGGGAAGGAAAAAAGGGGGAGAACAGGGCTTATGGCCATTTAAACTTCCTTCTGACGTATACAGGAGGTCTAAAAAACCTGTTTAATCAAGATCTTGTCTATGGTGCAATTGAAACTACGCTATGGACAACTAAAAGAGTATTGGATGCCCTTCCAAGGCAGTGAACCTTGTAGAGTGGTATTGGTTATTTTTACTGAGTCTATTTAAGACTCTTTGGTTTAGCAACTGTATAATTAAAACATGTAGGAGAAGAGTTCTCTTTGTTAAGGAATTTCTACCCCTGTCCCTTTTGTGTCTCCCACTAAATCCTCCAATGGGGGAGGGGGGGCAAAAGACAAGACTTGACAATTGGGATATTTTTAGGGAAGATAGAAAAATAACCCATTTAGGGTTCTTCTATATACCATATAGTTTAAAAAAAAAGTGTGAGGGGTGTGTGGGGTGTGCACATGCCACAAACCTATTTCTCTGTATCCTCCCCTTTACTGGCACTTTTTGAGGGTATGTCTACACTGCAGAGTGAAGTTGACTTACTTAAAGTTGACTTTCACCCGCTGATGTTTAGAAGTTGCTGGAGCATGTCCACACCACGCTCTTTGCGCCGGGCTAGTGCATCCGCACTCACCACGCTTGTGTCAGCATTCAAAGCAGTGCACCGTGAGTTGCTATCCACAGTGCAACTAGATGCTGCAGCTCTTGGGATCAGTTTCATCACCCCATGATGCAAGGCTCCTTCCCCCTCCCTTCTTCCCCCAAACAAACAGGAACCCAATTTTCGCACTGTTTGTTTACGCCGCGCGTTCGCCATTGCTGTGGAGACACAGAGCCAGCTCATCTCTGCAGTATTATTGTGAGCGTCACAAATACATCGCAGCTTATCAGGTATTTTTGAAGTAGAGCAAGAAGCCGAAGCACAGGCAACTGAGCTGCCACTGAGGCTGCCCTGCTACAAGCCATCGAGCGGAATAATTCCCGATTGCTGCAGGCTGTAACGCATCATCTGAAGTCCATGGAGCGCCGGTTCTGGTCCTGGGAAACTAGCAGACAGGTGGGACCGCATCATTATGCGCTGTGGGGTGATGACCAGGGGCTGCAAAGCTTTTCGCTGCGAAAGGCCACTTTCCTTGAACTTTGCTTGGAGCTGGCCTCATCCCTGAAGCACACGAATACTCGCTTGAGACAACCTATGACAGTGGAGAAGAAAGTTGCTATCGCTCTGTGGAAGCTGGCAACCCCCGACTGTTACCACTCGGTTGGGAATCAATTCGGAGGTGGTAAATCGACAGTGGGCGCTGCCATGATTTAAGTGTGCAGGGCCATCAATAGACTTCTGCTATGAAGGCTAGTGACTTTGGGAAATGTGCAGGACGTAGCAGACGGGTTTGCTACGATGGGGTTCCCAAATTGTGGGTGGGGGGGGCCATTGATGGGACGCACATCCCTATCTTAGCGCCTGCCCACCTAGCAACTGAGTACATAAACTGCAAGGGGTACTTTTCCATGGTCCTGCAGGGCCTTGTGGATCACAGGGGCCGTTTCACCAACATCGATGTGGGGTGGTCTGAGAAGGTGCATGATGCGTGCATATTTCAGAATTCGGGGCTGTTCTCTAACATGCAGGAGGGCACTTTCTTTCCTGACCAAAAAATTCACAGCGGGAGTGTGAAAATGCCAGTAGTGATTCTAGGGGATCCTGCTTACCCTTGGCTAATGAAGCCATACAACAGGCACTTTGACAGCAAAAAGGAGTGTTTTAATAACAGGCTAAGCACTTGCAGGATGGTTGTTGAATGTGCGTTTGCGTGTTTAAAGGCCATATGGAGGAGTCTGCTCACTAGGCTGGACATAAGTGAAAAGAACCTCCCGTCAGTGATATCTGCGTGCTGTGTTCTTCATAATGTGTGTGAAGCGAAGGGGGAGAGGTTCCCCCAGGGTTGGGCTGTGGAGGCAGAAAGACTGGCCGCCAATTACGAGCAGCCTGATGCCAGCAATACGCTGAGAGCTAACCACGGAGCGCTTTGCATTAGGGAAGCATTGAAAACCGAGTTCTGCAATGAGATGCAGGACTGATTTCTGTTCCTGTCTGTTATTTGCCTTTGCCCAACATCCCGCCACCATCAATACCAGTACCCTCCAAATCCCTCCCAGACAAGATATGATTTAAAACAGAAACGTGTTGAAATGATGCAAACTTTTATTTATGAACATTCAAGTTGTGGGGTGGGAGGGAGATGTGTTCATTTACAGTCTGAAAGGGTAGCGTGGCTTCTTGCAGGCCAGCTGTAAGCGGGGACACCGCTGCTTTCTGCTTGCCTCTACTGGGGTGGAGTGCATCACGTACTGTAGCCTGGCCATTCTCCTCCAAGACCTCTTGTGGGTGGTGGAGAGGCAGGGCAGCAAAGCCCTCGGTGGAGGAGCATTATGGAAGGGCTGCAGCGGGACTCTGTCCAGCCTCTGCTCCCCCTGAAGCTCCACAAGCTGCCAGAGCATGTCTTCCTGGTCACGCATGATTCGCAGCATCTCCTGCGTGGTAATGCAGTCATGCTCCTGCATTTCTCTGTGACTCCCTGTCCATATTCTGGGACAAGGTCAGCCACCATGCTCTGAGCTCTGTCTCTGCGGCCGCAAAGGCGTTCGTGAGCTCACCAAACATGTCATCTCCATTTTTTTCCCCTTTCTGATCTGCGATAGTCTTTCCGCAGCATTTCTAAAGGGTTGGGCCAAGGCCGAGGTGTCTATAGAATGAAAAGAAATGCACAAGGTTGCCATTGTTAGCAGATCCAAGAAAATGAAACAGCTGCAACAATGTATAAAATAGTCCCCTTGCAGTGCACAGGGCAAACCCAGACCCTCGTTCCATTCCTAACATCCCAGAAGGGTCTGCTCGCTGTGCCATTACAGAGATGGTGAGCCAGGGGTACTTTACTGTGCTATAGAGAGGATTAATGATCTTTAAAAAGCTCATTTCAAATGCCCTGTAGAGGGGTGCCTGGGCAATATGGTTTAATTTGGGTGACCGTTTGGTCACAAGGTGGCTACAGGAGATCTGAGGACCGTGCGGGGGGGGTTAATAGTCTCTTTTGAAACTAAATCAAAATAATTAGTGACTTGGTAGGACACTACAATGGGGAATACAGAGGTACAGGGTATCTACTGTACAGCTCGGGTATTTTAAACATGCGCTGTCTTCACTAGGTGACCATGAGCGATATCAATCTCCTGAGGGTAACACACGAGGAAAGGGAAGATTTGCTGCACGCAGCAGGGTACCAGCCTGGCCCTTATGCCACTATGCTGTGTTCCACCATGATGCCAGCTCCCTTGATTGCAGTGTGGCACGGCAAAGTATCCTACCGGGGAGGAAGGAACAAGGCTGCTGTCCCCCAAAACCTTGTGCAAAGGATAACAGATTACCTACATGAAAGTTTACTTGAGATATCAACTGATGATTCTCAGCACACATCAATAATCTGTTCCAGGGGTAACCCCCCAGTAAAGTCTGCTAAATGCCTAAAATCCCCTTCCTCCTCCCCCCTGCCCCCCTTTTAAAAGGGCAGAACTGCTAAGAAGAAAAAACTCACCCGATGTGCCTTCCCTGGAATCATTATTGCTATCGGGTCAGGAATAGGTCCAGACTGTCTGGGAGAACGGACACTCCACTCTCCTCAGCCTCCTCTTCCATGAAGCCCCCATCATTGTCCATGAACTGTGATCTAATGGAGGTGTCGATGCTGCAGGGTGGCACCGTGGTGGGGTTGCCGCTGAGAATTGCACGCAGCTCCTCGTAGAGCGGCATGTTTTTGGTGAGGAACCAGAACAGCTGTTCGCTTCCCTGGCTTTCTGATATGACTGCCGCAGTTCCTTGATCTTCACACGGCACTGCTGCGTGTCCCTTCTCCAGCATGCCCTGGGATATCTTCCCATAAATGTCCAAATTCCTTTTGTTGGCTCTGAGCTGAGCTATAACAGACTCCTTGCCCCACAGACCGATGAGATCTAAGACCTCTGGTCAACTCCATGCTGGAATGCGTTTGGGCCTTGCAGTAGCCATGAGGAGTCCAGCAAAAAAGCTCTCCCCACGCTGGCTACACAGGAAATTAAAATTCAAATTTTCCTGGGACATGAGAGGAGGGACCATTTCTGGGTATGTGAGCACGTAACAGCAGAGCACAAATGTCCAGAGTGGTCACCACGGGGCATCGTGGGATACCTCCCGGGGGCCATTAACGTCAAATTATGTTATGCTCTGTCTACACTGATGCAAAATTGACCCAATAAAATCAATTTAGGTGCTACGCTACTTGCAGAGGTGGTTTTATTACGTTGACTCTTGCCGTGGTTTAAGTCGACGGAATTGCCGTACCAGTAGACGCAGGTTTTCGGAGATCAACGTAAGTGACGTTACATCAGCCTCCATTGCCACTGTAGACCAGGCCTAAGATTGTCTAAAAATGTATGTGAAGAGAAACACTTGCACCATAATCACTAGCAGGCAAGGCAAGACAACCTCAGAGACATCCCATAGGGAGAAGGGACTTGAGAAGGAGGGTTACAAGGTGTCACATTCCCTGTGAAGACCAACCTCAATGTCATTCCCTCTGAGAGATATCCACCATGGCAACAAATGTCAGGAAAGTAGTACTGTCAAACTGCCCAGAACAGCCAATAAATTGTACAGTGAGAGAGTCTCTGAATCTAACAGCTTAGTATCCATGACTTAGACTCCTTTAAGTTCTATCTGGTTCATTAGATGATGTAAACAGAGACCAGAAGGTGTTACTTGATGTTTCTTTGGTGTCTTGTGTGAAATGAACTGTGAGGTCCCCTTCCTAGTCCTCCTTGTGACAAATGTACACACTATTAGTGTTTGCGATGTGCACGTGTTGACTGCTACAACAGAGCTTGAATTCGATTACCTCCAGAGCTAACATCATGAGCAGCCTCAACCTGAGCTAAAGAGCTGTGGTGCTATAACAACTCATGTCCCCTGTGCATCACCAGAGGAGGAGGAGGAGGATCCATAACATCCATTTACCACTGCGTTACACACATTCCTGGGAAGACACAGCATAAAGGCCAAGGACTGAGTGGGCATGGAGAAAGAACTATCCGCTCTCTCTCTCTCACGGTCAGGATCAAGACCAAGCCATGGAGTAATGCAGTGTGACCTATGCTACTTACTCCACCCTGACTTTTTGGTAAGAGATGTTATCGTCTCTCTTAAGAGAGAACCAAGTATTTGCACTGACTAAAAAAAAACCAAAACAGCCTCCCAAGCAGTGATATGGATGCCAAGATTGCAAATAGATGCTTTCTGGGAATTTTCAATCTATGGAGGAGAACACACAACTTCAGCAAAGATAGAAACAACTCACTTCTATAAAAGACCAAAAAAAAATCCATCAGATGGAACAGTTACCCAGTAACTATCCAACTGCTACCAGAAAAATACCACCTTTGTGCACAGTAAAGCAGAATGCATTGTTCTCCACCCCAATACGGCCTGGCTCAAAAACCGTTCTCCGAGCCAGTGTTGGATCATGCTTTAAAGACTGCTATGAGCACTTGAGAATTGACAGCTTGGGTTGGCTTGTTTTCCAAAACATTATAACAGATTTCCTTGTATGTTGTCAAAAGAGGTACTAAAGCAAGGATTTCCATAATTTGTTTGACATTATTAATTTGGAGGTAACAGGAAGCTGGTGATGCATTGCTGGATCAAATACTTTGCTCTTATCCCCTTGAGCTGCATTAAGCTGAACTTCAAGGTATAAACCATACTATAAAACAAGTCCAACAATATACTGAAGATTAAGAGAAATAGCTTGTGTGCCTAATTCTGAAACTGGATGCAGCTCAGAATCTCAGTGCCAAGTATCTTAATTAGAAACAAATTCTCATGACCAGAAATCAGGTGAAACGATAGTGATTCTAGAATTACCGGTCTGGATTTTACCTTTGCTTGAGTAAGCAGGTCTGCTTTAAAAACATAACTAAACATACTGCAATATCTAAGCAATGGATATTTTAAATAAAACCTCAGAACTGCTGGTAGAAAATAAAGATTCAGCCTTTTATATGGAAGATGAGGGATAAGTCACCTTAATTATTATTGCGCGGTCAAGTAATTAATTGGCAGCTGATTTAACAAAACCCCATGCAGCATCTGATAAAACTGCTCACTAAGGATACCATTATACTAGGATATTCAAATCAGGTATGAATACTGGAGAATTTCCAACGCTGTTTTAGGTTCATGGGGTTTACCATCCCACTCCACCCCAGTTTCTTTTAGTTAGGAAATAGGATATTTCATTCTTTAGAAGAGAAAGGAAATCAGTTTGACAAGGACAATGATTAGTACTTAGGAGCAGAAATATGGATCAAAAAATCTATGACTTGAATAGGAGCTGCTAGAGGAAAAGATGTCTGAAAATTCAGACACACCATAACCCAGACAATTATCAGAAACATCCTCGGGTGCTCTTGCTAGCGTTTCCAATGTACAAACTTACAACACCTCTCTGGAGAAAACATTGAAATCCAAAGTTCACCATTGAATGTGTTTCTAGTGAGGGTACACAGGGATTGGTTCTTGGTCCTATATGCTATTTCACATTTTTATTAGCGACCTGGAAGACAATATACAATCACCACATGTATGAAGTACAAACTGGGAAAGGGGTGAATAATGAAGAGGACAGATTACTAATTCAGAGCAATGTGGATTGCGTGGTAAGCTGGACTCAAGCAAACAATGAGTTTTAACATGGCGAAATGTATACATCTATCAACAAAGAATGTAGGCCATATTTACGGGGTGGGGGATTTTATCCTGGAAAGCAGTGACTTTGAAAAAGACTTGGGGGTTATGGTGGATAATCAGCTGAATGAGTTCCCAGTGCAATGCTGTGGCCAAAAGGGCTTGAGTAGGAGAGATTATTTTACTCCTGCAAATTGTATTTGGTACTGGTGTGGTCGCTGCTGGAATACTGTTAGCTAGCAGAGGGAGGCTGAAACTTTTATTTACTAAATGATAGTTGGATGCTTTGCTTCAGCTGTACTGGAAATGATCCTGTTTATAGATCTTCTATTTTGAAACCTCCTTTTAGGCTACAGAACTGATCTGTCTTTGGCTTTTCATCTTTATTACTAGAAACACAGTTTAGAAAAGTGCTATGTCACTCTTAGAACCTGATCCTGCAAGGAGACTGAGTGACTTCAACACTGACCAAAGTCAATGAGAGTTGAGGGCATGCAGCACATTGGAGGACTGAGCACTTAGTGCCAGATTTGTAAAGGTTTTTAGGCATCTAAAGATGAGTTAGGCACCTACTGGGATTCTCAAAAGCACCTAGGGGTCTAATTCGCAATGAAATACCTTTTAAAAAATCTGGCCTTTAGTCTTTGAGTGCAATCCTGCTTTCATTATAAGAAGTTATAAAATAATCCACTCATTTTTTTAGTCTTTAGTGCCAAGCAACAAATAGTCAGCAGTAAATTGCTGATTCTTCATGACAGGTGGGGTGTTATGTTAGGTGGTAGATTCCTTTCCCTAAGACTAAATACAACAACATCTGTCAGTCAAGAGCTGAAACTCCAGACTAAGTCTCTAAATTCAATATGTGAAACATGCCATCAAAGGGCCCCAATTTTCACACCACAAAGACTGGCATAAGAAATTAATATTTTATTAAAACATTCAACAGACAAATGCAACTAATTGTTTTCCTTGTATTATTTTGCTATTTTACCAGTACACCACTTTTTATTTAAGCTGTTTTATCTTTTGAACTGCTCTGTTCTATCTGTGTGGTTATCTTAGTGTAGATTATATATAATCTATTCCTCAGGCAGAACAATTCTGCAGGGAAAACTCCAGTTAAAGCTAAGGGAAGTTTTGTATGAATAAAGCACTAAAGGATCAGGCTAAGAGCTTTGTCAGATGTAAGTTCTGAGTATTCAGAAACAGACAAACACACTTTGTGAATGCTTGCTAAACAGAAATGGTCCATTGTCTCCTGAGTTACAATGTACATTACCTTGATTAGCTTTTGTAATGGTATTGAATAGCAGTTTACATAAACTACAATGAGCTGGGTTATTTTAGGACAACTCCTATTTGGGGGAGGGAGTATTATAAACCTTAAAAATCCCCACAAACCTATATTTAATGTCCCTAGAGGTCCAAACCAACTCATAGAACGTAGATCCTGGAACAACTTTGTGTGGTGTTTGGATTGATCAAAAATCTCATCTAGTTTACAAATGACTTTGCATGTATATTTAAGTTGGTTATAGGTCAGCTGTATGTACAACTTCCTTCTGAGTTCTGAAGGGTCCAACAAGAATTACTGTTAAACATATGAAGGACAGTTAATAGATGTAGGGGTTCCTTTTTCTATTCCAATTATCTTTTAGGTTTCTCCTACGTAAAACCTATAACAAAAACGCAAATATTCATTTAATCTGGTGCTAAGATTCTTAATGACCAAGGAATATTTCAACAAATTAAAATGGCGGACATTGCAAAAAAAAACAGTAAACAGATCTCCTTTTCTTTTTTATTGATACTGCCAACGTGACTACCTTTACACAGGCAGATTGCTTTCCTATGTTACGCACACTTTTTGTATTAATTTGGAAGTAACATTTTGTCCCCTATGCTTCCTAAAATTATCAAATTAACACACAGTTATACTGTAAGAATCAGTTTTCCATATTTTTCTTTTAAGCAATGACATTCACTTTTTCAGATCTGTGTAAAGGTTACTTGGCAAAGAGTACATGCATATGACATTAAATGGAGACCAATCCACCACTAAAAGGTAATGCACATAAAACATAATACAGTACTTTGACATCATTTCAAATAAATACCCACATACAAATGTAGTAATTTTTAAATGTAACAATATTTCTTATGAATCAATACTGTAACAGAAGATGAAAATATAAGAAGTCCCCACCTCTAGGAATAATAATGCTTCTTCCAGCAAACAGAAATCTTTTCCTCACTGACAATATTATTACAATTTGTACTTTTTTGAGAGAGGGGGAAGTCCCCCACCCAGAAGTACCAATTTAATCATTCACACTAGCCTCAACAAACAGCACCAAAACAAGTAGGTACAGCTTGTTGATGCACTTTTCACTTTCTGTTTCCTGAAATTACATTGATTAGATACAACATGCAAGAGAAAGTATTTGTCTTTCACATTTCCAAACAATACTATGGTTAAACTGCATCCACCACCATACACAGCTAACAGAACATCAATGTTCCCAATATTCTGTACTGCAGCCACAAATGTGTTAATACATCTTGCTCATTTGTTCAATAAAAGTCCATTTGGTTCCCAAAGTGTATTCGGGTTTGTTTTTTATATTTTCTATACCCCTGAATTTGCAAAGATCTGCACGATGAACTATCATTGACTAACAGTATTTTTTACAATTTTCATGTGTATATATAATCTCTATATTAAGACTACCCATTAAAAATGTGCGAAAGGGGAGTTCACTTTGCACTTATTGCTCCACATCTTTACTAAGTTCCAAAACAGCTGTTCATTTCTTCTTGTGTAGACTAAGCTACTCTAGGATTCTCACTTAAATTATTAAAGGCACTACTGGCAATAATTAATGACAAAAAGGCGCTGAAATAGAACACCCTATTCACTGACAATTTTAGAATTTTTCTTTCTAAATGTACCGTAATTTGGCACAATAAAATGAAGAAGTAACAAAACAATTCCAATTTGGAATTTAACCCATACAGTTGTATAAAATTCTGTTAATCAATAATACTTCACACCTTCCTAAAACCCAGAAATTCTGGAATTTATAGTTAATACTACTTATTTAATATTTTTCAAGTGCCTATTACTGTTTTAACTAGAGCAAAGTCAAGTTTTCTTCTTGTTACATTGAACTATTCCTAAGAATAATAATACAATATGAAAAAACCCCCAGAATTTGAATACCCTGGATTTCTTAATGAACATGGCAGTTAAAAATCAGTACTTTTAACACATAAAGCTTAACATTTTATTATAATTAAAAAAGCTGCTGAAGCACAGCACATATATAGTTTAGCAGAGCTCCTGGTTTTTGGGTTGAAACTCTTTTTTCTAAACACTGTCTAGAGCAAAAACAAAAATAGTACAGATCTCTGCCACATGCTCATGTAGAAAATCAATAAGCACACACCAAAAATGGGGGGAGAGACTATGAGCACAAACCCCTGCATTTTATAGAAACTCTTCTACATCAGGAATTAAAAGAAGCTAAAGTAAAATATCAAAAGTGCACAGGTTTAACAATCAGATTTTTTTTTTAAAAAGTAAATCTGCAATGAAATAAGAAAAATTCCCCCATCTGAACATTTCTGGCAGATCATAAACTAATATGGCGATCACTATGTTTGAAGTAGGTTTCTTCAGCACTTGTAAGTTTTCTTCCTGCAGCAGCACTTTTAGGTAAAGCTTGTTTGTTTGTTTTATAACTTGAGACATAAAAGCAAAATTGCAGGTAGTATATTGGAAAACGTTTAAAAAAAACACAACAACCAACAATCTAGGATCAGGTCAGTGGTTTCCATTCTTTGTGCAACAGGGTACCACTGTTAACCATAACGAGACAGGCTAAGAAATACTGTTGCACTGTTGGAAAGGCCTTCTCCAGGAACTACTCTACAGCTGAAAAATGGAAAACAGAATAACATTAGAAAAACTGGTACTGATTCATCAGTTAAAGAACTGACAACTTAAGACAGAGTGCACCACAAGATCTCCATAGCAGGTTAGTCAGTTGAGTGGCATCTGTTAGTTTCCTAAGGAAGAGGCAGCCATTTTAGTTTGTACGTGCTTTCCAAGCTAATGAACCAATGCTTTACTTGAGTACTGCCAGAAGGAACAGTTTTGCAGGAAGGAGGTTTCTTACAAGTACTGAATAAAGCTATGCTGTTCGAGCAGAAGATACAGCAGTGAGTATGCCAAAGCCGTTATCAATGAAGATTTAAGTTCTCCGAAGACATGCAGGTCAGTATTTCATGCAGGCCAATGCAGAGAACAGTAAATCATTCAAAAGAAGAGCCTGCTTGCAGAGGTAGGTGATGGCTTAATAAGTTTTCCAAGCTAAAATCCCAACCCATTGAAAGTGAAATGAAAGACTGAACATGGCATAGGTAAATATCAATACATTTGTAGAACAAAAGTAAAACCCCCCATAATCTTCAACTTATTAATCTAAACATAAACACAGCAGGAACAAAGTCACTTTTATGTACCATTGCTCATTTCTCTTTAGAGCATGTTTTAAAAACATACCCTTGACAGGTTTAAATGGTCTGGTTGTTTTTTGTCTTAGGACATGAATACAAATGGAAATGATTACTAAGCTAGTGGTGTTATAGCAAAACTATTCATATTTTGCATTGACAATGTGAGCCAATATTGATAATAACGGTCACTTCTGAGAACACTGAACTCTTCCTATAAAGTTTCAATTGTCTTTAAACCCTACCAATGCATGTAGTTTCTCCAATTTACCTTCTTTTCATTAGTATTTTGTGACAAGGCTACCACTAGAGACAGGGAAGCAGTAAGAATTGGATTAACAGCTTCCTACCAACGTGGAAGCAAAATGATAGCGGCTTCTAATGGAGCAAAGTAAGTTACTAATCTAAATGCCTACATTTACAAGGCATTCTTTAAATTACCCACAATGCAAAAATGAGCAGAATAAAGGCCTTTTGGAGGATTGTGCAGCAAAGAAGAGAACAGCAGGGTTGAAAATTGTTAAAAGGTATTTTGCTTCTAAAAATATCAAACCTGCTACATAGCAATATTAAAGCTCAAATTCAGGAGAATACAGTGTTTTCTAAAAATGAAGTAACAATTGATGCACAAGGGCCTGCTTTTATGGCCACTAGTATTGTCTTTTTAAACCTCTCATGTACAATGGTAATCGGGCAATATTCTAGCCTTGGAAAATCCACTCTTAAAAAATAAATATTGGCAAATGTGATTCTGGCATCACATTCAAGGGATGACACATTCAAATACTTCTTTTAAAACAGGATTTTTCATAACGCTCAGATTTCTTCACAATTTAATTTTGTGGATTTTTAGAAGCATATTTTTAAATCTCCGAGAAGCCAAAGGCCGTGTTTTCCCTCCATGGGGAAAGCAGGCTGTACTCCTGATTACTTTACATTTATAATGTGTATCTCCTGAGTACTTATAGGCAGCGCGGCGAGACACAGGAAGCAAGCTGCTGCCCATCTACAAGAAATGGGAGTGAAATGAGGAAGTACTAAACCAGGATTATTAGAATGGCTTTAGAAAACATCACTATCAGCAGACACAACTGTGCAGTCTTGAATTACTTTTAGTTAATACTATAAGCATACAAAAATTATTTGAAAAAGTACAAAATGAACAGGGCTTTACATTAAAATAAAGTTTGAGGCTAGGCACTTTAAAAGCTTTTGTTTTAAAAAATGTGCCTTATTGTGCTCCACAAATTTTCCACAAATTTAAAAACAAACTTTTTTCAATCTTGTCTATTTATCACTTGTATAGGCACCAATTATGAAGTACACTTTTTTATGTTATCAAACATATTGAAATTAAGTGGCTAAAAAGGCCCCTTAAAAGTCCAATAGCAGACAGTTATTTTTAAAAGATTAATACATATGCTAACCTACTTCATAAATATTTATTAACAAGTTGAATGGGTTAAATTTCCTGTGCCTATAATGTAGAGCCCTGTGAAAGGTGTGCTTGCATAAGGAATGCAATTTTTTGTATAATAAAAAAACCCACAAACAAACAGAGCTCTGAAACACTATCCCATTAAGATTAATACTGAGAGCTGAGAAGAACTATTTTGTGACTTTAAAATACTAGAACTGAGTCATTAATTCTGTACACATATGCTATGGATACAGTAATATGTAAAACACCTTCTGTCCAACTGTTATGCTGCAAAAAGGAACATGAGACCACAAACATCCTTTCCGTACATGATATTTTTTTTCACAGCATAACTTCAACATGAAACTGCATATCAGTTAGGATCCTAATATTTTTTATTTTCAATTTTATTCCAGACGGGGTAATATTGCATATTTTAATATAATATAAATGTGCAAGTTTCTTTAGGTCAACCCTCTGAAGTAGAGAAGAAAACAGAGTTGAAGAATGCATCCTATGTTTCTCCAACTTTGATAGCTTATACAAGCTTTTGGGACTTTGGTCAGTGGTGATATGGCAGCAAATTTCTGATAACTGCCACAGTGGGCAAATCTAAGTTTTGGTTCTGGTTTTGAAATGTTCTGCAATTCCATGTTACACATCTAATTTCAAGCATTGCATTTCACCACTTCTCAAACCACAGTAACAAGGAGATTTTAGGTTTGCTTTTGCCTGTGAAAGTGTTTTTGTTTTTTTTATTTATTTGAAGCATGCAGTAACCCTGGGAAAGGATCACATTTGTGCTAATCAAACTACAGTTAGTAACACCAGATGTAGTATATCAGGTATACACTTTTAACACTTACCCATAAACAGCAAAACCATACACATTAACCGTGGAAACAGAACGTTCCTTTCCACCATTAACTTGTTAATAAGATTCCCCATATGTATGAATTAGTTACAGTTAAGACCACCATAATACAATTTGTATTACATGGTTTAACAACATACTAGTACAAGTCAACTCACTGCAACATTAGATCGTGGGGGTTTACGCTGACAATTACAGCCTAAAAATTAGATGCATAATATGATTTCTTACATGCCTCCTCTAGTCACAATAGATCTTATACTTCTCACTGCAAAACACCTGGTTGTTTAGGACAGACCCCTCAGATCTGTCTCCACAGGACCGGATATGACTTACACTAGGGTTACTGGTCTTGGCTTTGGAAGCAGATTTTGTGCGCACCCTTTTGGACTGCTCGTGGTCAAGCTCCAGATGCTCCAGGCGCTGGGTAAGTGCCAGTTTTTGCTGGATAGCCATACGAAGCAAGGAGTTCAGAGTCTTCTTCTCATCTTCGGCTGCTGCGAGCTGGCGTTGCATTTCATCCAGCTGTGTGACATATTCGTCACATCTGCAATGAAATATATCAAGAATCTTTAGCAAGCCTATTTCTCAGTATAAAGCATGAATCCTTTGTGCTCAGTGGACATGGCCACAGGCTAATAGGAGGGAGTTTTTGAATCTGTTGTGTGCGTATTTATGTAGGAACTTCAGCAAAACCACAGTGGAGCCCTATTATTTTCCTCTGTGGATCTGTCGATTGAGGTTACAGGATCACACATGGTGAACATCAGAGCAGAATTTCTCTGCTTTTCCAACTGTTTTCAGATGGAACCAAACTCAAATTTCTTTTCAATCTAAACTGGACACTTCAGCCCCCAATTTTGCTATGGCGGGGCCGATTTATAACTGCTGCAGCCATTCATTTGATTTCTTTTGCAAAATTTGTGTTAAAGGCTTTGAGGGGGTGAGGAGGGTGGATTTCACTTTTCGTCCTCCTGAAAGCAAGAGGCTGGCTAGGAACAAGAACACTGCAGCAAAACAGAGTACAGCTTCCCACACAGCTTTGCTAATGTACCTTAATAGCAGGAATCCTGGAAGATGAGGATTATCTAGGCGTCTCCTGATCAAAGACTGTCAGTTGTGCCAAGCTGGGTGCTAGTTTGGTAACACGGACAAATGCCTTTGGGAGACTAGAATAAGGCCAGTAAACTCAGTCCATGTGTGATCTAAACTGTAATTAAATCCAAAATTTTACCTGTGAAAGGCTACAGCATTACACCCCCAAGCTTTTTGCTAGTGCAGTGTTTAAACATCAGATGAATGCCATTATAGATAGGCAATTTAAAATGATTTAGTATTTTTAAAAATGTGATTAGATTTTTTTTTTTACCCATCCTCTTCTCACACTATTACATTAATAGAGGTGGTTGTTTCTTGCTAGCAGAAGCATAGATGCAGTTGGGATTCTTACTGTCCTCAATTACTGATCTCATGCATGGGTTAGAATGTCTTTAGTTTTACTAGCATGTATGACATTTTATGTCTCTCTTTCCTGAATCCATTTTCCAGAATGGTTCTTTAGGCTAAATTATTCTGTAAATGAAGTAAATCAGTATCTTAACCTATTCCATGCCTTAGATTATTCAGGATTCTTTCACAGAAGGATGTTTTGCATATAGGAACAGTGGCCAATTTAAACAGAACAAATGAGATTCAAAAAGGTCCAGGTTTAACTAGAAGTGGATGCAGGCTTTACACAGTCTGCTGGGACCACTGACCTGCTTTTCTCCCTTTTCGTATCCATTAACGCCATTTTAATTTTCTTCAACAGAGAGTTAGTTCTTTCCCAAGCACACTTAGAAACCATGGTCTCCAACTCTGCATCATATCAATGCAGTATAACAATTCACACTAACATCATGGCTTTGTTTTTAAATGAACAGATATCAACTTGTAGCTTTGCAGGCGTAAGAGCAAAATATCTTCCCTCTTTATAAAGTCACGTTTTGTGCAAAGCAATATTTCAGTCTACATATTCAATGGAGCATCATTAGATTGGCAGAACTGAAGATTCCATTGTTCCAAACACACTCCTGAAACTAAAATAATTGAGCTTCATGCTTACAAAGGAAAATAAAATTAGCATAATTTGTGTGTTGTGCATGTACTGTTATATACGATGCAGACCTTGAACATAAGGCTTTGATGTTGCTTACTTTAGCTCTGATAATTAACAAGGAAAACAAGAATTTAAAGAAACCATCAACTTGTAAATTTTAAAATAAACAATCCAGTATAAAACCCACAAAATCGGATGACACAGAGAGAGGAAAATCCTGGAAGGGCTCAATAAAACAAAAAGTTAAAAACATTTAAAATGTCCATGTCTAAAGCTAAATTATTCTTTAAAAATCAAAAACATGCCGAATATCCATGTCTCTAAAGTTAAATACCTTATTTTCCAAAGCAGTTTAACATTAGCATTACTTTCTGCACGTGCCACACTCTCATTTCTGCATACATTTTTGATCACCTTGAACTTCAGAATGTTCAAAATGATTAGTTAATCCTGATGTATTTTTAATCATGTGTTTTGCCATGTTCTACTACTGTGCTATGATCTGTATTTGGAAATGCAATCCATATAGCTTTGGCACCGGCACTTAATTACACCCATTTGCTTTTTCCTATTTTCTGTTGTAGATCAGTAAAACGCCAATTTATAAGAAAGCAGTAAAGCATAACAGCAGAAAGAGATAATTGAAGAAACCTCTTTGGGAACAATATCAACTACTTTAGCCTCTACAACATTAGATTAAACTGTCACCTACATGAGAAATTACAGCAGAGAGGATTAAAGTCTCTCAATTTTTCTTCTTCATTAAAAGATGAAAAATATATCAAAGCAGTGGCTAAAATGACATTTAAATGATCATGGACCCTAACGGACAGTAAGAACAGCTTTGCTATAAGAGGTATTAGTTATTACCGGCTGTTTTCTGCTCTGTCTTTGCATTTGAAATAAGTTTGATGGGAAAAATCCTAACATCACACCATGACCAGGCAGGGATAAAGAGGACCTTGTCTGCAGCGGAAAGCGTGCTTATGCTGCTAGAGGGGTGGGCATGTGGATGCAGAGAGGGATCAGGGAATCCTCCTCTTACCAGCATTTTCTAACACACACCATCTTCCCTCCTGCCCACTGGCTGCAGAGTTCATCTTCCCCTTCACCTCCTATTTATGAAGTACTGAAGTGTCAGGATGCTTGTTAATTACAGCTAGGTGCATGTCTACACTGCTTGTCAAAGTCTTCTGCTCTGCTCTGGCTGCCATTTTTTAATTACTGTTCCATCTTCATTCTGGAGGGAAAACATTTATTCTCATCTCATTCACTCTTGTCCTCAGCTTCTGGGAAGATGGTTTCCCTCTAGAGGTTCACTAAGGTTTTATTTGCTAATGTTTTATATAACCATTTTCCTCAGGCTCTTGCTGAGCTCAGTGGATTCAGCCACCTTCCCCCTGAAGCAGAGAATTTGCAATTTGCTGTGGCAAGTTCTTTTTTCTGCCAGTGTTCATTTTGTCCTCCTGAGTGCTACAGAAAGACTTGCAGAGCTGAAGCAGTTTTCCTTTCTTAGAAAAAGAGGCAGACGACTTCTGCAGAATGGTTTGAACGGATTTCTTTGATCTGACGTTTCAGCTTCTTACATAAAATACACGAACCGCATGTTTGAAAATGTTGTGTCCTTGGAATGGATTAGTAACTCATTTTGAGTTTGCATCTCCCGTTGAACTTGTACCCTCCCTTTCCATGGATAGTTGCGCCTCAGTACTTTGCTTATTATTTCCTTAGCTGCTTTGCTTTTTGCACTTACTTACCTCACGTAGTGAGTTCTAATGCTGTGGTCTTTTTGCCGAATCTTGGCATTTTGTTTTTATCCTTGTATTCTTAGCGCTGGAGTGTGGCCGAGAGTCAGACAGCAGGTCCTTGTGGGGCAGTGCAGATTGTTCTGATGAGTCACACTGGGTCGCAGATCAGGTTGGTCTCCTTGGCCCAGACTTTCAAAGATATTTGGGCATTGCTGCCCTCAAGCCGCACTGCAACACCTACATGATTTCGGAGCCTAAATCTCACTTTCCAAAGGGATTTAGGAGTCTCACACCTATGAGTTGCCAATGATATCAAAGCACTCAAATTCATTTGGAACGTGAGATTTAGGCTCCTGGATCATGTAGTCGTTACAGCACTGCGTGAGGGCAGCAACACACATATACCTTTGAAAATCTGGGCCCTTTGCGCCAACTCAAGGATATAAATATATACGCATCCTGGGTTGAGGGGGTGGGAGGGGAGGATGTATTTTTTTTTTTAAAGAAAGGTGAATATTTCACCAATATGTTAGAAGTAATATTTTTGGGATCTGGGGAAGCTAAGCCAGACAAGAGGAAGGAGTAGCACAATGGAATCAGCACTAGCCAGTCTTCAAATTGAAACCAAAGTATCTTCCTTTCTTTCAGCTTCTCTATGTTCGTGATTAATTAATACCTGCTTGATCAGGTTTTGGTTTTTCCTGAATAACTGAACCATCTTTCCCAAACCTGCAGTAGTGATTGTGTTAAGTCTCCCATAGCCCAATAGCTTCTTCAGTAATAAATTGTGAGTCAGTTATTTTCTGTCCTTCACCAAGTCAACTTTCTAATGACCACACTCTTTCATTCTAGCATGTGTTCTTGATCTTTAGTCTCAAGTGCTGTAAATCTGTGCACCCTCTGCTGAATCACCATTCCCACGTATTAGGCGCTGCTGGAGAATTAGGAACATGGTGTTTTGATTTATTCACAGTTGGGTGCAGATGGCCCAAACTACCACCAGAAAGGCTGCAGTCTTCTTTATGTTTCCTTACTGAATTAATGAAAAATACTAACTTCTGTTTAAATTCCAAGGTTAGTATATTTCTTATCTATTCTGATATTATATTTTTTTCCATAATGAGCTATAGGAAACATAAGCTTTATAGCCCTTTGTAACTTTTTCTGTAAATGACTGTCAGTCTAGAAACATTATGACCTGCTCCACCTTTAAATTTTAACCATGTTAATTTCAAGCTCACCAGAATTTTACAGGGAAAAATGCCTCACAGAGAAGAGAAAAGAAGTCCTATTTTCAAACTTCTGAATAAATAAATTATAAAACCACACTTTAAATAACCTAACCTTACAATTGTGAAAAGAATCAACAATGTGCTTTTAAATAGCTTGCTCAAATTTGATGACTTAAAACTAGAGATTGTGTCCTAATTAACATTTACAGCAGTCAGGAAAAGAAACAGACCTTCAAGTCTTTGTTGTATAGCTACATTTAGAACCACCCAAGCTTCCTATTAGCAACTGTAAACCTGAAAGAAAACTCAATCAAAGTCTCTCTTGGCATTTTAAATGGAAAACCTATTGTTTCTTTCTTCTAATAGAAAGAGTTTGGTAATTAACAAAATATTTGACTGTTATGAATTGATTCATGAATAAATTACTAGAGTCCTAAGTGAAAAAATTCTGTTTTCAGATCCACATGACAGATATTTACTGTCCCTCAATTTGCATGGATGGTAATTGCACACAAACTCGTGTGAGCACAATTACGAAAACTTGGATCTTAAATAGATTATTCTGCTTGCATGCTTATGTCCTGTTACTCAACTATTTCAAGACTGCTTGACAAATGAGTCTCTCTCTATATATTTACTTATGTGAGGGGAGATATTCCAGCATTTATATGAGTCTAATATCCTAAGACTAAGCTACTGAGGGCATATCTAATTGAAAAAGCTATTTTGCAAACTTTGTTTTGCAGGCTTCCCCTGTTCACCTCTCAAGTCCTGTCATGTGTTCATTATTTATTAAAAATAGTTGATAGTACTGTTAAATTAGCAGGATTAACCTAGTTTAAAGAAAATTAGGTAACTATTTTCATGCCCAGATCGTAACACTTATTTATTATTTCAGCTTCCCTCATATGCTACAAAATGGCCAGTTCCCTTTGGGTAGTATGAATCTATATTACAGAAACTGCTTAGCTCAGACTTAGAAATGCAACAAAATAAACAGGAAATGCAATAGGCAAGCCTGATATTTCATGTTACAAACAGAAACCAGGAACCAGAGAGATATTATTACTGTTGTGTTGGCCTATATACTTTGCAGTTGCATTCTTGCATCAGTGCTGAAAATACTGACACCCTAAAGCAATGAAGGAATGTGGAGCTCACCCACATATCCTCTCTTGCCCGCCAGCAAGCTCCCTGTCTGTGCTGGCTCCACTTTACTGCTGATTCCAATTCTGTGTGCACTGTGCAGCCAGCACAAAGGATTTTGGAATCCTACACCAGGTGCCTATACAGCCATGCGTGTGCAAATGGACGTGCGCATGCATGCACAGCTGCTAACCAACACCTCACCAGGCTACACAAACTCTCCTGTCTGTCCATAGGCATAGAAAGAGGGAACTTACAGTGAGTGGTTAATAAATAAATTATTGGCCATGTTGTGTGTCCTGGTGAAGAGAGAAAGAGAACTGTTGCATACTTCTGCTCTCTGTGGCAAATCCTTAACTTGGTTGCCTACGCAATTATCTGTGTTATCTGCACCAAGGAACACCCCTTCCACATTCATGTTACCTGAAACAATGGCTGTTTTAGATGAAATGCTGATGGCAACAGTAAGATATACACTATGTATTGTGGATTTACTAAGGAAGGGGATGTTTCATGAGGGGGGTTTCACTAACTGCTGTAGCATCCAATATAGGAATACAGGCCACTCCTAGAAACCAACATACTGAACAAGATGAAGCTTTAAAACTGCTGGATAGCAATTTCTACATCCCAGTGATTAAACTCTACACAAGGTTGTGTTCCTCCCTTCCTCTCCTTCCCACCAATGCTCTTCAGTGTCCGTGTGAACTTAGTAGTTATGGATAGGGCCCTACCTATTCACAAACATGAAAAACACGTCATGGACTGTGAAATTGGCCCTTCCCTGTATAATCTGATCTCCCCCTGCTGTTGGGAGCCCCCCAGCTGCGAGCCCCTAACTGCTAGTCCTGGCTGGGCTGGGACGCTCCCCAGCAGCACCAGGGAAATCAAAAGCCGCCTCCAGCTGCAGGAACCTGCAGAGCTTCCTGGAGCAGACAGAGGTACCAGAGGTGGGTCCGATCTCCTCCGTGCTGCTTGGTGCGCCCCAACCAGAGGTCTCTATATACTAGTCCTGGCCAGGCTGGGGCGCCCCCAGCAGCCCTGGGGAAAAATCAAACTCACTTCTCCGTGGCCTTCAGAGCTCAGCACAGAAGTGAGGGTGGCAATCGTGTCACCCCCCCCCCCAAAAAAAGAGTTTGCGACCCCACAGTCCCATTTTGGGTGGGGACCCCCACGTTGTAACACCCTGAAGTTCCAGATGAGAACATCTGAAATTGACCAATTTTCAAATCCTCTGGCCAGGAAATTAACTAGAATGGACCATGAATTTGATAGGGCCCAAGTTATGGAAATCAGGGACACATTTGGGGGGGAGGGAGGGATTTTGCAAGCTTCATGCAACTCCAACACTGAACCTCCATTTCGATATGATATAACCCAGGGTAACTCTGCGATTCTCTGAAGTTCTCATCTGGGTTCTAGAAGGCGAGTTGATTGCTCATACAGATGGGTGGCTTAAGATACAGTATGAATTCAAGTATTCAGAGGTGAAAGGCTGCACCCTCCATGCAGTCCTCAGCTTTTTATGGGCCGCTCTGTGCTCTTACTGACAGCTCATTTCTCTTTCATTGCAATGCCTAGGTAAAAAGGGGATCTCAGAAAAGTTAACCATTCATGCAAGCAGCTCTGTGGTGCATTAAGCAAACAGAAACATTCCTGCATTCTTTATTCTTGAAAACCTCCCACGGACTTCACTGGGCATGTTGGCTCAAACTCAGTCTAGACCAGGGGTCCCCAACCACCGGTCCGCGGACCAGGACCGGGCCGTTGGGGGTTTTTTGCCGGTCCGCGGCGCCGCCACAGACCAGCACTAAACACTGACAGTGTGCTCTGCTCTGCGGCGGCTCAGAGCACATTGTGTGGGGCGGGGCAGCGGGGCAGGCCTCAGTAGATGCAGCTCCCGACAGAGAACATTATGCGGGGCGTGCCGGGGCAGGGCGGCGGGCTGGCCTCAGTGACTAAACTCCAACCCCCTCCATAACCCCGCCCCCATATGACCAAAGCCCCGCCCCTGCCCCACCCCCACCCCCCCTGCCTGGCCATGGAAAAATACTCTTACTTGAAGCCGGTCCCTGGTGCAAAAAAGGTTGGGGACCACTGGTCTAGACCTCCCAGCAGAGCTCTCTCTGCCCCTAGCTTTCATGTACACAAGCATCTTGTAACATAAATTTTGCTTCACCTGTAAAAGACCAGGGTTGAGCTCTCAATGACAATAAGCTGGGAAGAAGGAAAAGAGAAGAAAATCCCCCCATCAGTCTCTGGCTCTATGACTAGGAGGAAAAAAAATTTGCTTATTTACCCTCTTTTAGGGCAGGAAAAAGGGGCTTTTTAAAGGTGGGAGAAGGAAAATAATATTGAAGGAAAAGTACACTGTGCTTGTGTATAAATCTTAATACAAATCTTAGATACCCAACTACCTTTACTTAACGAAACTTTTTTAAAGGAAAGCAAAAAAAGGAATAGGCTGTTTGTCCGTCCGTCCTCCCCGCCACAACACCCCCAGCCATTTTTTCACTGATCTATAACTAAACATGGGAAGATTTGGCTGTATTTGTCCCAGGCCTGCGTAAGGATAAACAAGGGAAGGATAATGCAAGAGGAAAAAAGTCTGTATTTGGCATTACATTGTGTAGAATAATGATCTGCCAATTATTCATCCTTAAAGCTTCTCCATACCCAGTTTCTCTTTCTGTGCTACGCCAATGCAAGCATACGGCAGAGAAATACAGTACTGCTGTCTATCCAACACTGCACTTTTCCTGAACTCTGTCATCACTTGAGTGATATTCTTCTGCGAGTGCTGCCATAGAACCATTCACTCAAGTGTGCTGGAGATGAATAGGAGCTTCAGGAGTCCTCTCAAGTGTCCCCATTACTCCTGACCGGAGAACTTTTTGACAGATGGCACAGAAAATCCTTTCAGTGTAAAAATGGCTCACAGCAGAGGAGAAAAAGGTATAAAGCAGTACCCAGCGTAAAGATGCACAATAAGACTTGTCCTCCCCTGTGGTTAGCTTAAATGAGTAGAGCAAGGCACCCAAACTATCGAATTACATTAAATGCTGTCTTTACGACATCTGCCCTGCCCATCTTGCATTGTTTATATAGCCCTGCATGGCCTTCTGTTATTCCACAAGTTTTTGTTTTGTTTTTTTTAAACTCCACTAACATCGAATTGCCTACTTTAGATAAAGCTTTTTTCAGGCGAATTTCAGACAGCTGCTGACTGAACAACTTCTAGCTGGGAAGAGGATCTGGATGTGGGAACAGTACGTGTATTTCCTCCAACATTCCCCCAACCCTGTGTTATAGGCTTGAGAGTGGAGGTCAGCGACAGGCAGCTCTAAGCAATGTGCAGATCAAAAATGGCATGCTAACATCTTTTACAGCATGTAATGTATCAGCATGTTCTCCAGTAACAACACAAAGCACAGCTAAGAAAGGCAGAAACAAATTCCACACTGAAGTAATGATGCAACCCTGATAAAGTTACGTTTGTAAATGGCATGAGAGACAGGTGCCAAGTGCAGCAGGTACAGATCTAAGAATCTTTTTTCTTTAGTTTATCAATATATACACACACACATGCTTTTTGGTGCTTACCAGCAGTTCCCATATTGCTGTGTACCAGCAGAATGAATGTTTATTATACTATGAAAGTGCAGCTATTATTGAATCTATAGGTGCGTTCGCATAGTGTAATAAACATTCATTTTATGTTCTTAAACCTCCTCAACCTGAGTTTAAGTCACTGAAGCTAGTGACTCCCTCCCCCGATTTTCACATTATAAACACCCCCCCTCCAGAGTCAGTATCATTTATTACAGCAGCATACTGTATCCCTGTCATTCTCCTAAGTGATAGGAAAATGTAATTGCTAGTCACTTTAATTACACAATTCAAACAGCAGAAATGTGAAGGAAAAAAGGCATCCCCCTTTTGTTTTTCCTCTCAAATATGACAGCATCCTTGTGTCAATACTGCTGCTTGCAATTAATACAGTCCATTTATTCCACCTACAAACAAGAAGTGTTAGGGTTCAAAGAGAAGGGTTCTGGGTTCTTTACCTTGTAGCAAACATTGCTCTGAGAGAGGAGAAGGTTGCAGCATCTTCTTTTAAAGCCTTCAGCTCATTACGCAGCTTCATCATGGTCTCCGTAACCATAGCTTTCTCATTTTCATACTTGCTTTTTAAGTTGGCAAGGGCTACCTCTGCAGTCTATTGTTTACCAAGAACAGAAATGTACCAGTTAATGAAACGCTGCATAAAATGGTTAGCTAAGAGGTTTTTAATCTCCATTCACATAATGAAACATTTACTTAGTACTGAAATGTTAAACTTCTAGTCAACTTTTCCGGGACAGATTAAATAAATTCCATATTAGGATATTGGAGACACAGCACAAAAAGAGTTTGTTTCCATTAACCATGTAACACCATCTCTAGGTGGTCACAGACCAAGAATACTGAGTTAGTTGTATACATATTTCCAACACTACTTTGTTGAGACAAATGTGACTAAGTCACATTAACACCAACTAAGATAAATGAAGGACTTAATTTCCATTTACAAACTATTGCTTCTATAACTACAAATAGCTTCTAAACAGCACCAATTTTTAGAATGGATTACATTTCTCAAACAGTAATATTACCAACAGGATGAAGATATAAGGTGCTATATAATTATTATCTTTCTTAACATCTGTACTTTGCGGTGAATTTGAACTTGCGTGACCTTAATTTTAGATCAAGTATAATGAAGCATGTGTCACCTGAAGGCCTAGAAACAGCTGATCACAGTTACTCCAATCCAGATGTGCTGCTATGGTGTATCCAAATAATCCAGTCTCCAAAATTTAAGACTCTATTTCTACTTGCTCTTCTTTGTTTATTCTGTTTTGGTGAGAAGCTCTTATATCATTCTCATTACAATGGACTGTTTGAATATTTGTGTGTGTGAGAGAAATCTTAGAAAGGGCATATTTTTTACAATCACTTTAATAGACCAACCAGCATAATTCTTGCAAATGGAAAATAGTTTTTACCTTTAATTTTCAGCGAAGTCAATGGCTATGGACTCATTAAACTAAAGATAGCTTAATATACTTTAGGCAGGCACTATTCGGGCTTGCCCAAAAAGCTTTGTCAGTGTACTTACTCCTGATCTGCCATACCCCACTATTCCAGTTTAGAGAAGATGCCAATGGCGTTACCTTATGTAGGAGTGTATTCATATATTCCCTGGGCACTAGACTGAAGCCACTTTTCATTTCTCGTCATCTCAGCTGAACTGGAACTCGTGAAATGCAAAAGTATGTCAAAGTTTTGACTCCCTGGGCTGCTTGGCATCACAATATTTCAGTCCTTAAACTATGTACATGGAGTAAAAGCCAGGCTCCACTGAAGTGAACGGGAGTTTTGCATTGACTTGAGTGGAGCCAGGATATCCCCCATGACTGCAGTGTCTTAACGTATGTGGCAAACAGCAACAAAGGTCATTATAACCACATTTCCTTCAAGGCTTTTGTTTTTTACGTAGCTCTGAAAAACCATGGGTTTTGTCTCTGTGAAATCTGCTCACCTGTTTGTTGGCCTTTAGTACGGTTCTCAGGGTTGCTATCTGTTCTCTCTTGGTGCTTAGCAGGGATTTCAGCTTCAGAATTTCCTCCATGAGAGCTTCTTTATCTTTGTCCACTACTGGCCCAAGTTCTTGGGTGGCAACACGCTGCCTGGACAACTCGGTTGTTCTGTCCACAGCAGCTTGTAGGTGTTTGATCTGATCGCGGATTATAGCGATCAAGTTGTAAATGTTCATAGGCTCCTTTCGAGGATCTGACACAGGAGATGGGAGGGATGACACTGGAGATGGGCTGCCGTCACCACTTCCAGTCTCCGCCTTTCCTAGGTCTATCGATAGCAGCCCTTTAGAGAGCAGAATTGGTGACCTTCGACCTTTGCCCTCTGGGCTACTGCGTCCTCCTTTACCCTCTTTGTAATAATCCAGCATCACCCTGTTTGGAGTTTCATTGTTACATATGCAGACGTGGTGATATAAATTGGCCAGTTCCTCACTGAATGTGACTAGTTCGTCTTGGGCTACGCTGAGACTGCCCTGTGTTTCTCCAGCAACGTCGCTTACTTTCTTAAGCTCCTTTTCCAGTCTGGCTACTTGTTCTCTATCCTGCCTGCTAGATTTTTCTAACAAGGTGATCTTTTCAGTAAGAACTTGACTTTCAGTCTCATACCTGCTCTTCTCCTCCTCATATTTAGACTCACACTCTTCATATTTGGTCTTAAGGACTTTAAGCTCTTCTTTTAGGTCACCGATCTCTGCCACAGCCACTTTGTACTTGCATTCTAGGATCTCTGGCCCATTGATGTCAACTTCATAATAATCGCCATCTTCATGGCTGTCACGCTCCTTCTCATTATCAAGAGCAGACTGACGTTCCTTGCTGACCTGGAGTTTCTTCATTGCATTAAGGTTCTCAGTGAGTCTGCCAACTTTCTCATGCTGCTCTGAAAGGGCTCCCCGCGTGTTCTCTAGCTGTTTCTGTGACTCTTGGAGTGTAGATAACAAATTAACTTTCTCTCTTTCCATCTGAAATACATAAAGTCAGACATTAATTTTCCGGAAGCAAGTATTTGTGCAGCTTTAGTCTGTAAAATCATAGGAGAAAATGGTCAATAGTTAATAAAAGCTCATACAACTGTATAAATGTGGTCACTTACACTTTGTGGAGAAGTCAACTCCACTTACATCAAACTCAGTCTCAAAACCCAGTGGCACCATTACTTATTTGCATCCTATGATGGTTCTTACATCCACAAGGATTCTCAAACACACTCTTTCCTGTTTTACCTTCCCCTTCCACAGCTGGGGCCTCCTAGTAAAACCATTATACGTTCAGCCAAAGCGGAGCTGAAACTCTTGTTGTCCTGTAAAGTGCCTAGGAAACAATTAGGCATTGAAAAAAACAAAAATGTGAAGCCAGTTAATGTTGGACTTGACTTTTCATAGCACTATCAACACCAGATTAGCCCCCGTTAACAACAGAAAAAGACGAGACATCAAACTCTTGTCACCTTACATTACAGGGCACTAAACCTTCAGGCAACTCCTGAACTGGTCAAAACTAGTCTTTTGTTTTTCTATAAAAAATTTCTAAATCCAAGTTTTTGAATTTTATTTATGGGGCAGGAGATATCTTACTCTCACTTATTTTTCACAGTGGGAGAAAATAAACCATGGCAGTGGGGAGTAAAATGAGATGCAGTAGTGAAAAAAACCCACTGTCTCACTTTATCTCCTTTTCCAATGGGGAAAATACAAAGAAGTGTTAAATTTTCACCTTTTAATTTAGATGGAAAAAGTAACTTACCCTCACTTTTATATATTTTCTTTCCCCCACTTTTTGGGGGGTTAATTTTTGTTGTTTTTTTTTTTTTTAAAGTGAGCATCTTCCCACAATTCTGAAAAATTTTAGGACTTTCCCCTGATATTTCTCAATTTGACAAAGTCAAAACATTTGATGAAAAATACAAATATTAAAGCAATTGTATGTTTCATTGCATTTTTCAGTTTAAGAAAACGAAAGTGACAAGATTAACTGGCAACACCTAAGCAAAGTGTTTCCTGCCTTAATTACAACAGTTCTTGGTATTGGTGACATTTTGAAACGGACAAAAGCGAATTGTCCCGGCCCAACAGAGTCAGTTTACCATACGTGCACTGGAGAGACTATCCATTCCAGTATGTATCAGTCTGACCCCAATAAGTGACATGATGCTGCTTTGGAATGGTTGGCTTGTTTGTTTGAATATAAAATCTCCACTGGCCCTCGGCTTCTATGGCTCATGCAACCCACATAGTAATAGTAACATCTTCCAGTTTCAGAGCAGCGGGAGATATTACAGGTGTTGTTTGTACTACATTATGACAGTTGGAAAAACTCCAGCTTTAGCATTTGCAGGGGCCCCATCAGACTAAGGAAACTGAAAGAAAAATATCTTTTGAGAAGACCGAGTTACTCCAAGAGTGATCTCAGACTATTAATGTAACAGAGATTTATTCTCTAGGATCTTGACATTTACCTGCACAAGTTGTTGTTTCAACTTCTGGATTTCTGATATATTTAGCTCGCTCAGAAGATCTGAGACCAAACTTGGGGCGGGAGGGAAGCTGTCATTCTTCTTGGGCGTGGATGTATTATTCTTGCCACTGCTAATTTTGCTGAGGCAGTTCTGCTCAAAGCCATTCATGATTTCATCATTATTGGGCTCTGTGGTTTCATCACTGAACTTCAGTCCATCCAATGAGATGTTCAGATGGCTGGTGTACATAGAGTCATTGATGTTCATGTAATGAGAGAGCTCCTTACGAAGGTTGTTCTTCTGCTCGCGCTCCGTCTTCAGGGTTTCTAAGGCCTCCTCAAGTTGGCGTTCTGATATTTCTTTTAACCGTATAGCATCTTCCAACTGGCTGTTGAGAAATTCTGTTTCTTCTTCAAGCCTTTTGATTTCATGTTTTAGGCCTTCAAACTCCACCTACAGAACATATGATAAAAACACAATCACTAAAATACCTGATTGTAAGAGCTCACAAAGCAGTTTCAGAATATTTCACAGTATTTCATTTAGCTAACTGTGGTGGAGGGGGGAATAATTTTTAGATTCAGGACTCTAGTTCCTGCACCATGACAGTAGACATTCATTTAATCTACCTTTGAGGAATGCATGCAATAAATATTTTCTGAGCAAACTGTTAAATGATGTTGATCTACTCCAAATTAATTAAAATAGTTATATATTCACCATGTTGTAAAGAGCCAGCACCCAACAATTTCCCCAGCATATAATGAAAACTGATCAGTAAATCCATGTGCCAAATTTAACACAAACTCAACCCTGAAGAGATTTAAAGCCAAAAGATTTAAAAGCTATGAGCCTGATTCCCTACTGTGTAACTCCATTGAAACGACCTGTTTAAAACTGTTGTGATGCAGTGATGAAGGGCTTTGTAATTATAAATGTATGCAAAATACCTTATTACTAAGCACAGACTAAGACAGCTTCAAATCGAGCCTATATTGACAATATGATCAGGGCCCAAGCATAATTTTTTCAGGTCCAGGACAAACTTGTAACATGGGCCCCCCTCCCACACACATACCACAATCCCTCATCCCATACATACAAATCTCATGAGCCATGAAATTTTTTTTCCTCATGGTAATGGAGGTTGTAGCCTGGGCCGAGCCCCCAAGGCCTCCGGGCCCCAGTAAAGTGTACCCTTCCCCTCCCATGTGGGGGCCCTGAATATGATATGAAATTTGACTGTATATAATAGTTTTCTCATCTGTACAATGATGACAAAACTTATCTTTTGTGCATTGGTATTGTGAACCTTAATTATTTAATGTTTGTACCGCTCTTTGCATTCTTTGGAAGAAAAAAGAGCAGCAGAAGTGCAAAGTACTGTACTGTATATCATCTTATTTGTCAGTGAGGAAAAGAGGATTTTTAAATAGCAATATTCCCTCAGTGTGATACAGCTGACCCAGAACTGACTCCTGATTTGAGACATGCACCCTTTGTGTTAATTCTGCTTTGCAAACGAAGGTCTGGGAAGACTTGAGGGTTTCTTTGGGATGTCTCAATGGATTAATTAAAACTAATAAAATTCAATGAGTGGGATTATGGGATGGTGAAAAGGAAAAAATGCCATGAATAGAAAATTACCTACTTTGGTTCTAAATATACCCACCAAGCCAGTATATCAAATTATCTAATTCTAATGATCAATTCCACATTATCAGAGGATCCAAGACACAAAATGATAATCGATGATTGCTGGAAACAGCAGCTGTCTACCAATCACTGCCTGACAAAGTTGGCACAAGCTCAAAGTCAGCATTAGTTAGTTTAATTGGCTTTAGGTGCAAGGATTTAAATAGCTAGGCAATTTCACTTACTTCCCTGCGGGGCCAAAGTGAAATCCTGCTGGCCAAAGGGGAAAAAGAAAAAAAAAAGTAGGGAAGGCAACATTGTTTGTTCTGTTCCCCAGTTATTTCCTTGAGAACCTACTATGGCTGAAATGCAGTGTGTACAAATAAGCCAGTTTCTCAGCTGAAGACCTGGACCAATATATTCAGTGAGGGGGAAACTCATAAATAACGGTGCTTTGTATGAGTTGGAAGTCATTTGCCTCAACCAAATTGCATTCCTCAGTGTGTAATGTTCGGGTCACCAGATCCACGTAGTCCTGGCCCGCCCTCAATTCCTCCTACGTGCTAGCCTATTTGGGGTTGGCATGGAGCCCTGTTCTGAGCACACAGGTGGTGTGGAGGCCCAGTTGTATGGCCAGTCCACCCCACAGAGCTTGTGCAAATCCCTCTGTGCTCCAGGATAAATTTCAGCTTGACAAATTTGGCGGTGCACATAATATATGGGAACACCTCACAACACCTAGTTGAAAGCGCTCTTTCTGCTGACCATCCCTTTAATTCTTGGAAGTGGGGAGGGGAAATTAAAATGACTGTTAAAAACAAATCCCAATAAGTTTTAACCTCATGTTTTCTATATTCTGGCTAAGGCAGGCACAGCTACATTTTTTTTTCTAACTGCTTCTTAACACAGCAACATTGCAGTATTTTCTGAAGCCTTTCCAACTACCATGCTGTGTGTGTGTTTATAAAATGAAATTGACAAGATCTTGGAGGGAGGGAGGAGGAATAACTAGACCTTAGTAGATGATTATTTCATCCCTGTACAGTTGAGAGACAGAATACAAACAATTCCAATCTAACTACTGTCGGAAATAGTAACACAAGAAAATTCTAAACTCATTACAAATATGTAATTACCTTTCCTGGGACTCTGCAGATGATTAGGCTGGTACAATAAAATATTACTTAGTTTTGCAACATGTGCATCACACAAGTATAAATGCTCTGCACCGTCAAATAGCAATGTTTAAAATATTACAATAGGGAGTCAGAGGAGAAGACAGAACATTAGAAGAGCAATAAAAGTAGCAAGCACCAACATGAAGAATTGTCCAAAAAAATATATTCATTACAGAAAGCGCAGAAGAGGGGAGACTGGCTGCCATATTTTAAAAGGGGATGAAGACTCAGTGGAGCAAGCAGACTACTTCAAATAACTGGTGTAGCAGGGGATCAACCTCCAAAAGAGAAAAGGAGGAAGTCGAAGGACTTAGATGAAGCCAGCAAACCATTAGTAGAAGGGAATGAGCAAGTAGGGGTCTAGGCAGAGAAGAGATGAAGGTACTACAATGAAGAGCTTTCAATACAAGAGTGATTTTGTAGTGGACAGAAAGCCAGGAGCAGCTTTTAAAGGATAAGGAGATGTGGCTGCACATGAGCTAATGGGCACAAAGGCTTATTGCAGCATACTAAGCACATGGGAACAGACTGCAGCCTGGTTGGTGATGTCAAAACTTGCCTGATTTTGCTTGAGGACAGACACTTGTTTCTGAAGACAGATGTTCTCCTCCTCAAGCTCCGTGTAGTCTTGCAGCAAACGAGCTTCTCTGAATTTATATTCCTTGATGTCATCTCGCAAGCGGCCTCTCTGGATCTCCACATTCTGATTGACCTGCAGAAGTAGTACCAAAAATATAAGTGTTTCTATTAACTATATAAATCCATCACTATTTGAACAACATTTCCATTTTAAATTAAACTATGCATACACCCTCTGTTTAATGAGAGTAACCTGAACCTTTTTTTTCTTTTTCATTCTGAACTGAAACCACAGGGAATTAAGTAGTTTACACAATAATTAATGATGATCTACTAGCTTATTTTATGGGGGATCTTCTTCTCCCTGGACCTTCCTCATGTGAAATAACATAACACAGAAAGCAACACCAATAGGAGAATTTTCTTACTCACAGGTTGTAATCAACAGGACAAAATCTTCCAGCTTGGGAATCTAAAGTTACACACCTCAAGCCATCTTTAGGCATTTAAATAAAAAGGGCTTTTTAAGAGGGTAAATACAGATTTACGTGTTGAGCTTTAGGCATCCCTCATTTGAATATTGGGCCTCATTGCTTATGCCCCTCACCAGAACTTTAGCCCATTGCCAGTGCTGACAATGCAGTGCAGTCATCTGGGGATATTGCATAGTTAGAAATAGACGATGTGCATCCTTTGGATGAGACATGGAACTGAAGGGCCCCACAGCTCTGATGAAAGCCAAGATATCGATCAGGAAGACTAGGACAGCATGGTGAGTGGCCAATATTCCCTCTCTCAGTAATAGCCAAGATTTGTACGAGACATTGCTTAGCAAATCTTATGTCTTGGTACACAATCACTGCAACCCTGTAAAGCACTTAGGGATATGCAAGTACGAAAACCAACATCTAAAACCAAGTTATAGTCACGTGACATATATATGAAGGCACTCAAGTAAATGTTGAACTTGCAGAGATTCTATTTGTTCGGATGCCTCACTGTACTTCACCAGCTCCACTGAACTAAAACCAAGTGAAAAATGTACTTTAAATATTAGCAAAAATATCTGCCGGGGGGGGGAGGAGGGGAGAGAAATTAAAATAAACATTCAGCCATAAAAAGCAACCAAATATTTTAGCTCTACACCTGATAGAAGGAAAATAATAGCTTTCCAAGCAATTATGGAACAGCTAAAATAAAAGAAGAGGGGTTGTCTATTATTAAGTCAGCAATTTAGGCTATCACATCTTGTCTCTGCTATCCTTGATCCTGCAGCCTAGCCAATATACAACAAAAGTGCCTCCTTTTCTAGTGCTGGTATGCAAACTAGTAAAGAGAGCTACTTAGCACTCCCTTAGCATAATGTTATACTACTGGTTGGAAACCAGAACGGCAACACTGCTTGAAAAATCACCAAAACACTGTGTGCAAAGCAGCAGACTGTTGAACCAAGATACATAGCACAGATGTCAAATAGGCATTTGCAGAAATGAGACAATACAAAGAAAACAGACGTATTGCAGGAGGGATACCAGGAGCAGAATCTGTTGTTTTCAGGACACATGTGGACTTGAGTCCCCTAGAACTACAAATCCAACAATAGTATAGCTCCATCCCACGTCAGGTAGAGATTCAACTGTGTAAATTAATCTATTTACTATTAGCAGACAAGAAAATAGTATCCCTAGCACAGTGGGAGACTAAGTTAACACTGATTGCTAAAACAGACACTAAAATGCAATCAATAATGCAAATGAGAGGTCACTGCATCCAACATTCCAGGGCGTGCCTCACAGCTTTACAACAGAACCACTGATGTCTTCCATGGGATGAAGTTTCAAGAGACTATAGCAGTGAATGATTCAGAGATTGAGTGACAGCGGTATGTAGAATACTTTTCTCCTGTTTCAAATTCATGTGCTTTTTGCTCCAAGTTCCTGGTTTTGGTGCAAAAACGAAATCTGGGTTTAGGTTTACCCAACAGATCCATGAAAAATCTAACAAACCTCCGCTGAGTAAAGTAGCTTGTAACGAAAACCCCAAACCAGGCAAATCTGCGTAGTTTTGAACCTAAAGTTTCACATAGCCCAGGTAATACTTTGTGCTTCTCTAACACCTTTCATAGAGATTCTAAAAACATTTTGCAAACATTGGTGAATGAAGCTTCAAACCACTCTTTGGAGGTAGTATTTCCCCCAATTTTACAAAAGAGTACTGGTTAAAAGAGACAGGCACACGAACTGTTCTGAAGCAGAGGGGCATTTTAAATAAATTTCGTCTTCTAATCTAGAGAGCTGAAAGATATTGGCAGACATGAATGCATGTCGGGACTGTCTCCCCTTCTCAAGTGCCAGATGCCAGCAGGAAAGAAGAATCTGCAGCCAAATAACTCGAGCAATTAAAAAGCTAAAACCATAAAAGGCTCCTGGGTCAAACTCATCTCTAGGTCAGATTAATCACTGAGTTTTATGCCTAATTACGAGCCTGTTCTTGTAATCTTTACTCACATTAAAGTCCCATTAAAGTCCATGGCAACCCTCACGTGAGTAGGGTGGCCAACTTTCTAATTTGTGAAAACTGGACACTGAGTGCCAGAACCTCCCCCCATAACTGCCCCGCCCCTCCCTTGAGGCCCCGCCCCGCTTCTCTGCTTTCGCCATCACCCTCGCCCTGCCAGCTGAGCAGCGGGAGGGAGGTGGGGGGCTGGTGGACTGGATAAAATGGGGGAAGGGTGGAGGGATGACTGGGATAGGACAGGGGAGCCACCGGTACCTCTCTCCTCCAGGTTCTAGCAGCAGCTGCTGCTCTTCCCACCCCACTGCTGGTGGAGACTGGTTACTGCAGATAACCAGACCTTTCGTGCTGACCGCAGCACACTGCCAGGTTCCCCATTTCAACCGACTTTCTGGTAAAAAACCGGAGACCTGGTAACCCTACACACCAGTGAACAATTATCCCCACACTATCAAGTTATTCTCAAAATAACATACCCTCAGCTGTGTTCTCTAAATCCTTAATCATTTTATTTGCAAAAGGGTTACTCTCCTCTTCCGTGCTCCAGTTACCCCCTCTGCCATAAGTTTAAACCAAGTTGTGTGTGTGGAGTAGAGGTGGACTTCAGATTCGCAGTTAGTAATCTGACAAACACTGAGTTTCTTTTGCAGTTTGTGAGTTTATCTGGGATAGGTTATTTTTTGTTTTTTTGTGGGGGGAGGTTGTTTTGGGTTTTTTTTTAATACTAACAGGCTATTGCAATTGTAATTGTTCAACAATGTGAACAAAATGTCAGCAAACTTTACAGATGGTTCATGAGGCCCTCTAATAGCACGGACCGTGTTTGACTGGTCACCTTAGTCACATAGCATTGCTTCTATTCCTTAGTTGGAGGACTTAAGCTTTGCAAACAGGATGGCCTGGAGAAAGCATGGGAATGATTATTTTTCAAGGATATGGGAGACTGGGGCAGAGAGCATTTTAAGGCGATTCAGACAGAACAGCAGATGGAAGCTGGCCTAAGAAATCATTTTACAATTTTCCCGTCCTGTTCTTTGCAAGAACTGTATGTGGATACGTACAAGAAGCCCAGATTTTAAAATAGCTGGTTTCCTTCCTGAGCAAGGAAGATATATAATCCTGATTTACTGGCTGTCTAGCAGACAGTACATTCCATTTGCTCTTATCACATTTACACCAAGCAATTGTATGTGTTACTAGTTGCAGAGGTTATAGCTAGATCCCTGGGTGTCTCATATAGTCGCCCAACTGCTAAAGCTCAGATGTCTGGGGTCTGCTGTTTATCTCCCCCATTCCATGCATAAAACACTGGTTTATATTCACCAAGGACATGGACTGAATCTGCTGGTCTCCATACCAAAGCCAATTACATTGCACTCATGGACACAATTACTGACTGTGGCAAACAATTGTGAACAGTGTAGAAGACAACCTGATGTTAGTGCCTATCAGCATCCAGAGCTCCCCCTGCTACTAAACTAAGGAATATTCTCTGCTACACAAAAATCTTCTCTCTCAATCTGCACAGCAGAGGATATTCAGCAAATTGAATATATCCTAAAATGGGTCTGCTCATTCAAAAGCTCACAGACCTTTTCTCTGAACTGCGTATCAACCCTCCTGCTGGAATATGTATCAGTGGAATTTCCTCCTCTTCATTTCCCTCACGAGTTGTTAAAGGAATCCCCATTTTGCAGCACAGGTATTAGTTATAACTATTAGAAACAACAGAGTTTTTCTTACAAACAAACTAGGCAAGGCCAATTTGATACTATCCCTTATATGCCAGGGTACAGTTGTTTTACTTGGTGAACCTAGAGGCCTATTCCTCACCGCTGACACCAATTTCTCTGTCTGCATACAAGACAGAATTTAAGATATTTTTCCATTTTAATAGACTTTTACATTTATTTTCCTTTATTTGGAAGATAAATAGCACTAAATACTTGGGAATAACCTCTCTAATTTAGAGGAAAACTGCCACACACACAGAGGGTAAAATCATGGCCCTAATGGAGTCAATGGGATTAAAATCAGAGAGAAAAATGTAATTCAGAAGTCTACAGACAGATGACTCTTTTCAGTTTCTCTTAGGGTACATCTTCACTGCAGGGTTAACTCAAGTGATTGACACAGGAGTGCGAGCGCTCAGGTTAGCCTAGTCTGGGGTCAAGTCACTGCAAAGCCATATCCCAGTTACTGTATCATCACTGGTGTTGCACTTACCAGTATGTGTGGCTAGGACTTCTGGGAAAATCTCCCATGGTTCTTTGTGTTGCAGTAAGCTAAGATGCTCTATGAGGGAGAACTAGTCATTCCTTGCGGGCGCACAGGTGGAATTCTGAGAAGGTCAACTGGAGGATTATCAGCTCTCAAATGAGTTAGCCTGCATCCTCACTGCAAAGGGAGTGATCGTCAACCTGAGTGAAAGCAGCACCCAACGATTAGCCTACAGCTCAGCAGGGCCAGCTAAACTGGACTGAAAGTGCCACTGAAGTTGAGAGATGGTTTTGTGTGTGGATGGGAAGGAGATTAGGGACAACACACAAGAGCCTGAGTTAACTCTGCAGTGAAAACAGATCCTCAGTGGGTCTCACTAGGGCTCCTAGGTGCTTTGATAATATAACGAATCGAATCTGAAGGTATTCAATATACACGGTCAGTAATTTTACAGTACTTTCAAATTCACTTATTGATCAGCTTCAGCTCCATTTCTTACATGTCACCCTTCAAAGAAATCACCCTCCTGCACACCAGCACTGGACACAAAGAAAGAAGGCTTTGCTAGATTAATATTTTAGGTGGCGTCAATCAGGCCAGCCTGGAGCTGTTAATTATAGTTTATACTTAAAGCAAGGTAGGAAATAGATCATTTGAAATTATAATCACATCCAGCTGGGGTGGGTTGAAGGAACAGGGTGGCTTGCCCTTTAAGGGCTGGAGGCCTAGGGCCAGCCAACCCTGATGACTGTGGGAGCCATCTGTGCCACATTAACCTCTTTGATGGGGCCTGATGGAAGACAGCTGATTCCCCTATAAAAGGCAGTAAGAAGCAGGGAGGGAACAGCTGATCATCTCCTGGGGGAGTGCAAAGAGTACCACTGAAAGAGGATATTTATGTAGAAAACGTAAGAGGCCTTAAAGTATAAATTTTTTTTGCTGCAACACTTAATAAAAGTATTAGGATTATTTGATCCAAAGCAAGTTCCTCAAACAAGGAATACAAACAAATACGAGCTGACAGAAGACAGACAGCGATGTGTCTGTAGTCCAAGCAGTGTGTGCACAGATGTCAATTCTCCTCATTAGCCCCGACAAATAAAGAGTTTGGGGTTGTCTTTTGAAACTTGGCTCTTTGATTGGTTAGAAAATCTGAAGTGATAATTAGCAAAGTATGTATTAAGCAATAGTTGCTCATCAAATATCTGTATTATAGCAAGGCTTTGTGCTGATTAAGAAATTGAAGAAGATTTAAATGCCTACAAGTTAACTGCTCTTGGTGACTTTTAATTAAATGAAGCTATAATGTTGCACAGAACAGAACAGAAATCCATAATAGTGAATTTTTTTTTGTTCTCCAGTGTTGCAAAACATTTCTTTAATGTAACAGCCTCACAGAATCTATTTATTCAAAAGAGCTTGTAACTTGTGACTAAAATTTGGAGCTATGTAAACCAGACACACCACCTTGAAAATAAGAGGTTTAAAAAACTGAGAGATTAGCTGCTATAATGAAGGTATTTCCTTCTCTTCATGAGATAGATGTTTGGACACAAGGGGGACAGGGAAGAAACCAGATAGTCATTCACATTCACCCACAGTTTCAAATTAGCTGCATGGAAATTTAGCTACATGGCTCCTGTTAAAATAGTTTAAAGATAGCAAGAGCTACATATTAGTCACGGTAAAAGATACTAGGAAGGTTATCCCTAACTATGTTCCCATCTTTCTGGGGGTGAGGGGAGAGGTAATGCATACCACCTCTCTTGGAGGTCGGAGGACCTTCTATCTCTTCCTTCCCCTTCCCATCTTTTATTTCCCTCCTGTAGGGTTCTTGTGTCTTAGAACCCATCTTATCTGTCCCAGGAAAACTGGCCAAATTGTGTATACAAGATCTCTTTGGTTCACGGAAGTACTGTGCAAAGTTTTCAGTGCCGTTTCCCCTAGAAACTAGATGTTGACCCAGGATCCCTCAGGAGCTGGCTCCAGGTTCATGGACCTCAGCAAATCTGGCATGACTTTAGGGTTTGTAGCAAAACCTAAAGATGGGTGAGGTTTGTCCATGCGGTCTTTAGTCACTAGCCTAAACCAAAAATATCTATTGTGGCATTTCCCCCCACCTCATTGGGAACCAGCATTCAACCAGACTTTATCCTAGGCCAGTAAACTGCAGCTTTCTTTACAGTGGGTTGTTTTTGGTTGGGTGGGGGGGAGAGGGGGGAAAGGCGGATTGGCACTGGTGTGGCTACACTAATGCAGCTGCATCAATGCAAACCTCTAATGTAGCTGCAATGCACTGGTGTAAAAAATTACTTTCACCAGTGCAGCTACATTGGTGTACCTATACTGGGGCAAAGTCCACACTGCAGATAAGTCATAGAAGCCAAAGGTTCCACGTATCCAAGGACACCCAAGCACCAGTACTGATGACAATATGGGCTTGTTACCTGCAAAAGCTGTTCTACAAATGAAAAGCACAAAATTGCATCCATTCACTATGTTTATCCATTTTCATACTTCTAATTGAAAGAAAGGACCACATTATTTCAAATGTAGCGGTGTGCTCGCGCGCGTCTCTAAATTCTAGACCTCACCCCCATCCAAGAGTGGGAGTTCACAAGGAAAATGCTGACCAAAGCATAATGACAGTGGTGTGAACGGCACAGTGGGGCACTATTATAAAAATCTCTCCCTCCCCTGCACTGAACGGCTTGCTAAGAACAGTTAAACTCCAGCTGCTTCTCAAATCTGACATTTAAATGGTTGGCAGCAGTCCATGTCCTTCATTTTAATCAGGAAAGAGTTTAACCCTTCTTATCCATGTTCAGGGAACAACAGTCTATATGAACACTAATGGTGTTAATTCAAAGGGTTTCTCTGAAGGTCTTATTTTGCGAGCGATTTTATTTCTCTGCCAACTTGGCAGTGAGGGAAGGGATGAGTATGCTGTGAGGATTTATAAGAGGCACACCTACCTAAAAACGTGTCTTTGGAAGATCTTTATTTGCCAGAAAAAAACAAGCATCTGCTTGCTTTTTAGTTTGTGGTAATCGGCAACACAAACCACCAAGTCAGTCAATCATGGAAGCAACACACAGTAGCCTGGCAAGGGAACCAAGATGAAGCACAGTGCCTGGAAGCTATCAGAGCAACACCTTCGCTGCCTTACGGCAATGTTATCTTCTGCACTTGTCAAAAGAAATTAATGTCTTATTATAAAACCAATAGCAGCATGACTTCACTTGCACACACATTAAAAAAATATCTTCGTCCTCATCTAATCTCTTCCAACAGAGTTCATGTGAGAAACAATGACACTCTCAACTCCATCAGAACTAGATTATGGGCCAGACCTTTAAAGATACCTAAGCACCTCCCTCCCATTGACATCAATGGGAAGTAAGTGCCTAAATAGCATTAAAAATCTGGGCCTTTGATTTTGAAAGATGCTGGACAAACCAATGTAAGTCAGTCAATACAAAACATTAGAACCAAATAATCAAAACAAAACCCCAGTACAGCTGGGAACAAAAGTGAAACATGTTTGATTTCAAGTTTTGCTAAAAGCTTCAAGCTAAGCCCAGGTAATTTAAACCCCATTTTGCCAGTCCACTAGCCCAGACATCCCTATCCTGTACCCTTAAAAGGACTTCCATGTGTCCTGTTGCCACCCAGTCCCTCATCTCTGACATATCTTCTAGCCAGCCAACCCATTTACTTCCTATCTCCTGGGATCTTCAAGCAGTGCCAAATGGCCACTACCATACATTTTGTAGCAGACAGGTGCCAGGGTTTCCCTAGTCACAGCACATGGATTGTGGCATGCCTCTTCCTTCCGAGGTTCATTCATTTGGCAACAGCAAGACTATTTCTTCTGCCACAGCTGCTCACTGCGTGTATTGAAAGGACCAGGGCAGACACATGATGATTCAGTGGATAGAAGAGGAAGAAGGCACCAGTTTTCATACAAAAAGATTCACTCACAAGTTACTCCAGAAATCTTCTAAGTGGTGGGCACTCTCAGCAATGAAAATCCCAGGACAGGAGAAGCAAGCCACCTGGGCTGAAGACACCGGGGCCTGGGAGTTTGGGGCTGGAAGGGGCGTGCGGAAGAGGTTTGAGGAAGGTGAGGAAACTGCAATGTTCCTATTCGCTCCTGCCTTTCTCTCCGGAGGAGCTGGATTATATGGAGCTGGTAGGGCTAATCCCAGCAGTCAGCCACACTATTAGAAACTATTCTATTTTGCAACACCACCTGCTGTCATCGGAAGACTCCTGGTGGTGCTAAAGTATTTGGCAGCAAACAGCAGAGGGATTGTGTGTAAAACAGATAAAAGGCTTCTGAGTGGCTAATTCAGATTAGCCCCTCCAGAGACAGGGTATGGGGTCTATGTACCTGCTTCTTCAGGTCAGGCAAGGGACAAAACAAAGGAAGGCAGTTTTAAGCCAGGGGAATTGGTTCTCACTTAGCCTGATGGTAAAAGGCAAGTCTCTGAGTCAAGGCAGGTTCTGAACCTGAGTGGGGAGTTGGGGAAGCAAGGTTTGAGGGCTAATTTTTGAGCCTAGGAAAAGGAAGGGAGTCAGAGTCTGGTGGGAATCCAGTAGGAGGAAGAGCTATCAAGCAGAAGGGAGTTTCAGGGCAGTGAGGGGTTGGGTCAAAGGAATTAGGGGATGAGGTTCTGCACTTGCAGGGGGGTGGGTTGGCTTGGCAGGGTTGAGTGTGGAGAAATGAAGGGCAGGGGGAGACAAAGAAAATAAAAGCAGCAGAGGAAGGCAGAAGGGGCAGAAGAGCATGGAAAGGAAAGAGAAAAAGGTCAGGATTGGGCAAGAATAGGGAGGGGTCACTTGGCTCCTTGATGTACTGCTCCATTTTTTATTCTGAAAGCGGCCTCTCTCTTTCCCACCTCTGCACCTCCATATTTCCCTGTGACATCCACTTTCCCACTATCCATACTTCAGTTTGGAAAATTTGATCCCCCTACAGGAAAGGGGGGAAGGTCTGATATATGGAGGAGGTAGGGAAGAACACGGCGGAAAGGTCTCTGTTACCTGACGCTCTACCACTTATTTTGGTCACCAGCTACCACCATCTCCCCTTTTAGAGTTAATAAATAGAGGGTTTTTCCCGTGGCTGCTCAGCGGAGTCCCTTTTCAGCTTTGCATATGTACACTTCAATGTGTGCTAAGTCACTGCCGGTCTCAGCAGCTTTCACATATTACTGAAATCTTCAAACAACATTTTAAAAAACTATGAAGCACAAAAACACACAGCCTGATTCACAGCTGATCAGAGGTGAAATTCTGACCTGACTGAACTCCCATTGACTTCAGATGTGGCCAGGATTGCACCCCAGGTGCCTGTAGTGAGCATTTCGTAACAAAATAGATTTCTGAGGAACTCTGATGCCTAGAATTTCTTGAATGACCAAAGTTTAGAGACATATACCTGGATGACCTTCAAACAGTCTGACACCTCATTTGTTTACATCCTTAGAGAAACTTTTGCTTTTAGATCACATGATGGGAAACCCCAATTCCATTCATGAATACAGATCTTAAAAAAAAAAAAAAAAGTTACTTGAGTCATATTTTAGTTGTTACATTCCCAGCTTAAGCAGTTCACTGTTTAGACAAAAGCATCTGTAGCTGGAGAGAGATCAAAAAGGGAAACTGATAACTGGGCAACAAATCTGTAAGAACACTCCGCATTCAGAAGACTTGCCTGACATGCCCCAAGATGCACTTTTGTTCCAGAAATAATGATTAGCTTATAGATCAGGGCAAAATCATGTGCAAAGAAAGCATTCAGGGAGGATATAGATACATCATTTTACAGTCGAAGAGTAACAGTCAACAAATTGATGTTTTCTAGAAGGTCAAAGGCATTCTTTTTTAGGAGACTGGGAAGAAAGGGAGAAAAGACTACACACACAGAGAAAAACAAAATGAGCCATAAACAAGACAATGAGAGTTGACAGCCAGACAGATATAGGGGATGTATAGAAATTGGCAATAACACATCTGTCCATTCATATCTAGTTTCCCATACTCCTTCCACAGACTGGATGTGTCTACTATATAAAATAAGTGCCAAAGCAGATTACAATTTATATTTAATCACACAACTACAAGTCATATTTTATCTCATCCAAAGACATCTGATACTGTACCTATTATAAAATATAGCAATTTCCCTAGTTTAGGTGAAACACATTCTCTACCCTGTGCCCTTCCCCCATCGAGAAATGGTAGTAAAAACCCCAGGAGTGTGGTATGGTTCTGCCTGGGGGGAAAAAAATCTGATGACTTTCAAATACAGAGGCATACCAAGGAAATATCGAAGTAACACTAGTTTGGGTTCTGAAATAAGATTCATAACACCGAGAGTTCCAATTTGCTGACAGAAGTGTACAACCTAGACTAATTTATTATATTGTGTTCTCTACCAGCAAAGTATGTGTAATCTGATGTGGTGGCTTGGACGGTAAACTAAAGAAAGGCTGTTAAACGTCCCAGAAGATCAACCTCCAGCCTTACATTTAGGAACAAAGTCTTGCCTCTGGTTAGTGCCAGATTGCTGCATATATCATGGCCCTATTTTGATACTCAGATCAATTAGCACTTTTCTTCCTGAGCAGAGCAAAGATTCTTCTTCTGAGTCTGTGCATGGCGGCTCACCCAGCAAACTACAATCAACATGACTGACAACCATCTCCAAACTGTTCACTGGAGTGAAGCTGCTGTTATGTTATTTAGACTAACAAACACTCAAGATGGCAATGCAAGATTCGATTCCCCAGTCTATCTCCCCACCAGCGCCGGATTGTTCCCTACAGTGTTTTGCCCACTCTAGTTTCAAATGTCTCAGTTATCACCATTTCCCTAAGAAGGCTATTCTTCAGGTTACCAAATCTCAACATCAGAAAGTTCTTCCCAATATTCAGTCTGAGTTTTCCCTGTCTTAATTTCAACCCGTTTTTCTTGTTATGTCCCTCCTAGCCTTACACAAGCCCCACACATTTAATTCTTTAACCTTTTTTCAAACTATTCCTTTTAGCCCATTGATAATTTTCGGTTTGGTCTACTCTTAAAATGTCACTTAATATGGCTACAGCACTCAAGAGTGTGAAAAATCCACACCCCCTGACCAACACAGCTATGCCAACCTAACCACCATGTAGACACCGCTATCAACCCAGCTACCGTCACCCAGGCACCCGTGTTCCTACAACAATGGAAAACCCCTGCCTTCCATTACTGTGGGCTCCGCCTAGACTATAGGGTTATGCCGGCAAAACTACAGCACCACAGCTATGCCGCTATAGTCCCAGTAGCACAGACATTGCCTTTGTTGCTCTTCTCTGAACTCTCTCAGATTTGTCAGTCCTACAGATAGTCAGATGCCCAATCTTGAATGGAATATCCCTGATGCAGTTTATTATATCCCTATGAAGAGCAAGTACTATCTAACCGCTCCATGGCACAATCCCTCCGTAGCCCAAAACTACATTGGCTATTTTCTTTTGCTGCCATAACACCATCATCTCCTGTGTCTATAAACATATATTGTATTTTAATATCTGAAGTTTTGCTGGTTAATTAATGCCTGACCTTCCTCTATGCTGAGATTCTAAAGAATCTAACCGATTTCCTCTTCTATTCTAATATTAAAGATCTATTTTATTTTCCGTTAATCATTTACAACAACATTCCTGTCAAGCAGATTTAAAGTTAACAAACTACCTTCTGCAGCAGTCTGGGAGCAGATTCACAGGAGTTTCATGCCAGACTACACAAATTAAGTCATATTCAGGGAAAGGCTTTAAACCTAGCCATGTTAACAGGGCAAGTAGTTATGAAACAAAGAAAGATGTCATAGCAGGGGCATGCACAAGGGGGGGGGGGAGTCAGGGGCATGGGCCCTCCTCCAAAAATCTCTCATGTGTCCCTGCAGCCTGGGGAGGGAGGAAGTAGCAGAGCAGCTGGCTGCCGGATGAGCTCCTATTCCTGACTCCTACAGCCACAGCTTCTCCTTCCCAGCTGTTGGAGTTCCAGGCATTGCCTGAGCCTTCACCTCCAACTAACCTCAGTGGATGGTCTGCAAAGCAGGCAGCAATGCCAGGGGGAGCTGCTGCCTCCTCGCTGCTAAGCATCCCTGCCAGAGGCATCCCGAGAAATCTTGGGAGGGCAGGGGGGAGAGGGTCACGTGAACTTTTCATGTGCGTGTGTGCACAATGTGCCCCTCCAAATGCGGTCATATTTAAATTCCTGCATGTGCCTCTGTGCGATAGGGTACATCCGGCCTTTCAATCTAACTTTATTATAACTGATGTATGTAAATATTAGTTAAAGCTTTGGCCAGGTGTAAACTCACACCACCACTGTATCTGCCTTAAAAAAAATACCCTCAAACAATATAGTAAAAAGCATCATTTTTGCAAGCTACAGTATCTCTGGGATATAATATGGGCTTAGTTTATTCTATTTAATTCTGTTAGGATACTATCTCACAACTACCTGCATCACTGTTTAAAATTACTTATAATGGGTGAATACCAAACAATGGTTGGGGCTGGTCCTGCTTTGAGCAGGGGGTTGGACAAGATGACCTCCTGAGGTCCCTTCTAACCCTAATCTTCTAAGAACCCATTAAGCGGAACTATTTTCGTGACAACCCAGGGTTTTCTTATAATCAGGAGTTATGTTCAGGGATGTGAATCAGATTCTGATGGAGGGAGCTGGGGACTGAGAGAAGTGTTTGGGGCTTTCCATTACGCGCTATAAACCACAGGGAATAAACGCTAAACAGCGTCATGTGAAGCAAAAAGTATATGGTTGAACGATACATGACCCCTTCCCAGGCATTAGTTATGCTTTTCGGAACACAACCAAAATTGAAGAAGATACTTTAGTTTAGAACGACAGGACAGGCGCAGATTATTCTGCGACCGAAATGATATAGATTTACAATTTTATATAATGATAGCGAAGTACACAGCCAGTGTGGTACACCAGGAACTTACAACATTGATGGGCTGAGGCCCAGCATTCATTGTATTGGGAAGCACCCAGTGTGAGGAATGCTCCTTATTCAAGTGCTGATGTAAAGTGATGGAGGTGAGGGGGAGACCATGCAGGGGGTAGATTCTTCATTGTAGAGCTAGTCCAGGCTCTAACCCAGGTGTTATACACCTAACCCCATCTCCTGTCCACACATCAACGCATTCAACCAAATACAGTAGTGCTTTCAACCCAAGCTAGCTGGCCCAGCTAAGAATGTGGGTTAGTTTGGGTGGTTTTCACTCAGGCTGGTAACCTGAAGACAATGGCTAAATCACTTGAGTGCCTTCCCACAATTCCCCATGAGCCCAGAAGGATAGATAAATTCTCCCAAAATTCATTGGGAAAGAATCATGGGAAATGCTCCCAAAAGTCCTAGCAACAAATACGGTGAGTACAGCAGCTGAGATATATATATTCGCAACGTGGCTGCGCTAATCAGGCTAGGCTAACGGGTGCTGGTTACACATTTTAGCTCTGCAGTTGAAAACATACTGTTGAAAAAGTTATATGAAATTACTGGATTAAATCCTTCCTTCATCCTCCTTTTTACAGAGCCCAAAGCAGTGCCATTCAATTACAGCCTAATCCTGCAGTCTTTGCTCATGCTACATAGCCTCTCTGACTTCAATTGGACTCTTCATCTCAGTTACAGCTGAAGTGGCAGCCCCTAAATTTGGAAGTTTATATCAAGCTGAGGCTGTATTCCAAGCTCTAATGAGACTGATGCTTCCAAACTGGAGTCACCTAGCATTCTAGTTTCAACAGCCTGCACTATTTTTCTGGCTTCACACAAACACTGCAAGTTTCCTTGTGAAGAATTATCCTATCTTGAATAGTGCCTGTAGTCCAGTTTTTTTGGGACCCAATGAATAAAAAGGAAATGACTAACATGTTTTTGTCTCTCTAGCCACTTCTAGTTACTGTTCAGCAGGAGATAGCCCTTAAAAACATGTTGATGATTCACTAAAATAACTTCAGGTTTATTATCATCAAACAAGTGCAGATGAAGTCTGCTGCATTTCTCCCAGTTGAGCTCCAAACAATGCCTCACAGCTCTTTGTAATTTACAGAAACAGATGTGGCGATGTAGCGAGTTGGACACTTGTCAAATAGTGACTAAATGTTGTTTCCAGAGATTTCCTTTGCCTTCCTTTCCTTTTTTTGTTATCTTCCAACTAAGGGCTGGTCTACACTAGAGAGCTTTGTCTACAAAAGTCTGCTTTTCTGGACAAAACAGTGCTAGTGTACACACCGCAATCGCCTTCTCCCTCCTTCTCCCCCCTCCAGCCCACAAAACTGCCCTGGTTTTTTGACAAAATAAAACCACCTGAACAAGCAGGGAAGGGCTTTTGTTGGCTTAGTTAGGGCATTGCAGTGTCGATGTAGATATTACATCCCCTGACACTGGTGGTGGGGCTGTCAATCTGGTCAATTTCACCGCTTCCAACAGAGCAGTGGAATTGATAAAGCCCAAACTGAGGCTGCTGCAAGCCGGGGCAGCTGAATCCTGGCTTCCAAGTGAGAGCCCCCAAAGGAAAAGCTGTAGGCCCTTTCTCCAGACAGGCTTGTCAATTTCAGCTGTGAAACTGACAAGGCTGTGGGCTCCCAGCAGAGAGCAGGAGGTTGGACCCTGGCTCCTGGCAGGGAGAAATTCTGGGCAGCTTCTCTGCCCGCTTCCCACCAAGAGCCGGCCAGGAGCAAGAACTGGACCTCACTCCCCAGGAACGAGAAGCACTGGGCTGCTTCCTCCTGGGAATGGGGAGGAGGGAAGCCCCTGGTGACATCCCCCAGCTCCTGGTAGGAAATGGGGATGGGAGAAGCCCATGGCTAGCTCCCAGAAGAGGGACAGGGCAGCATGCCAGGATCCAGCCTGTGGGCGACCAGTCTCTCAGCTCCCCACACTGCCCCTCGTATGTCGGTAGAAGTGCTCTTGGTGAGGACGCACTCTGCCAACCCAAGGAGGGCAGTATGGACATCAACCATCGGTGGCCGTGTGTCAACCTATTATGTCAACTTATTTTTTCAGTGTAGACAAGCCTGAACAATGACCTCAGAAAGAATCTCTGATGCCCAAGGATAGTCTTGTGCAACTGTTACAAATAAATTCATATCTGCGGACTTTCCTTTCACTGGATAAGTGTTCGGCCTCGTCTACAATAGCACTTGTTCCAGCAAAACGTTTGTTGCTCAGGGGTGTGAAAACACACCCCTCCGAGCGACATACATTTTGCTGTGTGTGGGGACCGCGCTGTGTCAGCAGGTGACGCTTTCCCATCGCCACAGCTACTGCCACTTGTTCAGGGGGTTTTATTATGTCGACAGGAGAGCTCTGCCGATACAGCTGTGCTGCTATAAGGTTTAAGTGTAGACTAGTATAATGCACTCTAAGGCCTTGTCTACACAGAAGAGTTATGCCACTGTCCCAATATCCAGTACTACACTGCTTTAACTGTATTAATAGCATACTCTCTCCCATGCGGACACTGTAGTACCAGTCTCAAAGTTCTTATGCCAGTGTAGTTAATTCCCGTGCAGGAAAGGAATAAACAGTGACAGGATAAGGCACCTTTATACTGATTTGACTGTATCCACACTAGAGGATAACTATTTTGGGTAAACCAAAAACAAATCACATGCCTAAGTGAAATATTTGTACTGGTAAAGAATTGATTATAGATTAGGTATATTCTGGCAAATTTTGCATTCACACAGGGCTCCAGTAATTTGATTAACTTTCCTTACCATGCTTTCCCCATCAGCCATGCCTATTTGGACAACAGATAACAAATGAAAGAGAGATCAACTTCTGACACATGCGAAAATGATCACTTTGACTCAGTGCAGTGCAAACTATCCCAGACTTCATCAAATCCTTCAGTCTGGAGCTATACCACCTATTAGAACAGCAATAAACCTCTCTCATGAGCAATAAAAATCCAAAACGTGGTAGGATTTCATGAGTTAGGCCCATATTCACTTGTAACTAAAGGAGAGCATAAAAATTAAACTGGTGAACTGTACAGATTTAAATCCCTTTCATCTAGGGAGAGAACACCTGATCCTACAATCTGGATCCCCATATTCAGCCACCAACACAAAATATTATCTGACATACAAGGGAGTGGAGAGGGAAGTTTAGTAAGGTAACAAAACATGGGGGAGAGGGGCCACTCTAGGATTTCTTTTCCAACCTGACTTACAGACTCGCTGTGAATTGTACACTCAAGAGAAACAAATGTAGGCAGTAAGACAGGAGACAAATGAACGATAATAATTGGTATAGGAGCTGGTGCAGTGAAAGCACAGGTTCCCGTACTACGGTGACCATTCACTGATGGAATACTTGTGGTTCCTGTCTGGACTACTTTTGTCACATCCTCCCCACATCCTTAAAACCAACCTAACCTGGCTTGAAAAAATATCTTAAAAGCAATTCTGGATCAGTTTGCTAGCTGCAAAGCTCCTAAACAACTGATTTTTCTTCTAGTGCATTAAAGCCCTGCTTTAGGATGTACTAAACATCCACGCTCTTTCCTGTTTTCAAACCTTTGCATCTCAAAAACATCCCAAACAAATCTTACATGGAAATACTCCCAGAGGCCACGGTACCTCAATGGAGGTAACAAACACAGACCCACTAAACCAAAACAGTGCCCCTACTTTCTGTGGCCTAAAAGATGTAATGCTGCTGGAGTTTGAGAAGATAATTTTATCCAGCAGCAAAAGAGCATAACCCTTTTAATGAATGGCTTGCCAGGTTATTTCAAGCTCCTTAGAATGTTCTCATTCACACTCTAGATTGTGTATGTAGTTTTCAAATCAAAGACTACAACCAATCACCTGTCAGACATATTTTCCAGAGGTCCTGCAGGGCAGAAAACCCTGAGTAGACAAAGGTCAAAATGAAGGTCATAAGAAGGTCATAAGAAGCCATCATTTAAAAAAATAAAAATAAAGTTATACTCCCTTCCATTGCTGCACTGATGGTCACGTAGCAGCTTAATTAAAGGGGAGCAATGAGACCGATCCTCAGTCATCCATGCTATAAGGTCAGTTCTCAAACCTGGAATCTTGTCATTAATTGAAAAGTCGGAGAAGGTTATTACATAAAAATAATAGATTAATAAATATAATGGCAAAAAATCTCTGCATCACCATGTTACTTTCAACCTGGAATTTGAAAACATGCAGTAGTACGTTTAAAGAACAACATGTGCGTCTCTTTGAATTCCATCATTAATTTATTTTTGAAAATTCTGACCCTCTAGGCAGTAGCCACTACAGGAAGAGAAATGCTGTTAACATCTTCCCTCTGAATATATCAGTGCACAACAACAATGGAGAAATCAGGAGCAGATGCCTCCTGGAATACATGCAAAGCAAATCAACTGAATTTCCATGACAACTCATCTTCTTTGAAACGGATTTTATATTATTTCTCACAAGGCTACAAATGATATATGCTACTTCCCCATTGTAAAAATACAAAATTCTCATCATCAAAAAAAGGGAAGCTGTCAGTGTAAAATCAACTCCAATGAAGATGAAAGGTGGGAAGAAAACAGCTGCCATCTGTAACCATCTGCAATGTGCTGAGACAGCACCCAACAGCGTGCCTGTATCATACTGTTATCACCACATTTGAACTTCCTGTAATGAACAAAAGATAGGCAATTACTCTGCCCATTTACCCAGACATCCCTTCCAGTGCTCTACAGTCAAAGGAGAGAAGAAAGAAAAAATTCACACTGTGCCTCTTTTAATTCCTTCAGTACGCTGGGGTGATAAGGAATCCAGTCTTGCAGACCAAATTTGATAGGCTTGGTTTATTTGGGACATAGATCTGTCTCTGACATGGCAAGCTGGAAAGAGCCTTGTCAGTCCACAAACAAAAGCTTTCAAGCAAATAGAGCTTAGAACAGCTGGTTTCAAGCTCCATTAATGATTCTAGTGTAAGGAGTGTTTTTAAAAAACTGCAGAATCTGGATTGGCTTTCATCTACAATAAATGCATTGGTTAATTAAATAACTTCAATAAACTGAAAAAATATTTCACATTAAAATACTACATGTACACTAAGAGTGTCTTCTTTGAATTTTAGGCCTTCTCTAATCTCATAGCTGTGAATTCCAAAGAGGATCAAGTCTATTTTGTGAATGTATTAAGGATCCAAATGTATTTTTCCTAAAAGTACGTGTTCGCCGTGGCATCCACTCTACCTCCCCAAACTGTTGTGCAAAGTGCTGTGTGCCAGATGTCTGCTGCCCTTTCCCTCAGAAGGCACATTTCACAGTAAAGAGTTACATGCATGCTTTCCAACGTGCTCTGGGAACTTTCAGGATGAAAAGCAATATATAAATGTAACTTTTAAGGGTTTTTCCCCTCCCAGGATGCATGAAAATGGAAGTGAGTGATGTCTGATAACAAACCCGCCCCCACAAGAAAAAAAAGAGGGGGAGATTGGGGGGTGACTGAATTCAACCCTGAGTAATAATAGAAAGCATCAGGGCAAAGTGAACTGAGGAGCTATAATTTGTGCATTCACATGTCATGTTCAGCTCGTGACAGCAATCTAAAGAAAATAGAGACAGTTACATCTGCTGACCCCACAACACAAGTTTTTCTAATTTGGATTTTTCAACCAACTATCAGGAGGAGGGGAGAGCGCTGCCCAGCTGTAGATTTTCAAGAAAGTGTCTCAACATCACAAACAAATCAAAATGTTTAAATAAAAACTGTGCAGTGTTTTACTGTATTTTTCACCAGCTCTGTAAGCTACTTTGTCCACTCTTTCCTTCACTTTCTCTACTGTTGCTTCTGCTAACCTTTACTGTCTTGATTTTCATCTCGCTGGCTGTGTCTGTGCTACCCATTTTTGAGCCCTGGTAGTGTCAACAGGGCTCAGGCACTGCAAAAAGGACAACGGTAAAGAATACCTGAGCGCTGCTCATACCAACAATCCAAAAAACCCAACCACCACACTAAATTCAGCAGCGAAGACAGCCTCTGACTGCTGCTGGTTTAGCATCCCTGAATGGTCCTTGTTCCTGCTCTTTTGCCATCCCTCAGGTTTCCAATTTTCTTCCACTCTTCTTATTTTTCCATGTTCCCTCTTCGGTGGCCACCTCTGTTCCCACAGTTTCAGCCTCTCTGTGATGCCAGTGATAAATTTACCTGGTATTTCATACCCCTATCCCTCTTGTACCTTCAACTGTCTCCTATTCTCCTAGGTGTCTTGCTAGAATCTTAAACTCACTCTCTCCAAACCTCTCTCCTACTGGACTCCTTTGCTCCACTTCGGTATCAGACTTAACCATGCAGGCCCGTCCTACTCCGTAACCAACACTGACAAATCCAGTCCTTCACCTCTCTCAGGCTCGCAACGTCTTCCCACCCACATTTCTCCCAAACGCTGTTGCTAAAGCCATCCTACTGCTCTGACCATGTCACCTTCCCCCATGAAACCCTTCACTGGCCTCCTGTATGTCAGCTGGTCAGACACAAACGCCTCATTTTCACTCCCACCAAGGGTATGTACACGATGACGGCGGCAAATTCGCCACCGTCCGCTCAATTTATCCGGATCGATTGAGCAGAAGTGAAGACCCGCTCAATCGATCTGGAAGTCAATTTGGTAAAACCACCTCCCCAAAAAGCATAGCGTGGAGTCGACGGGTACACATTTCCTGTCAGCGCAATATAGTGGAGACGGTGCACAGAAGAGGATTTAGGAAGTTAACCTAAGTTACACAGGCTCCTCCACGTAGCTTGCATAACTTCTGTCGACTGCTGATGAATGTCACCGTAAGTATAGACCAAGCCCTAATCTCGGATACGAACTCCCTCTGAGTGCACCACTATTTCCTTCCTACCATGCTGCAGCTATGCCACTGTTGTGCTGTCATGGAGATGTTTCCTACATCGATGGAAAGAGTTTTTCCATCAATGTAGTTAATCTACCTCTCCAAGACGTGATAGCTAAAGGTGTCTAAACCTCGTGTTAGGTCAACCTAACTATGTCGCAGAGGGCAGGACATTTTTCACAGCCCTGAGTGATGTAGCTAGGCTGGGCAGATCTAATTTTTAGGTATAGACCAGGCCTCAGCTTAACACCTACTCTCCTGTTATTGCATATTGTATTTATCATCAAGCAACTCCTCTTTCCTCCTTAAAGTCTCTTCCAGGACTTCCTACTTTATTCTCATGTGTTTTTCTGCATCTTCCCTTACATGAACTGTTTTCCCATGTCCTGTCTTGTATATTTTATTTTAGATTATAAAAATTTCAGGCTAGGCAAGGAGTCTTACTCTGTCTGCCTGCATGCAGCATGTGTGCGCACACCCAAATTGATGATGCTATATGATTAACAACATCTCTATGCTTACCTCACTTTGTTGTGATGCAAAATGGTAAGCTGAGGCTTTCACTTTCAGCTTCCCGGCAGGTGCATCAGAATATAAGTAGTATTTCAATTTGGATTGCTTGTGTGTTTTTTAAAATTAAACCAAACAATACTAAAATAAAGAGACCTATATATGAAATAGGTAAATAGTTGACCAGTTTACTTGAGGGGGGAAAACAGAGGATAACAATACACAAAGGACTAATCAGCATTTTAGCTATAAATCTTACTGGGAAAGAGAAGTACAACCACGACTTTGGGATACTTTTCTCTCACTGATGATGTTAAAGCAAGTGCTTATCGGAACTTGGAGGACCTGAACAATTGCACTACTGTGCACTTAGGGAAGGGCCCCAGACAGTGCTGCTACCAACAAACAGGACCTTTGAGAACTAATAGCCAGCTTAAGAGTCTGCCATGGTGATCGTGTTGGCACCTAAAAATATACATTTGTTAGAAATCAAAAAAACCCTTCAACAGACAAAGAGCTCATAACAGAGCAGGCTCCGTGCTTTCCAGCAACGTCTTTCCCATCTCTAGTTCTGTATTTTAATGTCAAGACTCAAAACCCAGGAGGGCTGATCTTGAATCAGTGACACTGCCACCTCTAAGGCTGAAGTAACGAAAGGACCCGAGACCACTGGCAGGCACCTATTAGGGGGAGGAGGACCAGGATCTGGAACTACTATGAGGGCCCAGGTCAGACCTGAAGCTTTTTACCCTGAGGAGGTGCCTGACCTAGTCAAAGGCTATTTGATCAGTGTCTGGGGGCTCAGGGCTAGGAAACAGAGTCACTGCTCCCCCAGGAAGCAGACCCTTGGCTAATCCTTTAGGGGAGACTGATCAAGAGGGGAAACATTTTGAGAGCCCCAAGGACAGGGGCTTTTGCCCTCCCTGTTGCAATGTTTTCACAAAACAGCTGTCTGGGAGAGTCTCTCAATTTTGGGCATTCCCTTTCCCCTCTGACTGACCCAGCCCTTTGTTCCTGAAGCTATGGTCCAGCTCAAACGGTAAAATCAACCAGAAAAAAAGTCCTGCTTCAGCCAACTGACATGTAAGCCCCCTAAATGACTTTTTCTAGCTCTGCTGCTGGCTTGGTAAGGCACTGCAGACTCCTGCAGCTAAAAAGGAGAGGATCCTTTTGAATCAGCATGCTGACCCACTGAGCAAATGCTGCTCCTACCTAGGCTAGGGTCCTCTTCCTATCAGAACTGATGCTTAGAAAAAGAGGGAGGGAAAAAGACAAAAATCCTGCCTGGTAAGCAGACCCAGAGAGTGCGCCTCAAAAACCTCTGCCTACCCTTGAAAAAAGCCAAAGTCTAGGCTGCAGACAGACAGTACATAAATATTGTCAACAGGGGAGCTAGTCTGCAGCCTTGGATTGCTGCCTAGAGAGCATGGGTTGAAGTCAAAAAGTTTGGCCATCAGTATTGGGCGGACGTAGCACTATGGATGCTAATGTGGCAGAGAAAGGAACACTAAGGCATTGTCTACACTAGAAAGTTTTGTCAACGCAAGTTACAGCGATGATCAGAAAGCGCTGTAATTACAATACTTGTGCCTGTCCACACCACGCTCGTTGCTCTGAAGTAGGTTCACAGTTTATGCTCCAGCATCGACAGTGAGAGCAGTGCACTGTGGGCAGCTATCCCACTGTGCAAGCTACCACCTCATGCCACTAGGAGCTGTTGGAAGGTAGAGAGGACTGTAGTGCGTCATGGGTGGGGGCTGACTGTCCAGTGATGCAGTAATTTCCATCCTGTCATTCCATGGGTTTCCAACTGCGTTTCGTGGCATTTTTCAACAGCCCCCATTTCCTGAGCACCTGACATCTCTACCCAGAAAGATGGATCCTGCACTGCTCTCCACTGTTGTCAGTGTTTATGAAAACATCACGGCTGGTCATGCCGTGTATCATGAGCTCCCTATCAGAACAGGGACCTCCTGCGTGCCATGCACACAAACAATGCCAGAGTGCTGTTTGCATTCAAGGAGCATCTACACATGCTGCATCGCTGCTTTTGGGCATGTGAAAAAAGCACTGAGTGGTGGGATCACATCATTATGCGGGTCTGGAATGACGAGCAGCGGCTGCAGAACTTTCGAATGCACAAAGCCCCCTTCATGGAACTCTGTATGGAGCTTGACCCTGCCCTGTGGTGCAAGGACACATGCATGAGAGCTGCCCTCTCAGTGGAGAAGTACATGGTGATCGTCATGTGGAAGCTAGCAACTCCAGACTGCCAGTGATTGGTTGCTAATCAGCTTTCAGTCAGGAAGTTCACCTTTGAAGCTGTGTTATTGCAAGTGTGCAGGGCCATTAATCACATTCTGCAATGAAGGACTGAGAGCCTGGAAAATGTGTGAGAAATAGTGGATGGCTTTGTAGTGATGGGATTCCCTAGCTGTGGTAGGGCAACAGATGGCACGCATATCCCAATTTTGACCTCGGACCATCCTGTGATGGAATACCTGAATAGAAAAGGGTACTTCTCTATGATACTACTGGTACTTGTGGATCACCATGGACTTTTCACAAACATCAGCATGGGTTGGTCAGGGAAGATGCATGACACACGCATCTCAGAAACACTGGCCTGTATAGAAAGCTGCAAGCAGGGACTTTCTTTCCAGACCAAAAGATTTCAATGGGGGATGTTGAAATACCCATAGTGATCCCGGGAGACCCAGACTATCCCTTACTGCCATGGCTCATGGAGACTTACACAGGTAATCTGGATAAGAGCAAGGAGCGCTTCAATAACAGTTTGAGCAGGTGCCAAATGACTGTTGAATGTGCATTTGGCAGATTAAAAGCTTGCTGGAGATACCTTTATGGCAGGTTAGACCTAAAGGGGAAAATATTCCCATGGTTATAGCCACCTGCTGTGTGCTCCATAATTTTTATGAAGCCAGGGTGAAAAATTTCCTCCTGAGTGGAGTGTAGAGGTGGATCACCTTGCGGCTGACTTTGAACAACCAGATGTCAGGGCTATTAGAGGGGCACAACAGGGAGACATTCGAAGAGGCCATGAAGACCCATTTTGACAATAAGCAACAATACATTTGGGAGGGGGAAAAAAGATGGTCAGCATTAACCATGTAATAAAATAAAATTAAAAAAAGGTGGAAGGGAGCCAAGTGAGAAATCCCTGCATTTTGTAGATTACCCTACAGTATGACATGGATTTTCTGTACACCGAACAGCTAAGCAAAGGTGACTGATAATGCAGAACAAAGCAACACAAAAAGCTTTCTTCAGAAGTAGCCTTAAGTTTTAGAGGAATGAAACTTGTTCATACCTTTCTGATAAGCCTCAATAAGAGTTTTGTTTTTAAAGCATGATTTACTGCAGATTACATACAGCCATATCATTTTGATTAAACAGTTCGATCATTTTTAAACCCAGATACTGAAACAATACAGACTATTGTTTTCATGTACCTTTTCTTCTTCGGTTTATATAACTGAGGCTTCTTGCCACTTTCCATGCTCTCCTGGGAAAGCACTGCTCAATTATTGTTTGGCTCCTATCTTCTGTACGTGGCAAATGTGAGATTAGTTGCAATCCTACTGCTAAAACGCAGAAGAGATGAAAGAAAAGAAAAAGGAGTGGTAATTACCAATTATTCAAGAGATTTCCCTCCAATGACTCCTCCAGGGCACAGGAGCTGCTGAGCTAGCTAATGGCAGCACTTGAATTCACATTTGGTAACCACCCTCTCAACCTGTCGCAACAGGGCTGAGCTAGGTAATTCAGTGGAAAATTGTCAGAAACATTTGGATCTACTTCAGCGACTTCAGGTGTACTCAAGGTCATTTTCTCTTTAGCACGACGCTGAGCACCTCGACATGAATGCTTATGAGAAGTGAGTTTTATTGCATATCCCCTTTTGGGCACAGCTGCCAATGGTTTCCAAATAGATATAAATGACAACAGCATGGGTTAGATGTTTGTTCTAGAACTTTCAGACTGAAAAAGGTGTACATTTTTAAATGATGAGAGTAATTAACTATTGGAACAACTTACCACGGTTGTGATGGATTCTCCATCATTGACAATTTTTAAATCAATATTGGATGTGTTTTATTAATTATTTCGGGGAAGTTCTGTGGCCTGTGTTATACCAGAGGTCAGACTAGATGATCACAATGGTCTCTTCTGGCCTTGGAATCGATTAATTATTTTAGGCATCCAATGACATCATCATCCTGCTACATTACATGACCACTAATATCATCCGGTGTAGCTCAAGCGTGAGCGGCTCCTCAATCTCAGTACAACCACTTCCCTGTTCTGTTACTAGAGACGGATAGAACTTTCTTTTTATGCTGAGGTAAAAAAAAGATACCAGGGTGGCAAACATGGAAAATGAAGGTCTGTCTCCACTCAGTTGATTAGTGCATGGACAGTGCTAGCTTCTCCACCAACCCTGTCAAATATATCACTTCTAAAAATGAGACTGGGATTCGGTCTCCCGTGTCCATTAAATTTTTGACCTCTTGCAAGTTTTCTGCGTGGGCACCTCCACGCAAAAATGGACTGAGACCATCTCAGATCTCATTGACAAAACACCCTCCTTCATGAGGTAACTAACTAGTCACTACCAGCCTGGACCAGGTCTGAAATGGATAAAGAGGAGGCAAACAAGTTCCTCTTCCATTCGAGACTTCAGGAGCTAGCTCATTCCTGCTGAAGAAATCTGTCTAATTGTAATAAAGCAGAACTTCCCAAATGGACATAATGAATGGTCCACATCCTTCACAAGAATTCCTACACGGGATGAGGGGAGAGGGCAAACTGCAATAGTATCTGTGGCCTGGATATTTCTCCTCCACAGTGGGTTTTAGCCAAAGCATCTGTACAGTCATTGAACAGCTAGCCACAACCCCTATGCCTTCTACGTTGCTATTCAGATGGACACAAAACTACTCCACATAAATCAGAGGGAATGGAGTCTCCATGGCCTGCGGTCTGCTGTCTGTCTCTCTATGCAAATTGAGAGCTGTCCGTGCCTGCATGCTGGATGGATTGGAGAGACTTCACTCACCAGTCTACAACTGCTGCTTCATAATCTCCAATTCTCCCCTATAATGGCTTTGAATAAACTTGCTTGTACATACAGTATCCATAATCTTTAGAGAAGAAGCCTGAATGTCTCTTCTCAGTTTCACGCAACTGAGCAGCAAAACAATTTAGCTATTCAACATACTGAAGATGAAGAAATAGGAATTGTTTGAAGTTCTGCCATTTCTTGACCCACTGCTTTAGAAAAATGATTAGTCTGTCAGGTTCGAAATTTGCTGCAGTTTGACTTGGCTCCAAATAGGCCAAAGAACTTACGATAGCTAATACAGTATTGTTCACATGCACTACCTCAACATTATAGCTAACAATGGTAATTACAGGATAGTTTAAATTTAAATGTGATACAGAAGCAAGCAACTTCACAGGCGGGGAATCCTAAAATATATAAGCCAGCTGGCCCAGATGTTTTCACTTTAACATTAAAGACCCTGTGTTATTTTTTGCCAGCAGAAGAAATAGCTGAGACTTAACAAATGGGAAAAAGAGAAAAGCAATGAGAGGACAGAGAGGAAATGACATACAACCACTCTTTCTAAAGCAGCATTCTCAAGTATTGAAACTCATCAGCAGGGGCCTAAACTTTAAAACACACACTCTCTCTCTCTCAAACTTTTTTTAATGCAGGATTATTCAGAGTTTAATTTAGCCATTTAAAATTTGCAGTCCACCATGATATTAAATTCTTTAAATTATTTTCACAGATGATTTCTAGTTAGATGCAGAAGGTGAAGTAATTCAGCAGATTTTCCCACCCTAAACAAAGGAAAACGTCAAACTTCCTTCTTTGAACAGAGGAAGAATCTCCCTCAGTTCTTATGAGTGATCGGATGTCACTGTTTCCCTCTTTAGCACTGCTCAGTTCTCTCTGGCACAAATCTGCAGAAAAAGTTTCCATCGCATGCAAACAGTGTGGTTGGGGGAGGGGGCAGGGGGGACGGGACGGGACAACGACAACGACACACACGACAACGACGGACGGACGGACGACATGCATTTAGGACAAGCTGTTTAGCTTGATACAAGCATGACAGTATTTTATTAATCAACATGATGCCTCCAAGCAAATCAGGTAGAGCTGTTTAAGCATGACAGTACAAAAAGCATCAACTATAGCCAGTGACTCATTGATTTTGGACTGAAATCTGCCCATCAGCATGTTCTAAGCAGCTTTTGAAATTTCATTAAGGACACAAAACCCAGGCTGTTGGGAGGGTGAGGGAAAGGATTTAAACTTATATTAATGGTGGGAAATAAATGCATGATGGCTTTGCATGTTCTTGCAGAGACTGGTTGCTTCATGTTGCTTGAGTAAAGATCAGCATGGCTTGACTCCAGCTTTACAGTCCTGTGACCATGGCACACGATCAGCGATAAAAGAGTTCAATTATTCCTCTGTGATTACTTGCAGCAATTCATGCTGGAAATCCCCATGCTGTTACACTAAAAAGGCAAGGTATTGACTGATTCCATTCTATGGTAATGAAATAATTTAATTTTCCAGAAGGACTCAATTTAAGATTTCCCACTTCTGCATAATTTCTCAGGCCACATATTCGCTATGTATAAGCCATTCAATTATAGAGAAGAAAAAAAACTAAACCAGACACCTCTCTGTATGTCACATAGCAATGTGAAATATATACTAGAGGTATCAAATAACTAACCTATATAGGAACTACCATACCAGTCCAGTTTCCAAGGATTCAAAAGCAGGTGCAAGTCCCATAATAAACCATTAGGAAATAACCTCCCTGCAATTTATCACTTTTAGACATTTTTTATCCTATCTAGATTTAAGGAATTATTTGAAATCAGTGAACTTAAAACTCAAAATGTTACCGATTTCACCTCCCTCCATGCCTGTGCGATTTTGTTTTTATTGGGACTACAGAAGTCCATAAATAATGGAATTGTTTGTTTAATCAGTTATGTTTCTCTATTTCCTCCCTCCAGATAGCCCAACACTGTCAATACTGTGCAGCTATAACACTAAAGCAATATTGTGGTCAGATCTTTTGCCACAGCAATTCAAGTGACCTATGAAAAGCAGTCCGTTACCGTGAGAGAAATACACAGACTTGTAATTAAAACACAAGGAAATCATATTAGGGTCTTTACAGTAACCAAGTTCAAGGTTTTCATCCCATGCATGTGTGTCTTTACAAGTTAGGCTGCAGAAAGTTCTCAGTTAACTATAAACAGAAGGACCAAATTTTCCCCATCTTACACCCTGATCTAAACCCCACTGATTTCACTGTAGAAGAAGCTGCAGTGACGCGAGCTGAGACAGAACTGGGTCAGGAGATTCTTTATGCCTGAGCTAAGCCATTTTCCTGTTTCCTAGCTAGATACAGTGCAAGAGCAACACCCTGTCCTATTGGCTGCAGGGTGACTCCACGTTGATCCAGATTGACTTCAAAGGTATGAAGTAAAACGCTATGATTTCACAACTGGAGAAACAAAGTGTTCTTATGATTCAAGTTACGATGTACAGCATCCATTCGCCCTTACCTCTTTCAGTTCCTGTGCAACAGAATTAAGGCGTTCATTTTCAGACTGGGTGTTGGCAAGGACGTTCCTCAGCTGCTTTAGTTCAGTCTGCAGCTCCATTACTTTTTTCATGTAGTACTCTTCTTTGGTAGCCGACTCCTGAATCAAAGTCTCCTCCCTGCTCTCTCCATCTGCTGCTACCTTTTTGTGGTTGGTGTGAGCCTGCCCAAAAGCCTAGAATGGCCAGGAAAAAGAGAGGTATCTTTGATTAATAAACACATCAACTTTTGCATAAAAATTACTGCCATTTTAATAGTTCCCAAACATTTCCACATTTCTTAATTGCAAAACAAATAATTAAATAGCCTGTCCTTGCATTGACATCACTCTCTCCATTACAAGGCAGATCCTTGGCTGCTGCAAACGAGCTTAGATGCATTGACTTCCAAGGAGCTATGCTGACGCACAACAGTTGAGGCTCTGGCTGTAGGTGGATAAGGACCCTGTCAGTGGATATCGTTTTGCCCAAGCGAGGCCCCTGAAGATAGCAGCTTAGGGCCTCAGTGGTGTCCCCGATGACTTATTCATGACGCACAAACAAATGCACATACAGAGCCTTGGATATATTCACGTGCATGAAGGACTACCTACTATGTCATACCGCTAGAAATGCTAATCTCAATGGCTCATCATAGTTGAGGCTGCCATTTTAAGTCTAAATGCTATGCCGGTAAATACATTTTGTACACAAGGAAAAACAGCCAATTCAGGAGATTTCTCTAAAATCCAGACTGAAAAAAAACAGTTAAAATGGGCAATATCAAACAATGGCTCACTAGTCTAATGAGGGGCATCCTTTTGGATGCCATGCATATTAGTAATATCTACTGTCTTCATATGGCATAAGCACAGGCGCTCAAAATAGGGAGGTAGTAGCCCAGTTCTTAATTTGCTGTTGCCATAACACGTGATTTTATTTCTTGGTTCAACCTCCAGTTCCGGAGAGAAGATGGATCTTGAAAACAGACATTGCAGTTTATCCATATTTTATGTCAAGTCCTCTTACCAATACTACCCACATATCTCATGTTTGTAGTGTGGATCAGGGTCCCAATTCAGCAAAAACACTTGAGGGGCTTATACCCATGCTCAAAATTAAGCACATGCTTACATCTCATTGATTCTAATGGGATTTAAGCATGTTTCAAGCGCTTTGCTGAATCAAAGCCATAGTCTCCAACTGGACAAGTTGTTTCTGTGTGATAATCAGATCCAGTACTTTTATTTCCACCTCACCCCACCCCCCCAAGCATATAAGTGGCAAGATCCACTTTCCTTAAACAAAGATTGAATTGTGGAAAACAGATTTTATGCTAACAGGCTGTTCTGTTTCCTGATTTTCATTTTCGATGGGAAAAGTATCTCAGCCAAGTTCTCCTCTGAGATGCACTCATGCAGTTCTTATCGACTCAGTGAGCATCAGATGGCAGCTCTTGTTTTTAGAGACCAGTCAATTGCTTTCACTAAAAGACATTATAAAGCAAAGGGTTTCTTAACAATTTAAGTAGGTATATAGTGGTAACTATCTGCCTGACAGATGGACTGGAGTCAATGAGATTAATGAATGCTATCTTTAAACTACTGTGCGTGTTTCTGCCCCATCCACTCCAAGATGAATTTGGGGCTTTCAGGTGCCAGCACAGTTTTCAGGGTGCCTGTCTCCCTACGGCAGGTTTTTCACAGCTAATATTGATATTGTGATTTAAGCCAAGTCAAGGACAAAACAGCATCTCCTTGTCTAGTCAAATGTAATTTTTTTCCGTTAACCAGTTTTCACTCCACTCTTCGAATGTATCCTGTCATCACAAAAGGAAATTTGCTTCCAATATATGTAAGTAGGTTTCAGCATTTCATTCTTCTACGTATTAGTGAGGAAGCATTTACTGATACAGTAATACACCAGGGCTGAAACAGATAATTATTAATGTCTGCCCTGTTTAGCTTTAAAGGCACCCACTTCCTGCTCTTATCCGATTGATTTGATTTCAGATCAGCAAATCGGAGAACGGGCAACATACATCCATTGAGGAAATTCTGGCCAGATTCACTCAGCCAACCCGAGGGAAATTAAAAAGCATCACATTTCAGCCAAAGTAAAGCACCATCTGTGCAAGTCCTTGTCAAATGAGTTTCAATAGTACAAAGCAGCTTAAAAGCCTAATACCTCACATCTCCGTAAGCGTCAAAGAGATGGCAAAAAATATTTAAGCTTCCTCTCCTCCACACAGACATTTTCCCCCCAAGAATTAAAATCAGTCTTTTATGGACCTGCATTTATTTTAAGTCTACATACGGAGAAAGATGCTCCATCATCCATTACACAGTAATATCAACTGTTTCCAATATGGTAGGCATTTCTTACCAGTAGGCTGCTAACACTGAGCAGTTACAACTAGTTAAACCTCTCTGATCACCCATTTAAAAAAAAAAAAAAGTCAACATAATTAAAACAAATGATTTGATATATTCCCTATAGAGAAATTCTTGAGAGTAATGACTAGTTTACATTTAATCCTTTGGATACAGCTATCAACCCTAGGATTTCCTGTAGAACTTTACGATTAAGGTATCAGCAGTGAGACAGAATTTCATCATCACACCACTGATCCAAACTCAACCTAGGGCCAAGATCATAGGAACTGCCATCCTGAATCAGACCAGTGGCCCTTTCAGTCCAGTATTACGTCTCCAACAGTCGCCAGTGTCAGATGCTTCAATGGAAGGGTGCAAGAAATCTCCTAATCCCTGGTAGTTGGAGTTTGGCTTCAACCCTGAAGCTTAATATCTCTTCCAAAATGTACATTGTCATTAACAACAACTCTGGATAGTCTTGTTATCCACATAACACGGCCAGTATCTTTTTGAATTTTGCTGTTTATGGTCTCAATGATGAATGTAATTTCCATCCTTGGCTATCATCCAGGTTTGTATGAAAAATCAAACCAGTTTTAGTGATATGCATTAAACCCACAAACATTAAAGCCAGTGGCATGCACAGCACCCCCCCGCCCCCGCACCCCCGGCGCGAATCCTCACTTTGCTTTCACCTACTAAAATACCTGGTTATTGTGCTGTTATTAACAAGCTTCAAATAATAGCATTTCCCAGACTTAAGAAAAAGGTGGAGGTATGACTACGTGCTAAGACTGCACAAAGAAATATCATTGGGTATGTCTACACCACAGCTTATGGCTGCATAATTTATGTTGCGCAAGGGTGTGAATGAGCAATGCTTCTCCATTGGCCAGCCCCTTGCGTGGGTAGCCATATCTTTACACCAGTACAAAGAATGTACAATGCTACCAAAGTCAGAAAGCACTAAGACATGTTAGTGGTAGCATTTTACACCCTCATTTGTGCTGTTGAAAAATGACTACACAAGGTTCCAGGCAGTGGAGAAACAGATGCCCAATGCTTTAAAAATATTCAGTGTTGTTTAAGTATTAAAACATCCTGATGAGCAAAGCAGGCTTGATAGCCAGCCAGCATCACGTGATACCCTTTTCCGCAAGACAACTATCAGCATCTATTGCTACAAGCAAAAAATCCCTCACACATATAGCTGCTCCTTCCAAACTCCCTCAACCTCAAAATAAATAGAATTAAAAAAAAAAAAAATCTTGTGCTTTGTTTCGAGATGGGCCCAAATCACAAAATTCAGATTCAAGCTTCCCAGAAGTTTAGAGTAGTCAGAGCCTTTTCATACTTTCATCTTAATAGTAATGGACCATAAAGCAGAATAATAGCGTTAGATTTGACAAACATCAACTGAACACAAATCAGTGGAACGCAATAGATCTGGACGCAGCAATTGGCAGGAGCGCAGCAATGCAAAGAAAATACTTCCTATCATCTGCATTCTAAACCTACGTCATAATAAATAAACAAACGCTCTTTAGTAAAACTTATATAGTGTCTTCCATACAAGAATCTCAAGTACTTTAAAGCCATCAGTGAAGCCATCTCAAGTACCTTAAAGCCATCAACATCCAGCTGAGGTGAGTAAATAATATTGCTACCCTTATTTTGCAGAGGATGAGACTGCAGGCAGGTTACCCAAAGACTGCAGCGGTCAATAAAAGAGGATGATTTCTCTCCCTCTTTCTCTTTCCTGACTCCCTTTTTTCCCTACTTGAGAGAAAAATGTGAAAGAAGGGAGGAGATCCCACAAGTGAAGTATTATGACTGTTATCTTTCTCACACACATTTCACCATTCATTCATGGTATTAAGAGCTTCCTACCTTCAGAAATCTCAAATGGCTGGACAGGGTTATGTGAAAGCATTGAGGTCTTCAAATCTCACTTTTGAGGATTTCAATAACTCAGTCATGGGTTCGGGGTTGTTATAAATGTGTATGGGTAGGGTTTTGTGGCCTGCCTTGTGCAGGAGGTCAGACTAGATGATCATATTGGTCCCTTCTGACCTATGTTTCTATGTTTCTATGTATGTTTCTAAAGCAGGGCTGTTCTTTAAGGAAGGACTTTAAATGGAGGGGGGAAAAAATCAAAACTTTCAAACATATTAAACTTATTGCTTGAACCTGTTTATCTGAGAGAGAGGCCAGAGCCAGAACATTCATATCTAGATGTTAGACCCATCAACATTCAAACGTATTCGGAGCCAGAATTTTGATTTGAGCCGTGTCTCTAATTTACAGTTCATATTTTCTTGCTATAGTTTTTCTTGCAGTCTTTGCTCATTAGAGATATTTCTGTTTAAACTAAGGGCTCCCTCATTCCCAGCCCATCTTCTCTTCCTGCTTGATTCTACAGTAAAGACATAATACTTCATTTGTGATGGCCAGCTCATTTGCCTGGCCACAGATTGACACACAATTAGCACCACACTGCAGCATCAAGATGAAGAACAGAAAGGGCTGTAGGTGCCCAATCCAGCTCCTGCTGAAGGCCATAGACATTAGTAGAAATTGGATAAGACCAACTGTACAGGCATGATTCAACTCCACTGTAGACCACACCAGTTTTTCCATGCACTGCAGTGGGAATTAGATCAAGCCCTAAATGAATCAGCTCTTCTCCAAGCCTAAATATCTGACACAGCAAACACAATACAGAAAATGACTGATCAGTTGAAATAACCTCTTCTATAAGATGGGTTCTCTTTTTTAAGATTTGCTCACGTCAATGCTGCTCTTCCACGCCAAATAAAAATATATACATGCATATTCCCACCTCCACCCCCGATACATTCATCTGGTTGATCCAGCTTGCATTAGGGTGTTCTGTCATAGGGCCAGATTTATGGTTCCACTGAAGTCAAGAGGAGTTTTGATGTGGATGGCAAGGGCAGCAGATGCAGGCCCACAGAAAATACCTTTTTACCATCATCATTAAGTTAAGATGATTTGAGAAGAGGAGGAAGTAGATCACACAGTGCGTGAGAATTAGAAACTCAATTATACAAAATTTCACTTTGGCCTCATTTCTTATACAGACAGATTCAAAAAGCAATTTAAAAAAATCACAATTATACTTTAAAATGCCCCAGAAACTTAACTGGTGAAAACAAGAAGAAAAGTCCATTAGTTTAAACTTTAAAGATAAAATGCAACAATATTATCCAGATTTATGTTGTCACTGGGCTAATTCAAAGCTCTCCACAGTTGATTAGAATTGGAAAAAGGAATTAGTACAGTAATGGGATGAACTAGACTCATGCCAAGAATGGCATGTTATACAAATCACTATATTACAATGTAAGCATGATCAACGTTCTCATCAACAGCATCTCCAAATAGAAATTTTAATTAAACATTTATAGCACCCAATTTCCAAAATACAAACTCATCAAGGTGAAGTTTCATTGGTATTTTCATCAACAAAAATCTAAAATCATCTGTGTATTTACAGGAAAGGCTCAAACCTTAAGTCTCTTGGCAGAGGTAAATAGATTTTTTTGGACCCAACAGCATACGTAGGCAACTCAATACACAAGCATCACAGGAAGGAGTTCTCCCTTTGAGGGTTACCGTCAAGATTATCAAACTAGCTTTTAACAAATAGTGGCTCTGTGCTTACACTGAATGTGTATCTCACCAACATGCAGAAACTAATGTGAAGAGTCACTGAAAGTGAAGCCGCAATTTACTGGTAAAGAATCAGAGAGCAAGCACAAAAAGCCATGGGATTTGCCCCCAGAAATCCTAGCAACACAGAATTAAACCCAACGCCAGCAAGGACACAATAACTTGGGTAGGGCTTTGCAGTGGGGCTGCTCACACTCAAATTAAGCTAACCTGGATGCACATCACCCATGCTCACTCTGCAGTGAAAACATCCCCTTAGTTTAGGATTTTTTTTAAAATGATCCAGAGTGAGACTAGTAACCTCTCACTTCCTCCCATTGGCTCCTGTAAAAAGTTGGCCACCCAAACGATGCCAGTAAATGGTCATTGGTTTCTTAATTGATAAGCTGTGCATGCATATACATTATACTACATCCAAGGAAGGCATAATATACGAACAGTACAGCATCAGACCTATTAATCTAGCTTTTACATATGAGACAAAGCACTCTGTAATGCCTAAGACAATATCAGGGAGTTCACATAGGCACACATATTTGTAATAGAAGTGGGAAGCAAGAGACAGGCCACTGGACAGTCTCTTTTTTTAATTAAAAAAAAAGGCACACTGAATGGAAGAAAAATATCACAGAAAGTTTAAGATGTTACAAGAGCCATTTATTCAGTTCATCAGCAACATAAGAGCTCTGTCTTATACAGAAGAAATTATGTGGGTTCCCTGTGCAATAAGCATACCCATTAGAAAAGAAAAACCAAACCATCTTTATTAAAATGTTTTAATGGAAATTACTAGGAAATTCACTTGTCACAGCTACAGTCCTTGGTAAATTGAAGTGTGTCAGTGTAAAGGATTGAAGGAAAAAAGAAGAAAAGCAAACTCCTTATGAAAAATGTATGATTTTATGAGGATTAAAAGAGAGGAGGAAATAAACAGAATGACATCTTGAAGATTAAGAGGCACCAGGTGCTAAAGTACAAAGCAACCTCAAGACAGTATGTATCATCATTATAACAAACACAGCTAGGCGCCTTCAGATAAAAGGGGCTGTTGAAGTTCTTTATCACACCAAAGAACCTCAAAAATATGAACTCAACTGAAAAATGGCGAAGCAACCTAATGGGGCATTCCATGTAAAATATTTTGCTAGGCTCTTTGTGCGATTATCTGAAATTTCTCAGCCTGAATACATCAAAGTGACAAAGAATGATTTTATGTTCTATAATTTGTCTTTGGTCCATATACACTGAGGCTTTCATGTTTTAGATTACGAAGTTAGAAGCAGCCTTTTTTAATTTAAAAAAAAAAAAGCTTTTAAAAAGTACAAACATTAGGAAAAACATTAAGGGCCATATTTTCTAAAACATGAGCACACAGAAAAAATGTACATGTAATTGCATGCATAATGTATAGATTTATGTAGCTAGGTGTTATTAATTTGCACATAGAATAGCATGACCATACATATAGATATATATACATATAAAAAAGGACAACTGGGCATCTTCTGGTCATGTGTGTGCGCAAATATCCAGTGTAGGTACACAACTAAAATAACTGTCCGCTCAAATTAGACATGTAGTTTTATGCATATTTTTTGAAAAATAGGACCCTGAACATCTGTATTTGTCGGCTATCTCAGTCATGAATGAATTACTACATAGCTAGCTTATCACCAATAGTAAACAAAATGTAAAATCTGTTAATGACTTCGGCCTTGACCTTGCAGTTGCGCAAGTATGTTCTTACATTTATTCATGGAAGTAAAGTTATGCTGGTGCATACCCGTTTGTAAGTTTGGGTGTATGGCTCTTAGCTTGTGAAGAACTCAGAATAGCAGCATGGAGGAAATGTAATAAATAATGCTAGTATAGTTTTAATATTTTTCAAAGTAATGCTATCAAAGCACATTCCTGATCTTTTGTCATTTCAAGTTGTGCTTGCCTCCTACTAATTTATTCAAAAAAGATCTCTAACAGCGAAATTAGAACCTAATTGAGAATGTTTTATACGTCCTTGTGTGCTCTTATGCACTAAAGAACATGTTTCTTGACAGGTGAATCGTGCATAAGTGGAGCATGTAAATTGCAAATTCTGTACTATATTATGCTCATTTCATGTCTCAGATATTAGGGGTAGTAACTGCACGTCTTCTCCTCCTCTCTGCCCAAAAATGCCAGTTACTTATTCAGTATGTTTTGATGTAGTTTTTTGAGGATCACACACGAATATAAAATTATTGTACCCACCACTAAAAAACAGCTACCTCTGTGATGATATAACAATACAGGACAGGAGTGAGGAACAGTACTGCAGCAAATAGAAATGGTGGGAGGGGAGTGAAGGAAAGTTAAGGAGACAGCATGACCCCAGCAGGGTCCATATGCTTATGCAAAGTGGAATTTGGTCAAGACGCTATAACTACCTCACCATCTCTTATATCCCTTATAAAAACTTTTACCAAGAACAGGTGAATACAGTTTAGGTTTTATCTCATATCTGAAGCACAAGGTCATATTACAAAAACAATATCCACACCAGCAAAAAGGTGCAGGTGTTCCCAAATGAGTTAGTTGAACTCTACTGAAAACTTCTCTTACTGCTACCATAGAGACAGTTTAAAAGCTTTTAAGATCCTTTGGCGTGGGTCATGCTGTAACCCAGGTGGGAGTTTAGGCCTTTGTGGAAGCAAACACCCCTTTTAATCCTAATCTAGAGGACACGTTACATCAACAATACTTCAGTGTAGTTATGCTAATTTACACCTGCTGTGGATCTGGCCCAGTAAGTGCTCTTCTTTGAGGGCTACCGCACTGGTGGCAGCATACCTGATTTCTTCAAGCAGCCGTGTAAATTCTCTATGTATCATACACAACTTCTAGGTACCACAAATTCACCCTACCTCTGAGATGACAACATTCTCCCAAATGCTAGAACTGCATTTTTTCCCATTACAGATTATTTGTAATGCAAAGATTTACTTCTTTGCTTTCTCACAGTACAGGACCACGTTCACAGAACCACAACCGTTCTTTGTTCTCTAAGCCGCTCTATACCATAGATTAATCTCCCTCTCTACTCTGGATTGCTTTCCTACCTCAAGAAGTCAGGTTGCTTTCTACCTTTACTGTATTTGCTTTGTCAGCTATGCTATCTGGCTCTGGCTGCATTACCTAAAATCAGTACTGTATAAAAATCACACATACCCTATTGACGTCTCCAGGTATTAATACTGAACTTTTAGGGGCATCTTCTCTGTTTCAGGAGCTCAACTTCCATTGCCAACAAGTAGAGAATGAACCTTTATAATGTCAACTGAAGCACAGTTTTCAGTCGTAAACTCTTGCCAGTTACAACTGCCTGAAACTGGGGTCGTGGAAAATATAGAGATGAAAGAGCTGTCACTGAAAAATTAGAAACAGGGAATTCCAGCTGCATGTTAATGCTTAACCACAATTCCTTAAAATGAGGAAGGCCATGAGGCAAGCAGGGTTAATAGCATATTTGTATGCACGAAATAAGCCTGCTAAAGGCAATTTGGGATGTTAGATTGTGTGTGTTTCTGGAGGGTCTTTAAGACTTGTTAACTTCTTTAAATAGTAATTGATCAAAGAAAATATCTTCATACAATGTGCAATTCAACTATGAAACATATTGCCAGAGGATATCATTGAAACCAAAAATTTAGCAAGATTCTAAAAAGGATGAGACATTTTAATTGGTAATATTTAATGCTAACTATCAGGAGAAGACCTTACGTTGGGGCAGATTATCCCACATCTGCCTAATGCAAGGATTCACATGTGGACCACTGCTGGAGACATGATAGAAAAGTCTAAATGAACCACTGATATGATTCAGTATGGCAATTCCTTTGATCCTAATCAAAATCGATTCAGGAAACAATCATTCTTTGTTCTGACTATCGGCACTCCCTCCCCACAATCACATTTACAGAATGGCACTGTGGGAGGAGCTTTTAACAGGATACAATGCACCAGTATCGGCCGGCTTCTCACACAGGAATTACAAAGATCCCATGCCACGTTGCAGTGGCAACCACAGAGACCTGGAACACACTGTAGCGACTCCCAATGCAGTTTGTGTTTCAACAGTCAGCACGTCACGAAACACATTTTTCTCCTTTATACACCAGTAGAATTTTCAACAAGAGGAGCTCAACATTTATCTAGTTATATTTCATGGACCCATTTCTGGTGAGGTCCAGTGCAGAAATGAAAGGCAAAAAAAGAAAAAGAAAAGAAAAGAAAAAAAGTGTGGGGTAGATGTTTCCTACCAAAAACCTACTGAGGCTTTGCTACATTCCCATGATGACAAGAGTGACGGAGGGGTTTTGCTGGTAACCTCCTCCCTCAGTAATGATCACTGTTCTCACACACACATGCAGTTTTAAGCACCGATAGCCTGTGCTGGACAGCTTCCCCTTGCCAGAATACGAGTGCAGATTAAGATTGTTCTTTGAAATCCAAGTGTAAACCCGCCTGCCATTTGAGCATGAATGTGGCTCCTAATTTTGTTTTGAAAATCATTCTTATTGCTAACTCAAAAGCGGATGTAAAACTGAGGCAGCATTTGCTCGGACGCAAGGTTTGAATGATAACACATTCCCCCTACAAGGGCAAGAAAAAATTCCAGTTTAAACTGCACTATTTTGCTCACAGCAACTTTGCTGCACTTTCGTTATCAGTATATCTCATCAACATTATCCTAATCAGGATATGTTAATATGCTCCAGAAGATTAATTAGCACTAAAAGCCACAAGGATTTTTGTTCACGCTTCTACGTTTCAGCCTCTGAACTTAATTATGAATTTTTATCACAGTATCAGCTCCTCATTTTTTCTGGTTATCAGATTCAAAATAAATGGATTGTTTTTCAGGGTTTCCCTGAGTGCTGCACATTTTCCTGCACTAACGCATTCATTATGCCCATAATGAACTAAGTAGCAAAACAACTGTAAGAAACAGAGATCTCCAGGAAGTCAAGTGGCTTGCCAGTGGGGAGCATTTACAACATAAAGCTTTGCATTCTTCTTGCATCACATTTGTCAGTATTTTTCCCCTGAGCCTGCATGTAAAATACGTATGTCCTTGTTTCTCAGGCAACAGACTCAGCACTCTAGGTAGACTTCCCAATAAAGTCCTTAAAATAATACATGAAACACGTAACGGAACATCGGTCCCTCAGAAATCGGAGGCTTATGGGATCCTGCTGGATTTCTTCTCCCTATTTTTAGAAACTTTTCAAGGAAGGCCTGGTCCATACAGTCCTAGCAAATATCACCCCCGTTGTTCAATTCAATACAGCTGCTTCTGGTAACAACTGAAGAAGCTGTAGCATCAACAGGGCACCGAAATGTGTGTCACTGTGTCATTAGAATGATGGCTAGGTACTTTACAAGGAAAATTAACTGAAGAAAGGCAAAAGCAAAGATTTAGAAGCACGAAATTGTAACTTTAAAGTTATTGTGCTATGACAAAGTCTGAGAGCGGTGCCTCATGTTCACAGACATGGCTAGTTGTCATGTAGGTATCCACTCATTCTATCGTCTCGGGGTGTGGCTGCAGAGCCCATTCCAATGCCAAAGGAAGACTCAGGATATACAGCCTCCATTATCTGAAACTAGAGATGACCTGTGCAGATTGCTGGGGATCTGACAGAGGCATGAGTCAAAGGAACAGACTAGAGGGTGGGCACTCAGTTCTGACATTAATTTCCTTTCTTTGTTCCAGTAGAACCAGAATTTGATGGCTGACTCAGGACATGTTAAAAGGCTTATTAGGTTTCCAATCCAGTAGTAGGGATAGATGCAATTGCTTTATAAGATTATTTTATTCTGCTGAGGAGATCACAGAGGGACATTCAGCACAGAGACAATTTAGAAAGACTTATTAAGATTTGCATTACAGTAGCACTAAAGACCCTGCTTTCAGAACATATTGTTCCAGTGCACTGAATCTGGGAGAGGGAGGTTGTCTCAAGTGTTATTTAAACCTGTTTGTTTTTATCACAACAGTTTCCCCCCCCCCCCAAAAAAAAATGTATTTGTTTGAATTATACGGACCCGCAAAAAAGGGAAAAGAGAAAAGCAAATCCTGTTCTCAATGAAATAGGTAGCAAAAGTTGCACAAGTCTGGTGCATTTCACCTTTATGAAGTGAGGGGGGAGGGGTTGTTTCCCAGACTGGCTGCTCTGGGTCTAGTTGACTTTTGTGACTTTCTATCTATTATTGTATAGAAGTCAAACAGTCTAGCACCTCCAAGGGGGTTGTACCAGCAGAAAATTTCACCCTGAGTGTGGAAACTGCTACGCCACATCCACCCACACAAAAGCATGAGAAGCAACAGCAGCACAAGTTCTCTCCGCTTCCCCCCACTGTCGGTGTGGCTCTTGCTTGACTAACCTGGAGGACCACCTCTAAGACTGAAGGGAAAATCTGGCTCTAGCCCCACTTTTCTTTCATGGGTTCACGAGCAGTGTAGTCATCAGTGCCCTTTGTTATGATGGTTAATTGCAGTGATTTCTTGACAGTGCTTAGGCAAGACCATACAGATTGGTGTAAAATTTGGCACTGAACCGCTAGAATCAAGTTTTTTGTCTTTTTAACAAAAATGAAAAACACACCCTAACAAGCAGATATATCCAAATTGTGAGATTAAAGAAGCAGTCTGATGTACACAGAGAAATTGAGGTTAAATGCACCCAAAGGTGCACATGCACTATGGGGAGTTTCATGTATGTGACTTGGCCAATGAATGAGCACAGAGTTTTTTAAAGCGGCATGAAGCATTAGACTCAAATTCAGAAGCTTTTTTCAGATGCATCAAATGCTCATTCCTAACTGTAGTTGTTCACTAATTAGCAGCTACTCAAAACGATATCAGAATTACAACAAAGAGGGTCCGTAGGAATGATGTGATTGTGGAATACAAATAATTCCAACCTGCTAAGGCTAAAAGCGTAAGGATCGGAAAAATGGGATTCCCAGGCCTTTCATTTGTACAGAGCCTGATAAAGGACCTTAAAATATCATTAGCTCACGTGGGCTGGCTTGCTTTTCTGGCACAGGGCTGAATACAGCAAATCCCAGGCATTCAGACTGGTGTTTTTCTTAAACCCTAGTTTTTGTGATGTAGACATCTGTCTACTGGGACCCTCAATTTATTTCACATAGGCCACCAAGCAGCCATCAGCTGGTAATTACTTCTGGTCACGACTGACCTAAAGGTGAAAGGCTCTGTATAGAATTAATGATCCCATGAGCCATCTAGGCCCCATCACTAAAAATATAATTGGAGACATTTCCTCTCCATTAATGGTATACTGATAAACACACTGACCTGAAGAGCTCTTTGTAGCTCGAAAGCATTCCTCTTTCACCAAAAGAAGTTGATCCAATAAAAGATATTACCTCACCCAGCTTGTGTCTCAGCCACATTACCAACTGTCTGAACAAAAGGAAAGCGTTACTCTACCAATCTGTAACCTTCATTTGGGAGGTTATCACACAAAATGAGCTCATTAGGATTATAGCCCAGAACAACCTGTCTGGCTTTTAAACACTGAGCTCTGAAATCAGCACCACCCTGGGACTGAGGGAATCCCCCTGCACAGCCAACCGAGATTTCTAGATCTAAATATTTCCAAAACCTTTCCTCCATTACTTCCTAAACTACTGAACAATAGGGCATACCGTTAAGGCAACTCATATAAGGCCACCACTGTGAGCACTTCTGCAGTTAGAAGCCTTAATCACAAATACAATCTCACAGACGGCACGTGACCTGTCTTATACCACAAACAGATCTGCCTGCAAATGGGTCAGGCGGCCATGCATAATTCATAGGATCTTCCACATGATTTGTTAAAATTAAACCAGACGCTGCTGCCACAGCCGCACTGTGCTAGTAGAAAGCATCAGATCAAAAATGGGAGGTCACCGTGACCAGCTATAAGACATCTGTATTCCTACCCACGATGTATATACCCATACGTAGCATCATCCAAAGCAGCCAGCATACAGTATGCTGTTAGGCCAAACTGAATGGTAGGTAATAAGGTGCATTTTTAGCAAGTTTTTTAGGTTTTTATAAAAGCCACAGAAGGTAAAAGGCGTTAGGAGCTAGTCTCTAACATCAAATTTAAGAGATAAAAACGCGTTTCAGGGGGTTAAACCATATTACAGATTTTCAGTACATCGTTTCGTCTTCTGTAGCAAGGTACTGTGTTATTCCTGTTGAAGGGCCTGATATGAACATGTATGTGACACACACATATGGTAACTATTTTAAGGCTTCACAAATACATCTGAAAAGTTCCAGAGGGGAGCCGTGTTAGTCTATAACAGGAAAAACAACCAGAGTCCTGTACCACTCTCGCTGTTTTTACAAATACATCTGAGATTTCTGATGCTAATGCAAAAGTGACAAGTACATTAAATAAATGATTTACAATGCTTCGCATTTCGTACTGATCAGTTATTTTCCACTTCTCGTCCCAGAGATCCCTCTGCTCTCACAAAGGTGGGAAAGCATTACCATCTCCATTCTGCTTATGAGGAAGTCAGAGGCACAGAGAAGGTTAAATGACTTGCCCAAAGTTACACACTGAGTCAACGTAAGAGCAGGAATAAGATTCAGGTTTTCTGACTCTCACCTTCACTGTACAATGCTACCTCCCTGTTACCTAGGTTCTCTGAAACCTGAGAATCAAGAGGTCTGTTATTCACAGTTTTTCCACTATTATGATTAATCATTTATAATCACAGTAGGACCCAATCATAATTCTGCTGCCGTTATGCTGAGCACTGTGCAAATATAAACAATGACAGTCTCTGCTCCAGACATCTTATGTTTCAGTGTCCTTAAAATATATGAAATATGAGATTTTTCTTCTTCAATGGAACATTGCAAATTAAAAATCATGTTTCTAAAAACATAGGAAGGAAAAAATAGTGTTTGGGCTGGGGGCACAATGTGAAATAACATAAAAGGTTTTTTTGTTTTGTTTTGGGGTTTTTTGTTTGTTTTTTTTTTTTAAAGTGGCCAGTTTGATTTTAGGACTTTTAAACCATGGAATTACAAAATGACATCAGAAGCAAAAATCAACCCATCATTACTCAGTTGCCTTTCCAAATGTGTTTACATTTTGCAATCCTATTAATTAAGGCACTTAATTTGGGGGTTAGTGGGTCTCCTTACTCATATAAGTAAAGTTAAGCATATGTATAAATGTTTGTAGGATCAGGATCTGTTCATGTGTGTGCACATGCACACATGCCAACCCCCAGGTAAGATTAGAAATCAAACTGAGTCCCTATTTTCTAGTTCAGACCCCAAATTCTCTAAAATTAAGCAGTGTTCTTATCCGGAGATTTGATTCAGGTTCTCTTCTATTCAAATGCAACACACACAGTTTAAAACTAAAAATAACCCAGTAATTAGGAAGCCTGGTTTTTTATATTAGCTTTGATAACAGAACCACTGAAAAAAATTATTGTTCCCTCAAACACACACTCTCTTTCTATCTCTGCATGGCCTCGTTTATTATTGTTTTCTTAATCTTACTTGCCCATAAAATCTTGTTACAACATGCCGAAGAGTATGGAGAGAATTAGGCACATACACAGAGAGGATGATACAGCTACAGAGGTCAAAGACTGGTCAACAGTACGACAACATCTGCAGAAAATGAAATCTCCAACACTGCTCTAATCCAAGCCCAGCACATAAAACCTGGCAGGAGCTAATTGCTCTGAAATACACATTGTAGCATCTCTGGTTCAATTCTTCACCCCTAGAGAAAAAAATGCCTCTGTAATTACTTACAAAATATCTCTCAGACATCAGTTTCAGCAACACAATTCAAGAGAACAAGCAGGAACGCATCTAGGACCTATATGTTGCATTAGAACTGCTATAGAGTGTCAAGAGAGACGAATGAAAATCTAACTTATCATACAGGGGACAAAAAATATAATCTTGTTGCTATTTGATTCTCTTTGTCATTGCAAATGGGAAGCAGTGAGATGCTTACACAGCTGGAAACCTAATGCATCATTGATAGTTGTCAACTGCCCACTCAATCTCCCACAATAAGATTATTTCACTAGCAGATTTTCAGAAGTGAAAAATAATCTTCAAAATGGGCGTGATCTTAAAAGAAATGTAATAGAAACAGAATCAATCTGCTGCCATACACAAAGATAACAGCAAACGACGCAACCTTAATCCCTCTGTGAACACCCTGCAGTCAGAACGTCCTGCACGGCAAGCTCTAATTAAACCCTGTGCGTTGGAAGTGAGAGACGGGGCATCACTACACAGTCCAAGGACAGTGCACCTATGTGTGCCTGCGGGCTCCTTTGTGCTTCAACTTATTCCTAGGCACCCGTCTTTACTCCATGTTGTCATGCTTGCTTTTTTAGCGCAACCCAGCATCTCTGTCTGCATCTCTAGCAATTGCATGGATCCATCCAAGTCCATTTCGCCACACTCCTCCCCTCCCCCGCTTTCATCTGACTGAGCACATGGCGTTGAAATGTCAAGCAACACGGGGCAGCTTCAATAAATGCCACACTGCCCTTTCCTCTGAAGTGAAAGGCTGGTATATGAAGCTAATTGTACTCAACAGATGAACCAACATGAGGCATTCACGGTTGCTTTCACTCACTCTGATACAGAGATGTTCAAGGGCTGGGTTCTCCAATTACATTTGCGTTTCGTGTAGGCTGTGTTTGGAGGAAGCTAAGGAATGTGCAAGTGTCCCAACACAACACGAGTTAAACAAAGGACCCGACTGTAATTCTTTCAACAGAAAGGCACAACTGATGGATTGTCTACACTAACAGCGCTCCAGTGACCTGGCTGCAACAGTACAGCTGTATCACTGTAGCACTTAGTGAAGATGCTGCCTACGCCAACGGAAGAAGCCCTCCCATCAACACGGCACTGTTTATATGGGACTTAGGGTGGTATGATTACATCACTCGGGATTTTCCACACCCTGAGCATCGTAATTATACCAACACAAGTTCCTAGGGTAGACCCCAGCCTGAATGTCAAAGAAGAAAAGTGGTGTAAGAAAGTGTTGAGAATAATCCCCTTCCTGGTTTATTGAGCTAAAAGGGCTTAGGTTTTGGGGTGTGACAGTGGTGTATGTGTCTACATATACTTAAACAGAAGGCAGACAGGCCAAAAGTGCTACCCACTCGTTATATTTTGCATGGTGGGCATTTGCCTAAATGCAATTTAGGAGTATTAATGCATGTAACTTTCCCCTGCTGGGTAATGGCTTCATTTTTGCCTGTAGGAAATCAAGGAAAAATAGTATAAATCCCTCCTTTGGATTCAGTGTGTTAGCCGTTCTTTCATCAAAAGAAGCAATTTATGGATAAATAACAAAACCAACAAAAAATAAGAGCACTGCTAATCAAGAACTCCTGTGAGGAATACTATTGCATTCTGCCATTTACCCTCAGTAAGAAAAGATCAGAACCAACTGAACAAGCTGTTTTCCTTCAAACTATTCTTTTCAAAGGATGTGAGTCTCTGCTTTTTTCAGCTGCCATTGTAATATTCGACAGGAGCAGACACACATCCTTCCCTTCTCCTCTTCACAATAAGCACTGTAAAGAATTCAGGGTACATGTACTCCCTTTCAGGTGTCAATAGATAAAGTCAAAGCTGCTAAGTAAGCATTATTGGTTGCCTTCCTGTCACATGATTTCCCAGGGAGTGACTACAGAGAGGCATTCAATTAAGTAGCATTTCTTCTCCCCTCTCCCCTCCTGGATTTAAATGAATGTAAGATCTTTTGATATGGAAATATGAAGTCACCTGCCACTGGTTACACCAAAGGTATCTAGTGCCATGGTGCAGCTGGTGCTAAAAATAGGGGCCAGTGTAAAACACACACACACGACCATCCACACTAAAACACCTTTACCAATTTAATGATGCATTCTATCAGTTCTCCTTCAGAGAGTTCCCTTTCTCGTATTCTGTCCCTGGGACACTCAGCATGATAGTGCTCCAACAACCAAAATGTGTCTAGCTGCTCCTAAGCACATTAGTTATCATAGAAAAGCTTCCCTGGTGAGCTGTATGATTTGGAGATTGCTTGGGAGGAAACTGCTAGCCAGCAGCTACTTTAATTGTTTTAAGTGGCTGCATTTGGGCTTCCATGCAAGATTTCCAAAGAAAATTACAGAGTAACTGCAGCGGAGGAGGAAAATTAGAAGCTCCAAATAAATTTTGCTGAGTTTAAAAATTTAATTACAGTTTTTTATTCATTCAAACAAAAAAAAAGTGAGGGAGCGAGCGCAGAGGAGAGTCTACAAAGACTGAACTGAGCAGTAACTCCAGGTCTGATAGAAAATGCCTTGGGACAAAGATTTTCCTTTCTGGGGCATCATAACAGATCAATGAACTAATCCCTTTGTCTGTTAGTAGCAGGCATCTGCTCTTAAGGACCACAGTTCATGACTGGATCTTGAGGAAGAAGAGGGAGGAAAAACAAACAAACAAAAAAAATCCCTCCCTCAGCCTTCAAAAAAAATCTTTCCAGCTAATGCTTCTACTGAACACTGGCACTATTTATTACTTTGGAGAGAAGAATTTAATCTATGGAATTCTATCCACCAGTACTATGGGTGCCCTTTACTGTCCTCATGGGACCCTGTTGAAGGGGGTCTCATAGTGTTTGTCTACACTGCAGCCGGAAGGTGTGATTTCTAGCCCCATAGACAGACTCGTCCTAGCTTCGGTTGAGCTAGCACGCTAAAGATAACAGCGTGGATGTGCAGGCTAGGCAGCAGCTCGGGCTACTCACCCAAGCTCAGACCCACGGAGCTGGCTGGTGTGGACTTGAGTGGCTAGACCAAGCCACAGCACACACAACGCCGCTGCCCCCCTTTCCCCTCCGACACACACCTCTCTGGTACAACAGGAAGAGGCTCACTTTTGTCTGACAGTGGTGAGGGGGAAATAAAAGAGGCTATTTTCTGGAAAGGGGGTGGGGAGGGGCACAAGCCAGCTGAAAAATTAGAGGCATTTTTATATAAATTCAAAATCAAATTGAAAAAAATACCTGCACATGCTCATTTCAGGCAATTTTAAAGGTTGTTGATTTTTTTAAAAGAATCTTTCACAAAATGAAACAGATGCACCTGCTGCTTTGACGGCATGTGGCGATTACTACGTTCCACCATGTGGACCAGACCCTCAGCAGACATACACTGACCCTGCTTCATTGAAATCACTGAATCTAAGCAGACTGGCACCAGCTAAATTTCTGTCCCCGTATGTTGTTTTTATTGTAGAAAACATTTACCCACCTATGCCACTTTGTAAACCAAAAGCTGCAGGACAATGGATTAGTATCCTGCAATTAAAAATCTGAACATTTAGGGCCTGGATAATGTGCAATGTGACCCTAACAGTGTGATGTCCCACCACATAGTATTAGCCACTATTATTCCTGTGTTGCACTACAGGCAGAGCAGCTTTAGGCTGGAACACTCTTTTAAAGACCTGGCTTATTTTCAGTTCTCTGAATCCAAAGTCTGCAGCTAGCAAAGACGTGCTCAGATTCCTAAAGCCATTTTCTCCTCCAAGAACTGTCGCACTCCCACTGGACTGGCATGGATTCACAAACTGGCATAGCGCTGGCTCTGCAAGGCGCTGCTGGTGTGACAAATCAGGTGGGCAATGTGACAACCGTAGAAACTGCACAGATGATGAAAACTGCATATCAAGCAACTTCTTTAAAGTGGAAAAAAACCCAGCTTCCTCCAGACTAATGGGGAAGGTAATCACAAGCAGTTAGGCCAGGGAAAGCACCCCTAGGCTAAAGGACTCAGCTTAACACAGCCTCCATTTTTCATTTAACAAAAATAAAAGTGCAACCATCTCCCATTGAACAGCCCATGTGTTTATGAACAGGCTTGTTTCAGTCCTCATTTTACATCTGTTTCCAATGGCATGCAAAGCCATTCTAGGCACAGAGCCTGCTCAAAGTCAGCCTAGAGCACAGCTGGAGTGGCACAAGCCATCCCCTAGCAGGGGACTGGCAGAAGGGCAGAGGTGGCTGGGAAGGATACGCAGCCAGGACAGCCACCGGATGAAATAATTCAGCAGTTCCTCTGGAGAATGCACAGCCTCCACTGGTGGAGTCCTAACCTTTAGAGAGGTCTGAGCTCGGTCGCACAACCCTTTGGGGGAGTCCACAAGTACTAAAATCAATACATAAGCCGAGATATTAAAAGGTTGGAGGAAGTGGGGTAAGAATTTGCTTCTTCTCATGCTCAATCATCCACTTGCTCATGATGTTACAGCCGTGTTACTTTGAGTGTTAAAAGTTAAACAGAAATTAATAAACTAAATGCTATTTAACAGTGATTGATAAATGTTAAAAGTCTAAATAGTTTAAATTTGGAAAGTACCTGAGCGCCCAGATGGGTCAGGAGCAAAGAGTTTACTGGAAAGTCACAAGCCAAGAATGATCCAAGTCAAAAGCATCAAATTATTCATCACAAAACAGTCACTGATAACATCTAATCTTTCCAAGCCTAAATATATCAAAATGTCAGTAAACCTCAATTTCAACATACACATACAAACCAACAAAAGAAATATTTCCATTAATGATCATCTAAATTTACAGATGGGCAAAGGAAGAAAAAATGCCACTTGAGAACTTTAATTAGAGTTTGATTTAAGGATTTTTTTTTCAAATATTTTGATGCAATGTTGACAATTTGTTTTAACAGTTATAAAGCTTCAACTTTTTGGATTGCAACATCTACTGTCATTAAATAATTATTATCTAACTCTTCCCCATAATTTCTCGCAACTGTGAAAATGGAAATTGACTTAAAAGTGAAAAAAATGCTTAAAAATAAACATTGATGTTACCCATCAAAATTATAGAGTAATAAAAATTGAATTCTGCCATGCCTAGATATATATAGCCCTTTCTTGGTTCATGAACCATTCTTCATTCCACAAGTTTCAGCTCATGGGATGCACTTGAGCTATTTGGGTGTACATCAACTATTTACTATTCACTGTTCATTGCAGATTGATCACAAAAATGCCCTTGTATACTGGGTATTTGTATAAAGAACAGTCATTACCTACACACGCAAACAAAAACCTGTTTGGGCTAAGTTCACATGGAAGAAAGGGCACAAAGGCATATTTAAAAAAATGGAACAGTTCTAACCAAAGCTAAGTAGGCCCCACACAAGAGGAGTAGTTTTAAACCTCAATAAAGATTCAAGTTAGGTTGATGGGTAAGGCTACATGCCAGGGTTTTTTTCCCCAATGCCAATTTTCTCATCCATAGATAGCATATTAAGGCTTACATTTTCAAAACCACTTAGGAGGTTTTGAACACCCAATTTCCACTAAAATTAACCAAGAATTGGGCACCTCTATGCAGCTTTGAAAAAAATCTCAGGCTAAAAGTATAAAATACTTACTTGTGCTTCCACGCATATTAATAATGTGCAGTTAATGAAACAGAGGATGGTGAATGACTAGAAATTTAATAAAGTCAGCATTTATTACAGGTTCTAATATTGCATGGTTCCGAGTCAGTGAGTTCTTCATTTGCATCATATACAGAGTGGTTTTAAAAATAAAGGTAGATATCATAGACCTTTCAAATCTTTCACTTTTCTGCCATCCCAAAAATGCCCAGAGAGATTGCTCAGAGTCCATAACTTTTCACCGACCTTTACAACAATCAGAATTTACTGCGGGATAGACTATTACTATGCTGCAAAAGGGATTTCCATTCAACTGATTCATGTCCTCCTTTTTATTAACTTTTTTACTTAAAAGCTTTAATAATGCTCAACTGCAAATGAATTGATTTTTAACCTGAGCAAGGGCTACAGAGTTCATCCTCATTCAGCCAAGTATAATCTCATAAACTTGTCCATCAAGCATGTACTGTATTTACGGCAATCTAATAGATCTTCCTTTTTAATTGCAGCCTATGCTGAAAGTCTAGGCTCTGCATCAAACCAAGGTATATCAGTTTATTACTGGCTGTCATGTTATCATCTGTCATTTTAAAAAACATGCTCCACTTCTTTATGTTTATATTTCCAGCTAAAAAGAAATGGGAGTGGAGGCAAATGACCCAAAAAAGAGAAAGAAATACACTTCAAGGAAATGGCTATGACCAAACAAGGTAATCTAGAGTGACTGTAGTATTCAGACAGCACCTTAAAAAAAACAAAAAAAACTAAATCACTGGTTTGCACCATTTAATCTGGAGCACAGAGGTGAATCAATGCTACCATAAAATCAGGAGTGCTGCTCTTGGGGGTGCTTGAAACTGTGTTGGGTAGCCTAGCCACTGGTGATGTCACCATCAAGCTACCAAAAATTAGACCAAAAAAATGAACAATTCTGCTTAACAGAGGAGCCTCAAAGAAAGATTTTATTTGGTTTGAAATCTCCGAGGAATATGCAGTTCCAGTGATTTACTTACAGGCTGGAAAACAGGAAGCACAGGCTTCCTTTATATTCACATGCCCCCATGTGAGCTTTCTAATAGAAACCATGCAAGTGAGGAGGAAACAGCACTCATGTGACATTACAGAATCACTGGTGCTATTTTTACTTCTCCTGGTCAGGAAGCTTTCCCAACTATTGGGTTACAGCATTCACCTCCTATAGCTTAATGGCTGAAAAAATAAAAACAAACAACATGTTGTTTCCACTCAGAAAGTCCTTTTGCTGCATTTAATGGCACACACAAAAGAGATGCACCTGTGTGTAATAAAGTATCCACGGTGGCAATTGTAAATGGGACCTGTGCATTAAGATCTGCTGGAAACCACCTTCCATGCTAGCCAAATGGACCTCATTTTAGATTGCTTGTTTTGAAGGTCATCATGTTCCCTCTTCTGTAAAGGGTTTCAACTGCCACATTGTTTTAATCATTAGGGACTAGCTCCCATTGATGTCAATAGAAAGACACCCAGGTGCCATCAATGAAAACAAGATCAAGCCCTAGACAACCGAAACTACATGCCTGTCTCTACACATCAGCTAAGCGCAGGAATTTCACTGTCCTACAGGTTCATATCCTTTTCATTTTCTCAGTTTTATAGATAAGTGGTTACTTTGTTTCCAGCTGGCAAATAAATATCCAACGAACGTTAATAAAATTCCTGCTTACTTTGTATGCTGATATACTGGACTGATCATCCTTCGACGGAAGTCAACAACAAAACTCCTTAGACACTCAATTTGGCACCATGTATTAAAATGTTGCATTATTCTTATTGTCAAAAGTAAATAAGAAATATCTGAAATTACTCACAATGGACTTCAGAATGACTGAAATCATGAAAATAACTCAAAAGGTTACTTCTCAGAACTCCAGAAAATTGTCTACGAAAGCCAAGTGACTTTTTATACTCAGCATTACACGCAAACCATTCCGCTGTTTTATTTGTTTGGCATCCAAACGACAGCACCTTGACATGCAAGTCACAAATGTTTGTGCATGGTTTCAGTCAGCCAACCAACCCCCCATGACACCAGAACACAATGCTTATCTGAAATGCTAACAAATCTTAATTAGCTTTCATGAGCAAAATCTGAAATATTTGAAAGCATGAATGTGCTTTACTTTTTGTAAAATATTTAATGGCTGTCAAAAGCCACACATTAATTGTGTCACTGTATAAGGGAATTACATTTTTAATTCCTACTGAGCATATCCTGAGAATCTCTGGAACCATTTAAGCTCTTCACAAACACCATTCCTGCCAATTGCATCCATAATCTTGCCTAAGAAACTGTGCTTTGGAATCAATTCTATCCTGCTACCATTAGCCATATTAAATGTTATACAGTTAAGACTAAATTCTGCTCTTGGTTACAATCATGTAAAGAGTGGGAGTTGCCAGGGATTTAGACCAAAATAACAAAAATTGGACAAAAAACAGAAAAGAACAAAGAACAAAAACTGTCCTACAACAGAACAACAAGGCAGGAACCCAATCTGCAGAGATGCTGAGCACCGCAGCTTCTGTTGACTTGCGCTCAGCTGGGAGTTGTAGATGCTCAGTGCTTTTGAAAATGAAGCTCTAGGTTTGCAGATGTTCCACTCTGGTGTTACAAAGCAACAAGAATATAAACACCATCTAATGCTGTTGAACAAGATATTCTGTGCAACACAGCTCAGATGCACCCAGAAAGACTACCAGGTGTCCAGCCCAAACATTTATTCATCCTGACAACATACAAAATATTTGTTCATCAAAACAAGGCAACAGCTTCATTCTTCCCTTCCTCTTCATTTTAACAAGTCTCAGGATGTTTTTAAATTATTAAAGTTAGAAAAAATATTATTCACATGGCGTGGAGACATAGATCCTGCTGCCATTAAAATACTAATTTGTTATGAACTGCAGATCTTTATTGAAAACATTATCCACATTAGGGTTTTTTTAAAATATGCAAGTCAGCAGTGTCTAAATGGTGGTTACCTTAAATTGAGACTTTCCAGATTACTGAAATCATCTTGTTCCAGGTAACACTACAGGCACTCTGCCCAAAAGGCTTTTCCCTAGCCAGCTCTATATTTAAGAAATAAATTCTGTACTTCTATGAGCTCTCCATGTACTAATTAACCCTACAAAGCAATGGAGCTTCTCTTTCAATGCCTTAATTTGATGCAATCCATTCTGCTACTGTAAACACAAAGGCGTCACTGCCAGCACAATACAGGTTGTAAAGGCAAAGCTGATGCAATGTGAGGTCATCTGCCACAGATAATGTCCAGACTGTGCTCTCTGCACACAGGAAGCCTCTAATAGGAATCTACATTGTCTGCAGTGAGCTCAATATCCAGATTTAGCCTGGAGGCAGCTCCTCTGCTCTTCCACATCCTCCTGACAATGCAGTGAAATGGCAGAGCTCCAAATGGATTACATCAAGACATTAAAGCTTATTGTTGTCTTACATATTCTACCTAAACCATAAGGGAATAAGGTTACCAGTAATGAAAATAGGTTAGAGTAGGAAGGAAAATGTAAACTAAGAGCTAGTAGGTGAGGAGTGGGGACAGCTGCCAAGCTAGGCGGCAAAAAGAATTCATTTTAAAAGCATAGGTGGGTGAGCGGGTTGCAAAGGACCAAGTCAGAGGGAACGTGTTAGTAAGTACTGAATTTCTGTTTGGAAGCATAATAAAAAGATGAGTACCACAGAGATAGGAGGCCAACAGCAATGACCAAAATGTTAGAGTATAAGGATCTTCATGTCAACACTGCAATCTTAAAATCCAATGGCTGAGCGGGAAAGGGATGACAGACGCCAGCTGGATCCCTAACAAAAAAAGGTGACTACAAATAAGTCACTTCACTGAATTTCTAGCAATTCCTTGCTAGAAACTGTAAGACTAGAGCAGTGAAGGAAATGGTTATCCAAAGCATGCCTTGCCTACTGCTCAAAGGTCATTCTAGGGAGGAAGAACCCTAGCGGGAATCTAGCTAGCCACTTTTTGAAGTGACTCTAAACTTAAATATTATAAAACACGAAGAACAGTTGGGCTAATGAAAGAGCAGCACATTCTTTGCCTTGTTTTCACTGCTAAATAAATAAATGCTTTTTACCTTGAGTAACTAATGCATAGAACTCTCCAAGGTAAAAAGGTTTTTTTAACACAGTGAAGACAAGGCAGCGTGAGGTAAACTCACCGAGGTAAAGTATAGCACTGATCTCGGCAAGTTTACCACACAGTAAAGACAAGGCTTTTGTACTCACCTTGACAGCAGAGAACAGTGGGGAAGTTTTTATTTCATAGGGGCTTTTGCCATTAACAGAAATTTGAAGTCAACAGGCCTCATCCGGAGTTTGCTTATCCTGGTTTTGCACAGATGCCACTCCACTGATTTCACGGAAGTCACACTGGATTTAAACTGGTGTAAACTAAAGCAGAATCAGGCCCTCAAAGTCTGTATACACTACCAAGATGACCTGTTGCTGACAACAGTTTTCAGCAGAAGTTCCAGCGGATGTTTTGTGGACAACAGTTAAGCTACTAGCCGTTTTCAACACGACTGCTGCTAGCTAGAGGTGTGAAAAGAGACAGGGCCCAGATGGTTGTCAGCAGAGAGTTCTGAAAGTTCTGAAGGTGTTACAAAGCAAACCCTGATGAAGCTGTGCAGTATATCTAGGAGCAGCTGCTGTTTTAAGAAGATTGAAGAATCACTGATGTGGTCCAAGCTCTGCAGAAAAAGAGCCAAGGAGGTTTCAGATTGGAGATCCTCTCCTCAGCTCCAGGGGAAGTGTTTTCAGCTTTGCCCCTGTAAAGAGAGATCCATGGGTGGACCGCAGCACCCACACAGAGCCCCACTGATTTCAATGGCGGTATGCCTGCATTGTTCTCTTTGCAAGATCAGTCCTAAAGCCCTAACTTAGGATAGAATGGTACACCACTTTGGATCAAACTTACACAGCTTTAAGAAAACAACACAGATGACCTAGAGAACATAGTTTACCTCAGTTTTCAAACAGCTTTAGACAAGGTCGCATTAAAAGAAACAACTCTTCAGGAAGATAAACCACCAGGAGTCAGGAGCAAGTTCTTCTCATGCATTAAATACGGGTTGAACCAGAGGAAATGGATTCAGTGAATACCTGCTCCTCAGAGTAGAGAAAACGTAGTTGTAGGATATCCCCGAGGCTGAAGATGGAACAGAGTTATTTAAAATGAATGATTTTGAGCAGGACCAGAAAAACAATTTACTGATTATTGTTGGTGATGCCAAGTTGGTTTGGTTAGTAAAAATGTACTGGGAAATAAAAGAAATTCCAGATGGATTTTAATGCACTGGTCGATTATCTGCCAACATGCTGCCCCAAATTGAGGCTGGATAATCATAAGTTAATAAACATTAGCAAAAGGAATCCAAACTTCAAATACATACTGAAAAGCTGGAAACTTGCAGGATTTTCTGTGAAAAGACTTAGGAATCTCCACAAATCCCACCAAGAGGTGTGCTGTGTAGACTGCAGTCACAGTTATTACAAGCTAATGCAATGTTTAGTTGCATTTAAGAATGGATGGGAATACAAAATGTCATGGTGACATTTCAAACTCACTCCTATTGCTTCCAGTTCTGTTGTCCTGACCTTGAAATCATAGCAGAGAGTACATGGATCCAGAGACATTTAACAGAATGATAGGATTCAAATAGGATGAAAGCAAATATTAGGACTGCACAAAAAATGAGGGGATTGAACACGAGTGAGGTATTCAAAATTCTGAAAGGCGTAATAAAACCTGATAGGTTCCGTTTGTGACTTTGTTCCCTATCAACGTGACACTCAGCCAAACTAAAGGAATGTAACTGTAGATCATAAAAAGAAATACTGCTTTATTGCAGTTTATGGTCCATTTGGAATGTACAGCTGCAGGAGGTCATCAAGTCAAATACCATGGCTAGGTCTTTTTAAAAGCTGGATAAATTTCAGTACTAATAACATTTATAGCTATGCAAACCAAAATAATAAGGGTAATCAAATCTCATGTTTGATTAAATCAACCGATTCCACTATAGGCACGCGCACACTCCCACTCCCACTCCCACTCCCACTCCCACACACCCTTAAATCAAAATACAGTCTTTCACAATTCACAAGGTGTGGTGTGAAGTTTTTGACCTAGGCTGAAAGCTTACTCCCTGAGGCCAGGGGCCTGATTCGCTATTGCCCTGCAGTATGTGTAATCCCTTACCTCTTCTGCAAAGTGTCTGTAAAATACTATTATCCAGATTTGGTAGGATTTTACACACACTAAGCACAGGTGTAAACACCACCACAGGTTACATGACAGCGGACAATTAAGTCCAGGATGCTCAACTCAGAATCTTGACCTTAAATTTCTCTGGTAAAGAAACAGCCACTTTTCATTTAGATTAAATCAAGCTAGCCCTTTAAAGCAGTATTAATAAAAGTGACATTGCCAGATTACAAGTATCTTAAAAATATACTTTGCATTTTCATTCCTGTGTAACTAATACAAGGGAGCTGTAAATAATCATATTTACTTTTCTGCATTTATGGTTTGTTTACTTTCTGCATGTCACCAATTTTAACAATGAAAAATAGATTGGCCAGTTTCACTTTGGTTTCTGGTCAGCTTCAATACAGCCTACCTGGTGCTACCATAAAGTAGATGCACAACTGGTTGGAAAACCATTCCCAGAGAGTAATCATCAGTGGTTCACAGTCAAGTTGGAAGGACATATAGAGTGTGGTCCCACAGGGATCAGTCCTGTGTCCCCAGTTCTGTTCAATATGTTACTAAATATTTAGATAATGGCATAGAGAGTACAGTTGCTATCAAGCTTGAAAAAGTTGCCAGTGCTTTGGAGGATAGGATTAAAATTCAAAATGATCTGGAGAAATGGTTGGAAGTGAAAGGATGAAATTCAATACAGACAAATGCAAAGTACTCCACTGAGGAAGGAACAATCAGTTACACACATACAAAATGGGAAATGACTACGTAGAAAGGAGTACTACAGAAAGGGATCTGGAGGTTATAGTGCATCACAAGCTACATATGAGTCAACGGTGTAACACTGTTGCAAAAGAAGCCAATGTTATTCTGGATAGTAGTAGTGTTGTAAACTACACAGGAAAAGTAATTCTTCCACTCTACTCCACATTGACAAGGCCTCATCTGGAGTATTGCATCCATTTCTGGGTGCCACATTCCAGGAAAGATGTAGACAAATTTGAGAAAATCCAGAGAAGAGCAACAAAAATGATTAAAGGTCTAGACAACATGACCTATGAGGGAAGATTGAAAAAACTGGGTTTATTTAGTCTGGAGAAGAGAAGACAAAGGGAGGACATGATAACAGTTGTGAAGTACATAAAAGGTTGTTACAAGGAGGCAGGAGAAAAATTCTTCTTAACCTCTGAGGACAGGGCAAGAAGCAATGGGCTTAAACTGCAGCAAGGGAGATTTAGGTTGGACATTGGGAAAAGCTTCCTGTCAGGGTGGTGAAGCACTAGAATAAATTGCCTAGGGAGGTTGTGGAATCTCCATCATTGGAGATTTTTAAGAACAGGTCAGACAAACACCTGTCAGGGATGGTCTAGATCAGGGATCTCAAACTCAATTGGTATGGCGGGCCACATTTACATTGAGTTGAGTTCAGGGGGGCCACGCATGACACACACTTCTCTGCTGTACCTTTCATGCTCTACTCTCCGCCGAAAAAATCTCCCCGCAGGGTAAAATTCGGCGGCACAGTAGAAGAGAGAGAGGCTCTCACAGGGACTTGCAGACTCCACTCTCCGCCGT
>ML677084.1:18467024-18505942 GCA_007922155.1 Mesoclemmys tuberculata
TTAAATCTCCCTGTGGGGCCACATTCGGCGGCCATTTCCTTTTTAAGACGGCCACAACTTGCCTGAGCTCCGCTCAGAAAATAATTACAGCACAAGCCTGCAGCCGGATTCGGACTGCGGGCCACATGACACAAGCCCGCGGGCCGCAGTTGGCCCGCGGGCCGCGAGTTTGAGACCCCTGGTCTAGATATTACTTAGTCCTGCCTTGAGTCCAGGGGACTGGACTATATGACCTACTGAGGTCCCTTCCAGTCCTACACTTCTAGGATTCATTTTTCTTCCTATTTTGATTTTCGAGAACTAGCATAATGTGGCAACATTTGGCTTGCAAACAATTCAGGAGAATATTTAAACTCCAGAACAGCATTCTCCCCAAATTTCACATCTAACAGCAGTAACAGAAGCCCCATTATCGACATTTAAAACAAACAAACAAGCAAAAAACCTAACTTTTAGCCTAAGCTCCTTGAATATATGTGGGGCTACAGGTTTTCCTAAATTGCTATAGTGGCCTGATTTGATGTTGACTTCTAAGCAAAACGTTTTACTCAGCTGTTCTGATTTATTTATTAATTTAAGCTGAGGATGTTTGCTAGAGATTGTTAATGTATTATCTCATACTACAGGCTGTCCATGTGGGCACAGACTGCTTTCTGAACATTTGCTACAGATGGCAGCTGCTAATTGAAAACTTCTTATAATTAAATTCACCCATGACTCCAGAATTTTACTAAGGATGTGTTTGTTTGCTGAATTACATGTTTAATCAGAACTGAATGCAGAATGTAGAGCCATTAATTATCTTCCTAGGGTCTGTATAAAGGCTCAACAGCCTAAGGGTCACAGGTTCAAGCCCATCTGTCACCATCCCAGCATGCACCAAGTTGCTTTACACTGTGGTGGTGTCAGTTCACCTGCTAAGGCATATGGTTTTGGAGACAATATGTACATTAAGAAAAATGTGGCAGCATGTGAAAGGTATGTAATCTCAGCATAACAATGACTAAAATGACATAGATGTAGTCTCGTGTTATTCTAGAGCAGAAAGCAGCACAGAGCCTCAAGCCCTCTTACTCTGACCAGTCCTGTGTTAGTTTCACTGAAAGGACTTTTCCGAGATACCCTCTAAAAGATCAAAAGAAAAATGGCTGTATTAAGGGGGAAAAAAAACCAATAATAAAGCAAGTTGGCACATAGGTTTCACAATAGCATGCAGGTCGACGTATTTGGCACAGCCCATGTGAATGAGTGGGATCTTTGCCTCTGCTGGCATTTCACCAGTTGGTTGGTTGGTCATTTTGTTATGAATAAAGCTGTATGGAACCCTGTTTATTGCTGCTTGCACCACAGACAGAGAGACCACGTTTCACCCAAGAAGACCATAAGCAGAGGAGGTTCCCTATTAGTCTGGGTGAAGGATCAATTGCAAAGAAAAATGCAAAGCCCCAACTGAAATATTGAAATGAGTTGCTTCTAAATCATTTATTAGCACAGTTCACCAGTCCCAATGAGAGCAGTTAGAATCAGAGGCTATAGTATTGATTTATACTACAGGCAGTTTATGTTAAGTAAAAAAAAATAAATTGCTGGCCTCTAATCTTAAATTTTTGAGAGGAGTGGTTTTCTTAATTAAAAACCCAGGCAGAAGGTCTGTTCTCCCAAAAATAAATTTATGCTAGCATGATTGCAGCAGGCATCATATGCATACCAGCCCCTGACTAGCCCCCCCTACTGTTCATTTGAACATTAAATGCAGGAAAAAGTTAAGATACATGTAGCAAAGTACTTCAGACTCGGAGTTTGAGCCAATGTTATCCAAGGTGACCAAGACAATGGGCTTCAGACATCATACGATTTTTCCAAGTTCCACACCAAAATGGAAAGCAATGAAAGGGGACAGCAAAGATTTCTTCTTTTTTTCTTCCCTTTATTTGGAGCTTTTGGGATGCCATATATATTTTCAACTAAAAAACAAGTTTAGCGTTCCATCCCCAGTCAGATTATCTAGACCATTGTTGTACTACTAGATTGGACAGTGTCCCAAACAATAAGCTGTTTTTAGAAAACCAGGGATTCATCCTCTTATGTGGCATGAGGGAGGGATTTAGACTTAATTTAGCACCATTTAGAAAAGATTACCCCTTAATTGCAACAGGAGCTGGCAGACTTGGGCAGCAATGAAAAGCTTTTATCCAGTAATTCTTCCAGTGGCTAGAGACAACTATGTACTCAGGAGCAAAGAGGCACCAAACTGAACCAGCCATGAACTTGTCTGTCAGCTGAATCTGGACTCCTCACTCAGGCCTAGTGGGGAGGCCTCCTCATGTGCAAGGAAAGGGGGTGGAGGGGAGGGCGAGAGGGGAAAAAAGCACCATTCAGTAGGCACAGCTGCTGGCTCTTTTGCATATTCAACATAACCCCCAGAAAAGACACAAACCCTTCATTCATCATCATGCAAATCAGAGAGCTGGCGGAGGGCCAGAGAAACTGCCATCATGCACAGGGAGAACCCAGTCTTCATTTTTTTTTTAAAAAATCAACAGACCCCGTAATGGTCTATAGAAATATTATATATGGAGAAATGCTGATTATTCAATTTCAATATCAATCAATTAGATCATTAGTTTGCAGACTGGCAAACAGCCTGGTGTAAAACAGAGATTTGATCCTTCACCTTTACGATACAGTAGCCTTTGTACGCTAGGCTAGAAGGGGAGGGCTCTGCGTTACTATGGCGAATTCTTTCCCAGGTGTCTGGCTGATGGGTCATGCTGACATGCTCAGGGTCTTAATGCTCACCATATTTGGGGTGGGGAAGGAATTTTCCCCTGGCTCAGACTGGCAGAAACTCTAGGGATTTTTTACCTTCCTATACAGCATGGGGCTTGGAGCACTAGATTTGAGGACTGTAGTAACTCAGCCAGAAATGAGGGTTTCATTACAGGAGTGGGTGGGTGAGGTTCTGTGGCCTGCAACATGCAGGAGGTCAGAGTAGATGATCATGAGGGTCCCTTCTGGCCCTAAAAATCCATGAGTCTGATCTGCAAATACCTGAACTCAGTATGATGTCTCTTGCTCATAACAGACGACATGCAGTGCCATGCGCTATGAATTCTATGGCATTATCTGCATGGATCTGGTGACACGCAGGGACTGCATGGCACCCCAAAATGGGCAGCAAGGAATTCACTCAGCCAGATCTTCACCACCACCACCAGATGCAAAGAGTGTTGTCAAAGCACTGCTGGGCTCCAGTGATCCCCAACTGCCTAGGAGGGCTTTACAAGCCTGGATAATTTGAAGACACCCTGAGGTGGTTCTAAGGCTTGTCTATGCACCAGTTTAACTTAATGTTTTTAAAAAACATATTCAACCGATGTAAGCCCTTGTGTGGTTTACCTGTGCCCAGGCGACTCAAACCGAAGTCGAAATAAGCCTGATCTAAATGGAATTTAGCATTTCCCACAGTCTATTGGACTGGTTTAAGTAATCAAACAGTTCAAGCAGTTTAACTTCTGTGTTTGGACAAAGCCTTACATCAGAGGCTGAACTGCCTTCTCTCCCACGCCCCACCCTGCTGGCGGCTCCAGGGATTGGGAGAGTGCAAAAATGATGTTACAGCTAACCTTGGTTGGACAAGGGGATTGGGAGGTGGGTGAGGGAAGATTGGGACTGTTTGGGCAAGGACCCAGTGGAGCAGAAGGAGGTGGGAGACAGATCTGATGAGGAGAGAGGGTGGGGTGGGAACAGGACTGCGCTGGCTAGACAAAGAGACTGGAACAAGAAGATAGGGGAGAGAAGAGAGAGAGAGACACACACACACCCAGAGATGGGATGAGAAATCTGAGGTGGAGGGGGGAAGACTGGGACTGAGAACCAGTGGGGATGGGCAATGCGGGTAGGGACGGCCTGAGGGTGGGTGGGCGGGGGAGAGAGAGATTAGAGAACAAGCTCTGAGGAGGTGACTGGGATGAGAAGCAGAGACTGGGACTGGGCAGGTGAGAAGAAAGGCACTGGGATGAGGAGCCATGGGGGGAAAAAGACAAAAGGTCTAGAGCAGGGACAGTTGGAGGGGGCTTAGGCAGAAGAGTCTGTGCCCACTAAAGCACACTCCCCTCTCGAGCCTGGAGTGAAACCCAACATTCTACCGTCTCACAACGCCTCTACTGTCCGCAAATATCTGTGCAACTCCCTGGCAAAGGGTGCCTCTCCTCCCCCTCTCGCGCTGGTCTACATAGAATTTGACACCCTACTGCTGCTATCTGTTCCTATACTTATTCCTAGGGTAAAGAGCAAACATTTATAGCCTGGACCAAAGTGTGGCGAGTGTCCACACCAGCCTTTACAAACATTAACTACAGTAAAACCTTAACATACGAGCGACTCAACTTACGAGTTTTTTGAGATGCGAGTCGTCGCGCAGTCGATTTTTTGCTTTGAGATGCGAGCCAATATTTGAGTTACGAGTGAGCTTACGCCACCCGCCGCCACTAGGAGGAAGCGTGCGCACGTTCAGTTCACGTGTTTATCTCGCCATGCTCGCATCTTTGTCGGATCGATGTTGCTTGTTTGATTATTTTCCGCATTTATTTTGGATAATTTCCTTGTTTTAACCATGGGTTCTAAGAAAGTGAGTGCCAAGATCGGTGCTGAGAAGAAGAAAAGGATGATGTCCATGGATATAAAGCACGAAATCATCGAAAAACATGAGCGAGGTGTGCGTGTTGTTGACTTGGCGAGGGAGTACGATCGTGGTACTTCTACGATCTGTACGATTTTGAAGCAGAAGGAGTCAATAAAGGCTATAACGCCAGCCAAGGGCGTTACGATCATTTCGAAGCTCCGGACCTCTGTCCAGGAAGAGATGGAGAAGTTGTTGTTGGTGTGGTTGACGGAGAAGCAGCTCGCAGGAGATAGCGTGACCGAGAGCATCATCTGTGAGAAGGCACGAGACATTTACGGGGATTTGATGAAGCAGACGGCGGGAACATCAACAGACAAAGCATCAGAAGAGTCATTCAAAGCCAGTCGGGGATGGTTTGATAATTTTAAAAAGAGGACTGGCATTCACTCCGTCGTCAGGCATGGTGAGGCAGCAAGCTCGGATACGAAGGCAGCTGAGGATTTCATTGCGATGTTTGCCAACCTGGTAGAAACCGAAGGATACATCCCCCAGCAAGTCTTCAACTGTGACGAGACAGGGCTCTTCTGGAAGAAGATGCCGAGGAGGACGTGTGTAACGGAAGAGGAGAAGAGCATGCCAGGCCACAAACCTATGAAGGATAGGTTGACCCTTGCACTGTGCGCAAATGCGAGTGGCGACTGCAAAATCAAGCCGCTACTGTATATCACTCGGAAAACCCCAGAGCCTTTAAGTCTCATAAGATTCTTAAAGAAAAACTGCAGGTTATGTGGAGGGCAAACTCAAAGGCGTGGGTCACCAGGGAGTTCTTTGTGCAGTGGGTAAACCTGGTCTTTGGTCCTGCCGTCAAGAAGTATCTCGTGGAAAATAACCTTCCCCTGCAAGCCCTCCTCGTCCTTGACAATGCTCCCGCGCACCCACCAAACCTCGTAGACAACATCATGGAGGAATTCAAATTTATCAAGGTCCGCTACCTTCCACCCAACACCACCCCTATCCTGCAGCCCATGGACCAGCAGGTCATTTCCAATTTCAAAAAGCTATTCACCAAGCACCTGTTCCGGCGCTGCTTTGAGGTTACGAAGAGCACAAACCTCACCCTTCGAGAGTTTTGGAAGGAACACTATAACATCGTGACCTGCCTCAGAATTATCGACATGGCCTGGCAGGATGTCACAAGGAGGACCTTAAACTCTGCGTTGAAGAAGCTGTGGCCTGAGGCTGTGTCCAAAAGGGACTTTGAAGGGTTCGAGCCGGAAATGTTAGTGGTGGAGGAGATTGTATCCCTCGGAAAGTCCATGGGCCTGGAAGTAAATGAAGGAGACATTGACGACCTCGTCGAGAAGCACAACGAGGAACTGACGACGGAGGAATTAAAGGAGCTACAGCAGCAGCAGCATAGGGAGGTTTTGCAGGAAATTAACGTGGGGGAGCCAGAGGAGGAGGAGGAGGTTATCCGTACAAGTGAGATTAAGAGAATCTTGGGAATGTGGGAGAAAATTACCGAGTTCATTGAAAAGAAACACCCTGAAAAAGTTGCAACAGGTCATGCGTTGGCGCCGTGTAACGACACTTGCCTCACTCATTTTCGTAACATTTTGAAAGGGAGGAAGAAACAAACCTCCTTGGAGAGGTTTTTATTGAAACGCCCTGCAAGGGAAAGCGAGGAACGTGTGCCGAAAAAGGCAAAAGTCAGTGAAGAAGAAGAAGATGATTAAGTGAAGTGGGGAAAAAAATAAATAAATAAGTAGCATTTAAGTTTAGCGATAAAGTGTAGCATAGAGTGTAAGTTAAATTTAGCAATAAATTGTAGCATGAAGTGTGTAGCGAGTACGTTAAGTTAAGCGATAGAGCACGAAATGAAAAACTCCCCCAACCTCCTCCGCCAATCTCCTCCACCTCCGCCAGCATCTTCGTCTGACCTTCAAGGTAAATACTGTACACTTAATAAAACCAGTTTATTTCTTTACATTCTCTTTTATTATGTATTATTATTTTTTATACATTATTTGTTGTTTATAAAGTACATTTTTCTTATTTAAAAACATGTAAAAAAAATTGGGGTGGTTTTTGGGGGGCGGGAACGGATTAATAGCATTTCAGTTAATTTCAATGGGGAAAATTATTTTGAAATACAAGCAAATTAAGTTACGAGCTCAGTCACAGAACGAATTAAACTCGTAAGTCAGGGTACTACTGTACTCAGTGAATTAGCAATCAATTCAAAATACAAACATCTACTAAAGGCCTCAACCCTTCTTTTCACTAGGAAAAAAAAAGTATCAAAATCCTTGTGTAAGCGAGGCAAGTTGTAGTTTTAACAAATGTTAGTTAGGCTCCCCTCAAAGTCTTACCTCAACCAACTAACAGGTGTTAAAACGACTTGCCTTGTCTACACTAGGATTTTAAACATATTAAGATACTTTTTTTTTTTAAACCTAGTGTAGACACACACACGCACACATGCCACGTCTACACTTACAGGTAGGGAAAAAACAGAACCCTGCACTCACATCTCAGCAGGTAAAAGTAAGTTGTTTTTTTGAAACACTGTATGTTATTTCAAAAGAGCAAGTGAATTATTTGAATTCTTAACCCGTTTTCCTAATGAACTTCTCTTTAGCATTTCAGTTCACTTTTAATATAATAAGCACAGAACAGCTGGTCCCGTCAAAGAGTTTGGAGAATGCATTATTTGAATAAGACATTTGCGTTTTGTTTTATACAGGGAAAGTAATAATATATATTCCGACTGCTTTACAAACATTAGCTAAGAGAACAGATCAATGCACAGTACCTCTTTGTTGGCGGCTGCCATTTTGCTCTCTCCCCACAGGGTTGATTATGTAGGAGTTGCTTGTATGCAAGTGGTGGAGCTATCATGACAAAGCCACACCATGACGATACTCCTAATGGTGTCATGTCCAGCTAATGCTGGAAGAAAGGTCTAAACAAATTCAGAGGTTGCGGGTATGGTGGTGAAACTTACGTGTAAACAAACAGGCACCAGAGTTTGAAATTGGAGGGAGTTTAGTGCCCTGTCCCCGCCAAGGAAATCTGATCCCCTCATGCAGCGGCACAGACCACAGCTTACAACAGATGCAATTTACTTTGGCAAGATAGTGGATTAAGGTGCAGTCTGAGTTGGGGGTCCATTGTAAAATTACACCCTCCAGCCAGTTGCTTTTCTTCTGAGGCCTCTCTCTTCCAGCCCCTTAGAGTCAAACTTAGCCTTACTTAGAGACACTCATTGACGCGCAAGCTGCACTGTACATCACGTCTTAGTTTCCTCCACTCCCTTTGCATGCACAATTGTTGATACCGTCCATGTACATTCTTGATTATTTTTACGTGCGCAAGTGAAAGTAACCCAGCTCAGATGGCCACTATGAAGCTACTTTTGGAGAAGAGCAATGAAGCTTTATTAACTTTTCAATAGTTCTGGAGTCAGGAAGGGAAACTTATCCATATAGTTTGAACAGGAGTCAGATGCAAAACTGAGACATAAACATTATAAGCAAGAGCAGAATAGAGCCCTAAATTAGGTCGAGGGACATACACGAGCAGATACATAAAAAAAAAAAAACACATGGTATGAGGAAGCAATACTTTTTGCCTATATAAGGGCTGATCTCAGATTCACAGCTGGAATCTTAGCAAAGCTGCAGGCACTGCTGTATCTATTACACTATTAGTAGATGCCGTTTTCATGCCCTTCTCAGCATACTGCACCAGAGAACCTCACACTAAAGACAACCTTGGGGAAGGGGAGAGAGGAATTTCTAGCTGTCCCTATATTCATTGCTCCCCTGTTCCTAGCTGTAACACTTCCACCCTCAAATCTGGTTTTCAGCCTGACGACATCTTTTTAAGAAATAAAATCCAAGCGATTTATCTCCAGTCCTGAAACGTCACAAACCCCAAACCTAAAGATCAACACTACAGCAGGATAAGAGGCTTGCGCCATCATCATGCTACACTGCAGTGCCGCAGCAAGCAGGAGCAAGCTATTTAAAGCAGTACGTTAAACGACAATGGGAAGAGTTAAACAATTTGATACTGCAGACTGAAGGACTTTCATGAACAGACAAACAAGCTTTGGCCTCTTTTGGTGAGCTTTGGCAATCTTTTACAAATAAATTGTTTTCAAGTCCCATTTTAACAGGGCCATAATGGAACAAAATCCAAAATCTAGATGGTCTCTATGTCTTCTGGAGCTGGTATTCCTTTTATATCCAGTGCCTACTGAAGCATAAGGCTGTATATTCTTCATACAAAGCCTAACATCATGTACAGTACCACAAAGTTAACATGCAACTAACACAACATGTATAGGAGCTTCGGGCAAGTGAAATAAACCACTCAGAATTGACACATTCTATCTAGCTACCTTGCTACAGAAGAGAACAAAGAAAAAAAATACATTCTTTATGAAGCGGACTTAAAACACAATGTCAACCTTAATAGCAACCCAGTGCCTACTGTGAGAAAATACAGGACAGGACTAGTTTGAAAAGAGAAGGATAATAAAGGGCTATACTGAAGTAGAATAGGCACAGTAGACCATAGGGTCAATAAATGTTCTTGCCGACTGGTTCTCACAATTCCAGCATCTAAGACCCTCAAAATCTATTAAAGTATTCTAACAGCTTCACCAGGGAGAAAGCCACACTGGATCCGTGAAATTCCAAGACACATTCTCCAGCTGCAGTCCAACACACTGACGGGAACGAAAGGAATGAATGCCTTACTATGTTCCCTGCAAACCATAACAATAGGAAGGTCAGAGGGAACATCAGACCAATTTTTATGTGAACAGGCTTTGTGTCACAGCTAAAAAGTCCATTTGCTTGAGTCCCCAGTAACTCGTTTATTTTAGAGCATCTGGCCTCTTAGGCTAAGTGAAAACAACAGACGACCTGAAAAGGCACTCAGTTTATAATGTAAATCCACAGCCGCTATTACGGAAACTATACATACTTGCCATGATAGGATGGCGTGGCACCTTCGAAATCTACTCTTTAAAGGCTTTGCACTTCATGTTCTACTCCTACAAACATGTTTGATTCGTATGTTTCTTCCAGGACAAAGACGGTCAGGATTTTTTTGGCTTAGCAGGAAAAAGCGGGTAAGTTTTAAAGAGATATTGCCCTATCTCCCTTTCCAGAAAGGGATAAATCAACTGACTTGCTCTGGGTGTTTGGGGGGAGGGCGGAGCAGGGAAAAGACCCGGAAGGGACGCTATCTGGATAGCTGCTATCTCTTCAAATCCCTATCAGCTCCTCCCTGCGCCCCAGCAGGCACCATGGGAACATTAACCCTGGGGGTAAGTGGAGAATTACAACGAAACCAATGACATTACCTTGACAAAGATCCCCCCCACCAAACCAGCTCTACTCCTCACCATTCAACTCTCCCGACCCAGGTGCCGCTGTACAAAACCTCTATGCATGCCCTTGGGTTCCCTCTCTTTATTTTTTTTTTTTTTTAAGGAAGCAGAGAGGCTCCCCAACCTCCAAGCATTTGAAGAATGCTGCCAAATGGACATACAGATTCACACTCTAGGCCTGCCTCCGCTCATGGCTGGCAAGCCCCTGTGCACAAAACAGCTGCCCCCCACCAGCCGACGTGCCGCTCCTCAGCGCCTGGGTTGGAGAGCAGAACCCAGCAGCACAGGCAGAGGCGGTACAGCCCCCCTCAAGCCCTGCCCCACAATCTCCATACATCCTCTTGCCCATCGGGGCACCTTCTAGTCTGTGGCGTCTTAATCCCTGGCGGAGTTCGCCAGTACCCAGGCAACAGCAAAGGAAAAAGGAAAAAGGTGACATGCACGTGTTTTTATTGATTTACAGCTCTTCTGGAGTCCTTTTAAGGATCACTGGTGTTGCTGCCAAGAATCAAACTTATGGATGTGGGGCAGGAACTGCAACAAAGCACAGGAAGGGTTTCAAAACTAGTAAAAATGTAACAGATAACAAGAGGCCCCTACATGAAATACAAATGACCAAGCTGGGAGTAACACAAAACTTTAGTGAAAGAGCAGGCATTCATGATCATTTGAGACCCCTCCCAGATACCCTTTGTGACAGGCAATGTTAAAAGTGTCACAGCAGTCAACATGCATGAGGACTGCATTCCACTGCTCTTCCTGAAGTCACAGTGACAAGCTACATACCTTACATATTATTTTTTGTTTAAATCTGGAACCCAGACACTGCATCCTTCAGCAAATATTCATTCTGCCAAACAAATAAATCAACAAAAAGTCTTCCCACTATATCCAACAGCTGGGGAGCACAATATAAGGCATACTATGTAAGCAATGTACTATCAAAGAGAACAAATTGAACACAGCATGCTGTTTTGGGGGTTAAGTTGTGTAATGTGTGTGCTGTAGTTCCATCTTTGTTATTATGGAATGTGGCATATGAATACAAATACATTCATTTAGGGGTGGGGATAGAAAGAGCTAGCTGCTGCCCAGTAATTTACAAGTTAACTTAAAAAAAAAACTAACTACCTTCCAGGAGTCCAGAGGTGACTTAGATCCCTGGAAAATCTTTGATTTTAAGAATTTAAAAAAGTAAAATGTGGCCACGTCAATATTTTGCTGTGATTTATAGTTTATCTAAGGGATGAAAACTCTTCATAGTGTACATATTTTGGCCTTTCTGACAATATGTTGGGGGCCCTTGAAGATCTTCTGTCTGGATAATAAGTAGTAGGTTAAAGTCAGTGCTGTCACTCAAGTATGGCAGTTGAGTCAAGTAAACCACCATTTGGGCAGTCTCCCTCATACAACCAATGAAGTTGCTGCATGCAAGTTAGTTGTAGACTAAGACCAGTAATTGGTTGAATTACCTCTGACATCACAATGGTCTAGACCAGCGGTTCCCATTTCATGGACCACCACATGCTACGAGCTGTTTTTTACACTCCATTTTTATTTGAAATTGTACACTTCCTTGGTGAGGATGTTATTTTTCTTTTCCACGGACCCCCTGTAGTAACCTTTCAGACCACCAGGGGTCCGCAGACCACGGAGTGGGAACTGCTGGTCTAGGCCTCTTGGCTTGGCATGGCACGGCACAGATACATGCCATACTGTAGCTCTACACCACACAGGTGTAATTCATAAAGTCAAAATGGCTAAGAACTTAAAAATTGGATGTGAACAGTCAACAAAGCCTAGTATGATGGAACACGGTGATATCCTAAACAAAAAGAGCTCTCAGCCATGCTAGTAGCTGTTTCCATCAGTTCACTCTAACTCAGACATTCTAAGCTTCAGAATGACAATCCAGGAAATGTACAATAAATATCATCCATGGTTTCCATACCACAAAGGATATTGGTGCAAGACTTCAAAATAAATTTATTTTTTATACTCACTCACTTACTATAGACTCCAATTCCGCCAGGTATTTAAGCATGTACCTAACTTTAAGGACAGAAGTAATCTCATTTATTTGGGACTATCCAGATATTTAAATCTAGGTCTGAGATAAAGCATCTTGCTTCATGGGGTCCACAGTGAGGAACAAAGGCGGTGTTAATAAAGCAAAGCAACAATTCCTCTTTAAAAGACACTGTAAGAAGCTATGAAAATGGCTGTTCTCCCCAAGTATACTCTGTGGGAAAGTTTAAGATGACTACACTGAGGCTCATTAAAAATTCACTAACAATAAACTTGAAGATGGAGTTACCAGTGCTACTTCTCTCTATGCCCTTCCGGAACACCAAAATTCAAGACACAGAATAAACGTTAGACAACCAGGAGATGCCCTGTTATGATCATGCTTTCCACATAGTACACCCAGACAACGTCATCTCTGCCCCCTTCGCCGCAAATATGTCTCAATGATCTGCAGTGGTGATCCCGCCTTACTAAGCTATCCACATGTGGAAAGGGATGGAATGATCACAAAGTCTAAAAGCCAACTAAGTGAAGTTATTCTATAAAGTAGTTGGAACGCTCCCCCAGCAACACAAGAGGGACTGCCATTATGGTATTCGAAGCATCTTGTGGCAAATAAACCTCACCACTTAAATCAGCAATAACGCCAAGTGATGCAGATTTGAGGTGGTGGGCGTATCTTTACCAATGACGCCCATGCTCTACTACTGACAAACTTATATCTGCTCTTAGCTTCTAGCCAAATCAAATGCACTGATTAGCTTTCCTTTGAAATTTTGTCTGATACGTATAAAAGAGAATTGTTTTTATTGCCTCATGATTACGCTGTTTCTAAACTTGACTGCAAGCACTTTGAAGCTGATTTTTAAAAGAATTTTAAAAAAGGTTTCTAGCCATCATGGTTGAAAACATAATCAAAGGTCACTCTAAAGATTCAAAAAACTAGAAGGCAAATAAAAAGGACAATTATTTTTTAACTCTCATGAATTAAGGGCCTGCCTCACACTTTTGGAACATTTTGAGCTGCCACTACTAAATATTGCTGATAACAATAAACAGAGTGAAGAAGAGAGAAGATGAAACTGTATTCTAGTTCCTCAAATAATCTTATGAAGGAAACACCCTCAAAACTCCCCTTGAGATCACTGTTCCAATATTAATAAAACAAAAGATCTACATAAACTATAAAATCTTCTGTTTCCCAGCTCCACTGTTATCCCACAACAATAAAAATAAACAAGCAAAAGCGTGCGTTTAAACTGAAGTGTTCTAAATAACAGTTCTGATAGAAGTTGACTACAAGTTTTACAAAAGCGTCAAATAAAATCTCCATGTTTCTAACTCCGTTAGAGTATAAACTCACACAGGATACAGAGCAGCAAGTATAAATTCTATCAGAATCTATGGCCTTCAATTATCAGAGACGGAGACTTAAACCAAGTGCCAAAAAGACAGCTCCCAGCTGTTTCCATCTAAACCATACAAAGGCCGACTAACAGTTGAACATCTCCCAAATGGCCACAAGCAGGAGGACCATGACCCAAAGCCTGTGTATTTACTGGACCGTTTCATGACTTTCAAGGAACACCTTATTGAAAATAAAGACAAGAAACCATCTGATCAGCAAACTAGCTAGTTCATCCTGGGAAATCAATGCACACGCATTAAGAAGCTCCTTTCTTGCCTTGTGTTGCTTCTGTAGCAGAGCAGCGCTCCCCAGTGTGGCTCAGCCCCTCTCATGCAGAATTAGTTGACACTCAGCTGAATTGAACTGTGTCTAACAGCTAGTACCATGAGATCAACCAACCCGGCCTGGCTGCCGATCCCATCCATCATTGCCCCTTCTGACATCTGCTCCTTAAGGTGCAAGACATGCCACATCTACCTGTTTCATGAGGAGTCTGATCTACAGTCTTCGTGCAAGGCATTCTGTTTGGACACTTTCAAGAACCTCATGTCACCTCCAGATGGTGTACTAGGTGGCACTAACAAGCTTCCAAACATAGCCCATGCCTATCTTGTGACACATCCAACAGGCCAGCCCCAGGGCTTTGACCTGCCTGTGGGCAAGGTTCAATCTCATCAAATGTGGGGGCTTCATGACTCTGCCCTTTGCCGCTGTGGCCAGTTTGCAGATGTAGATCATATACTTGTAGGCTGCATCCACTGGCAAGGGCTGCTGGACCCTTGTGGATATTCACAATAACCATTCAGTTGCTGAGGAAAGGACAAGACATTTAGACTAACATGCTTGTCTTGAATGTCTATGTAAACACAATCTCAATTAAAAATGGCTGCCTTTTTACAGGGAAAAAAAGGTGTGCTTTTGGGGGGGGGGTGTTTTTTTTGTAAACAATCTATCAGCTAGCAGATGGTAAAATCCTAGTATAGACATGGCAGTTGTAATCACACTTGTTAGCAGATGAGATAAAACCTAAACTCCCCCCAAATGCCGCACACCACACACCTCCAACTGAGCTCTCTTACCAGCTCACATTACCTAAGAACCCCACTGAAGACTGCCTCCCTCCTTGAAGTTAGTAGAGACTAGTGTGTTTTGGGTAGGCAGGTCTAAAAAGACATGAGACTCTTCGGGTAAACTACAAGAGATCTCTTTTTAAAATGTTTGCTCATACAGTGGAGAGAGTCCTAGAGCAGACCAAGTGCACAGCTCCATTGGTGCCAGAGTAGACTGGCACAGAGCAATGATGAAAGATTGTGATAATGCTCCATGTAGACAAGTATTCATAATGAAAAGGGACAGTGTCTGTAGACAAGTATTTATTTATAGTGGAAAAAAATCTGTCTGTAGTCAGTATCTCGTCCTTCCTCTATTCCCCCAACTAGGAGCAGAAAACCTCTGCATAAGGAGGTTGATTTGCAATCTATTAAAAATAAACTGTTTTGAAAGATCATAAGTAGAACTTTCGAAAACTTCTACATTGTACATTCTTTAAGTGTGCATTGTATTGATGAAAGGCTTGTTTAGTTTGTTGGTTTTAATTTATTTATTTATTTGTTATTTTATTTTATTTATTTATTTTTTTTACAAACAATAGCTACAGAAAATATAAAAAGGACAGACGCTAGTAGGTTCTCCCACAATGCAGGGCACATTGCCAAAATACATACAACAAGTAAGCAAACATCTGAAAAACAAACATCATATCTCACAGCTGGAGATGGCTATGTTTGATATATGCGTGCCCTAACAGCAATCAATACATTTGAAAGTTCTGTATTATGTTAGCTGTGTGTTACAGTCAGATCTGCATTTAAAATGATTAGGTTTGATGCGTTCAAAGAGATTTTTGTAATGCAGTTCACCAAGGTCACATTAAATTAGCTAAACCCAACCACTCAGTGCTTAATTGCCTGCACTCTTCCACAAATGTGGAAAACAACAGAGCTAATCTAATGGACTCTATCTAAGGGAGTTAGAGTGCCACTTATGCAATTCTTGATTAAAATTTTCCTTTGAATGTGGATTTTTAGAATTTTCAAGTGCACTGCTCTTCTTGTGAATTCAGAATTGTGAATTCACATCATCTCTAAAAAGATCAAAATGAATGAGTTTTAATCTAGACTTTAAACCCCACTAGCAAATCATACGCACTATTTCCCTCAATTTACACTCTTGCCAATGTAATGAGGGAAATAGCCTTGAGACACTCACTGAAACAACAGTATACCTCTGCTATAATGCTGTATATTACAGAACCAAAATTAGGTGTTTTGGGTTTTGTCCTGTTTTTTTAAAGTATCAAATGATTCACCAGAGTCCTGTAGTCATCAGATCTTGGCTGAGCTCTTTTGGCCCTGTCCAAAGCAAGGGAGTTCCACACTCCCACACTGGTTTAGATTTTATTTAAAGCAGCTGTGTTTATGAACCAGCTATCCCCATTTCCTGCACATAAAATGTCCCCAACTCATTTGAAATGAAGGGGGAAGGGAGGAGAGAAATGGGGGGGAGAGGGGAGGAGAAACAAAAAACTGTTGCTGCAACTGCAAAATAAAGCCTAAACATCGGTATCAGCACCTCACTAAACATCCAAACTACAACTTGTTCCCTCTCCCACTGAATGCCCAGGCGCAAGTCCAAGAAGTGTTAGTGCAGATTCTTGCATTTGCCAAGAGAAAAAAGGTCACTACCATCCACGTCATTATGGGTCTGCCTGTGTTCCCATTATATCTCTCATTCTGTAAGTAATTAGTGCACAATGTAGACTGCCCCTTTTTTTCTTTTTTTGCTGCTTTCAGAAAACTTGTAGCAAAGGCTCTTTGAAAGCTTTACCCTTAACTCAGACTAAGCCCAAAGGGGTCTCATGATCAAAGGCATGGTTTTGTATACACATTTGCTTATATGCAGGTTTTAAGGGGTACAAACTGCACCTGCAAATGGTTAGGTGTTCAGCTGCTACATTTGTACGCGCAAAGGTGGGCGTTGCCAACTCATGATTTTAACTGCAAGTCTCACAAGGTTTTCTTTAAAAGATTCAGCTCCTGGAGTCAGTTACATGAGAATCTCAGGTTTCTTTTTAAAAAAAAAAAAGTTTCTAGTACTCATGGTTGCAGAGGTTTAACAACCTGAAAACATAAAACCAAAATGCAAATGCAAAGATTCCCCAATTCATTATTTTTTAAAACCTCAAGATCTTTTTGTGGCCCGAGTCATGATTTCTGATACACAACATTGGCAAGAAGGTTTTGCTTGGGCAAAACTGTGCCCCCTACTTTGAGAGAGGCAGCTTTTGAAAATGTTGCCTCACAGAAAACTACCTCCAAAACCATAATGAATTATCCCATAGATTTCCTAAATGGTGAGTAGCACTCCTATGGATCCAAAATATTGCTGTAAGCCCCATGACTAAAAAGGAAGCATGACACCTATATGGAGTCCCACTGACTTCAATTAATCTTTTTGCAGGGTTGGGCCCTTGGAGATCCATGAACTAAAATCTCATGAAGCTCAATTCCATTCCCACAAAAAACCATGATCATATAATATGAAGTTATAGAGAAATCATATTACTGAACGCATCTAGGGCCCAACCCTCCTTCCCGTGGAGTCAAAGCTAGTTTTGCCATTGAAGTCAGTGGCAGAATTGGGCCCCTAGTCCATCCCTGTACAAATTCAGGTTTGGACACAACGCCTCTGACCCACTACAAGAAAAAAAAATTCATTATGTCAGCCCACACCAAGGTAAAGAGAACAGAATTATTTCAAAGAGCGATTATAGATACTCTCAAACACTATTATAAAAATTGATACATAATTGTACGTGTTTGTTAACAATAGAGAAACAAAAACATTTAGAGAGAAAGCTAATAAAAATAATCCAGGCTAATACTTTAGCTTTAATGTATTCTACTGTGGAAACACAGCAACAAAAAAACCTGACATATCAAACAACTCCTAACCCATGAAAACCAGAAAATTTAGTTAACTTCTCAACATTCTTTATATGCAGGTTTTGTATGGCTATACAAGTTCTCACTTGGGCATCAAGTTTACTTTTGACATATACATAAAGACAAACCTTTACGTGACTGGATCTCATTCATCTTGAAAACCAACCATCCATTCAAATTAAACATCCATGTTGTTATCAGAGACCAAAAAGCTGGCTGACAAAAGCTAGTGTGGTCAGATTTGTTTAAAATCACAAAGCTTATTCTACTATAATGGAAAAAAAATCAATAGTGTATTTTCCTAGAGGACAAGGACAACACAAAGCTTTTCCCAAGGGTATAGACATCTCAGAAGGCAGACAAAAGATTTGCATTCTCTGATACAATTTCACCACACTAAATACACGTTGCTCTATTTAAAAAGCAAATACTTGTGCAACCCCCTACGTCTACATTTGCACCTATAATGTGTGTGGGAATATACAACCCAGTTGACTGACAGCGTGAGTGCCAATACCAAATGTGCAACATGACTTTTACATTGAGACTCAAAAATCTAAAATCGGAGGTTTAAATTCCTTCCTGTTAAGTTTCCGTTTATATTTAATTTTTTCCCTAACCTCAGTCTTAATTCAGTATGTGCAACGTCAATATTGTAATATCTCACTTATTACAATAAGTTTGAATAGAATCTAAGAAAAATTGAGCTTGAAATGAAGGATGAACTTTGTAATGGAGTATAATTGAGAGATAAGTCCATCCTTACCAGTCATTTCATAACAGATGATTAGTCTCATGTTACAACAAAACAGCCATCTCTTGCAAACGTAGTTGTTTAATTTTTTTAATACTACTTTATAAAGTACCAGTAAATTGATCAGAATAAATCTGCTTGCACAGCTGCTGAACATAATGAACTAAGATAGAGATCGGAACCTGACATCTTATAGAGAAACCGTTACTAGAGCAGAATTACCAGATTTTGACTACGCCATGTCCTTGGGGGAGGGGAGTTTTCAAATCAGGGGCTATCTACAAAGTATGATGATTCAATTACATGTGTTGGATCAATGACAAAAGGGTAGGTTAGAGTAGAAAATTCTGGGAGAATGATTACCCTGCCTCCTTGTAGCAAGATCTCAGGAACATGCTACGAGACGGACACCGAAGTGAGGAAACAGCAGTTTATTGATTGCCGGCAATCGGCCCAGCGGAATCGTTTCCAAAGGCTGAGCCCCGATTATACTGGGGGGCTGCCTTATATACCCTTATTGATTACATGAATAGTCATACATATCATTACATTATACATAGCATGATTGGCTCGTTATGACTTAACAACATTCGCACCTCCCTATGGGAGGGGGGCCTTAATTTGGTTTTAATTAGTTATTGGCAATCTGAACAAATATACTGATTTTGAGATTAATATGGAGAGTTGGTGAGGGGGTTTCCGAGAAGGTACTGACCTCGGGCCAAGATGGGGAGTTAGGAAAGTGCTGAGGTAGTGTTAATGAGAGGAGATTGGGAAATCACTGAGCAGGTGTTAGTTAGGGAGTTTTAGCAGCATTTTAACTTGTTAGTAATAGGAGGTAGTATTAAACAAAAACATATACGGGGCCTGGCAGCTCTAATCATAGGGCCTGCCTGACCATACACTTGGCATAATCAATTAAAAGCACAAAGTTAACCATAAGTGATTTTATAAGAGTCGGGGTTCTGGGGCGTTTGGCTCATCCTTACATGTTCTGTAGTGAAATTGGTGAACCCAACAGTTTTTCTGCTCGCTTTCTCTTTACAATGGTAGCACTCAGCCTGGAACAGTTGCCTTTCTCCTAATGAATGCAGAACTTTCTCATCAAATGAAGTCACAGAGAGCCACAAAACACACACACAGCAACATCTTGATACTGTACTGTGTTGTTTTCTTCAACACATGAGACTTTAGTATGATCCTATCCAGACAATACAAATGATGCAAATTTGGAAACCAGCATTGGACAACTACTACTTTGGCACACTCAGCCAAACCCTTCATCACAGTCCATTTACTACTGCCATCCTGGCTCGGCTGCTTGGAGGAATCTCCAGCAATCCAATCCATTAGTTCACCACCACATGTGCCACCTCAGACACCAGGCAGGAAAAAAACAAGTTCCAAAAACGAACATAACCACATGTCCAGTACCAGTGTTCTAGAGCTACGCTCACAAGGAATTTCGACTCCAGCAACTCCCAGGTTTTTCCCACTAGGACTCTCCCCATTGCAAGCTTTCAGCAAGTCCTAAGACTTACTATGGGAACTAGGATGGAACATTCACTCAGACTGTTAAACATGAAATAATAAAAACTAGTTTTGCACTTACATTGCACTTTCCATTATGAGGGGTTTTCAAGTCCCTTTATAAACCATAACTTTCACAAAAACTCAGGAGTCTGGATTCGGAATACATTCACCCATTTTTAAAACTGGAGTAAATGAGGAACAGAATGCATTAATTACTAGCCCAGGATCATAAATCGAGTCACTGGTGGAGCTGAGAACAAAATCTAGGAGCCTTGTCTCAGTTCCTACTCTAGACGGAGGCCTGTTGTCTTCTCCCGTAACCAAATGAGGAACAGATAGTAAAGGACAAAAGTAACTTCCTTTTGTCCGAACAGATCAAAGACTGGTCTACACTGGAAAGTTGTATCGGCCTAGCTACGTTGGTCAGGGGTGTGAAAAACATACTCCTAATGATGGAGCTATATGAAGTCCCTAGTGTAGACATAGCCATGTGCACAAAAAAGAGCTTCCATCAAAGGCGATAACTTCATCCAGGGAGACCGTGTCCCTACACTGCCAGAATGACTCCTTCGGTTGGTGTAGGCTGCATTTACACCACGGTGCTATGCCAGCATTACTATACCAACAGTCTCCATAGTGTAGACATAACCTCAGTTTGCAGGAACTTTATCCCAGGACTGGTCCATGGGTTATTTTTTACTGAAAATCTGAACAACCTTCATTAACAGCCCCCCATTTAAATCCACTAATTTAAACAGTGTACTTAAACTCAGCAATAGGGGACACTAAAGGCTTCTTCAGAGACAAATTGACACACAGGCCTTGGAACCTGAGCCTGGTTGCTTCAGGGACCCACACGCAACATGAAACCAAATCTATTTAGGGATGACAGAACCGGGGAACGTTAGGATGGAGGCACAGTTTGGGAGTTGGGCAAATGAGGAGTGTTTTCTGACCCACACATTAAAACAACAGAACAGGACTATTTTATAAACAAAGCACGTGTTTGTTTTAAGAACAAAATGTGTCAGTATGTGTGGTTAAAACTTCACAAGCTGGCCTGGCAATTTAGTCATAGAACACCCACTAGTTTCAGTGGCGACTGAGACTCTAGAAATCTCAGCCTCATTGTTCACACAGTACCAAGAATTGCAAACAATAAGGATTTTGACCTTGAACATGGGTTACCAACTGTAACGAACTCCTCATGCGCCTAAGAAGCAATAAAAATGTGGTGCTAGCAGATGATGGAGCAAGATCAACGTATCTGTTTGGTTTGTGGGATTACTGCAGAAATAAACTCCTCCATCGACTAGATCAGCAGACTCTGCTAGGAATCCTCTGCTGAATTATAGCCAAACCACAATGGCAATTACCTTCGACAATGTCATGGGACAAAATGCCAGAGGGGAAGCCCCTGAACAAGTTGATTGAAATACCATATCATCTGTATGTAGTGCAGTTCGCAGTGATGCCACTTAAGAATTTGCGAAAGGCAAGGCCATACGGAGACAGAAACAAATGTGAAGTAGGGGATCGTCAGGAAAAGAGGTATGGACAGTGGCTCACAGATATGGAGGAGTATAGATTGATCCTGCAGTGTGTGTTCACTGCGTATCCACGCTGTTCCATTCCTTTCAATACAAGTTGCACGCACCCAAGGGCTGCAGCACTGGGCCCCCTCCACAGGGTACCCTAATAAAATGCAGATCCCGAAGTGACTAAGCATTAGAGATTAGACTGAAGTGTAACTGGACAGCATCTGTCCTGAAGGCTCTGGCTGTATTTGGTTCCAGAACTAAAATCTCCAGAGTTTAACATGAAAGCCAGAACACACCCCTCTCCGTTTCCATTTCAAAGGTTCAAAGCGAAATTTAGACCTCACCCAACTCCCTTCCCCAGGACTCTAACATTTCTGTTTTCTACAACAGTTTTAGCCCACTGTCCTGTCGCAGGCTCCTTGGCTGGCTGCTGCCTCCCACTCCAAACCCTGATTTCTAAGCATGGGTCAGCCAGGCTCTACTAAAGATGGAGAGGGATAATCTGCAGCTACACTGCAGTTTGAAGGAGAAAACAAAAGTGTCTGTGTGGGTGGAGGAGTGAGGGGGAGGGCGTATGGAAGGAGAAATGGAGGCAGGAAAAATATCAAAGCAGTTATATATTTCCTAAGCTGTTACATTTGAAACTTTGGCTTTTTTCCTGTCTAGATCATAGGAGGATCTGACATTCATTTGGATGGCAAAATTTATTTATTTATGTCACTTCCCTCTGTTAAGGTTTTATAGATCATATTTCAAATCCACTGTTGCTGGGTTACCAGCTTTGAACAAACAATTCTCTGCATACTGAGAAAGAAAAAAGCCAATGAAATGCTTGGAGGATGAATCACCCGCTGGAAGTCGTCTTATGGCCCCTCAGTGCAATAGATTAGTCATAAACTCACATACAGTAAGAGTGGAAAAGGAAATGGTGAACCTATTAACTCCAATGCGCTGAACAGCTCCCCCGCCTTCACCCACTCACCACTGTTCTGAAAAAAAGGGACCCTTTCCAAATCACTAGGATTTACTTAAAGATTAAAATTAAAGGCTCTTATTTTCATTGGGACAAATTTAGTCTGGGGCCAGACCCCTGCAATCAATGGAGTCACACAAGCAGTGAATTTGGTCCAGTAGTTTTTTGAACAGTAACTGAAATCTGTGACTCACAGTGAAGAAGCTAAAGGCTCGCTCATATCCTCCCCAGAGAGAAATCCACACAACCAAGTGGCTCTGCAATTGTCTGCTTACAGCATTAGCTCCAGCCAGGGATTGACTGATCACAGAGGGAGCGCAGGCCGTAAAATATGTGGATATCCAACTCCACGGCAAAAGCTTGTACATCAGGGGAGGCATCCACTGGCCCGTATTGTTTCTCCCCAGTTCACCCAACCCCCCAGTGGGGCTGCTTGTAAGAGAACCCCGCTATATCAACCTTCCCAACAACCCTTCCTCACCCAGGAAGGGTAAAATGAGGAGCAGTTAATACTGGCAATCTCCATTCCCGTGGGCCCTGTCAAATCTGGATTCTACGGTGCTGCAGAGGGAGGTATTTCCCCTCTCCTATTTCTTCCCCCCCCATCCAAACTGCCACGAGATGTCCCCACGTGGGGTTTGGGTGCCATGTTCGATTCTGTCTCCCCTTACAGCAGCTATTTTGGGCTTATAATTGCACACTTTCTTTACCTTTTTGCCTAAAAAAAAAGGGGGATAATTTTGGCCCCTTGTAGACTAAGCTCTCCGAGGAAGGGACTGAGAGTTCCTATAGCACCTAACATAAAGGAAACCCATGCTCAGTTATTGCTCATCCGACAAAGCTGTTAAACCAAAGCAAACAACAAATCTACCTGGACAACGGTCCCACCAGAAGATTCAACAATTCAGTGCAACTGTTTTATAGAAAGTGGGACAAATACTACTCTCCTTACTCAGAGAAGTGTTCCCACTGAAGTCAAGGAGAGCAGGAATTGGAGCAGCACCCGCACACTTTCTCCCTGCCGTAGCTCATAGGCACCAACTACATATTGCTGGGCTGGCAAGTCACAGCGATTTTGTTTTGGGTTGGAGCATGGATCAGTTTCAGTAAAAGAAATACATTACTGTAGTGCAGAAAGTCAAACCTTTCAGATGGGCCTGCTGTCGATGGAGGTCAACAAAAACCAAAACCAACCCAACAGCCACTAAAACAATCATCAGGATTTTTCCCTCACATCTCAAACTATTTTTTTTTCAAATTAACAGTAACTCTTTCCCCCGGGGGGCCCCCCCCCCCGATGGATATTTTCAACAAGTATTAAGGCCTGATCTACTCTTAAAATTTAAATCAACCCAGCTACGTTGCCCGGCAGTGTGAATCTTCACACCTGAAAGCCATAGTTAAGTCATCCTAACCCCCTGGTGTAGACATGGCTAGGACAATGGAAGAATTCTTCCAATACCTTAGCTAACACTACTCAGAGAGGTAGGTTACCTACATCAACCAAAAAAACCACAACCTTCTGTCAATGGATGGCTGCTGTAGCATCTATATTGTAGACACTGCTTATTTGGTAATTAATTGTGTTATGGATAAATTGCTCAGAAAGGGGGAAAATGATGATCCTTCATATAACAGATACAAGGTGGGAGAGATAATATCTTTTACTGGACCACCTTCTGTTGGTGAAAGAGACACCTTCCAGCAACACAGACCTGAAGAGCTCTCTGTAACTCCAAATTTTGTCTCTTTCACCAAGAGAAGATGGTCCAAGACATGATTCTATCTCACCCACCTTGTTGTGCTAATATCCTGGGACCCATTGGCTACAACACTGCAAACAAGAATGTGTGTAAGTGTATACGAAGGACCTTCCCGCTCACCACAGAGGGACGAGAAGTGTTCCTGACTTTAAAGGATTAATGCAGAGGGCGTGTGCTATGTATTGAAACTAAGGCTTCTTCAACATGCAGTCTAACTGGTTACCACCTGAAGAACAGCAAGGACTGGCATGCATAACTTTAAGGGACTTTTTTTCTGGGTGTCTCCTTAAATAAGGACATGCAAGAGAAGATTTTTAGTCTCCTCAAAATGAGATCTTAATCTCATGCTTATGATGAGCAGGGATTCTTTTCTCTCCCTCTGTCCTAAGCATACCAGTCATTAGCCCGTAACCTGCTCACTAGATCTATTCATGGAATATGTACAATAATATACATTTTTTTACTAGTAGTGCCAGACTGTGATCTTAACTGCACGGTGTAAATGTGTACAGCTTAACTGATTCTGGATTTATGACAGCATAACCAAAATCTGAATCTGGCCCAAACTGAGTCTCCACTTCAAAACAAAAGGTCAATTATTTAAGGAATCAGCAGAAAGGAATTTTGTGTAAATAAAAGGAATTGAGTTTTAACAGCGTTATACACCTGAATGTAATCCTGTGAGTGGGGTGTTTTTTCCCTTCAATATTCTTAAAACAAAGTTGTTCTTCATGTTTTTGGCATCAATCTAATATTAGTTTAAACATTTTGTGGGAGGAGGAAGGGAGGAAATCACCCAGTACCCTAAAGATAAATTGTGGGACATGCTCATAATTCTATTGAAGTGCAGTCTAGTAGCCAGAAACCTGAACAGGGACTCCAGAGTCCTGGGTTCTACTCCTAGCTTTGCCACTGACTGCTGAGTGACCTTCAGCAAATCCTCGCTGTACCTCAGTTTCCCCATGTATAAAATGGAGATAATGATTCTGACATCCTCTGTCAAGTGCTTTGAGATCTCCACCACACACAAAAAAAGGGGGGGGGTACTGTCTCAACAGCCACTTTATTCCAATTCAAACAAGTGTGTTTGAGTTAGTAAAGGGAATGGTCTCTCCTGTTCTGAATTTATATTTAATCAAAATGTTAAAACAGGTCTGGATTAACTTCCATATACCCAAATCAGTATTTTAGAGCTATGTGTATTAAAACAAACAATACAAAACTTACATCAATAATAGAGACATATCAAGGTGTTTCAAGGGTACCTTAATACACACACCTTGACTGTGAGCATGAAGCTTATAGCTTGATCTTTAGATACTCAAGGCACATATTAACCAAGTACTAAAACATGCCCTGCATTATCTTGATGCTAATACATTATGCCTGCTGAGGTTTACATTTGATCTATTTTAAAGAAGAAAGCTTCTAAATATATCTGAGAGCATACTTTTTGATTCTGTACCTCCACTGAGCCAGGAAGTTCATAACAGAAAGAGAACACAAAACAAGATGAAAAAGAAAGAATGAACTCCCTGGTTATCGTCAAACAGGTCTTCAAATTAAACTACAGGGATTTATTTCTCAATTTTCCCTTGTTGCCTGCCTTCCTTCTTCCCCCCCTCTGCCTGCAGAGCAAGAATATTTAAAATTAGACAGATAAAACATTCTTGAAAATACCTTATTGTATCTAGTTCCTTGATGCCTGTGCCTGGCTGCTATGTACATCACTACTTCCAACAGAGATGAGCCTCTTTCACATGATGTTTGATTGTATAAACTAAGCTGAAATCATTCCAGGTTCATCTGATGCACTATTGAGAAGGCAGTTGCAAGTTAACAGATAAAGGAAAAATCTTAGGGAAAACCTAATGCAGACTTTATATTTTTATGACATGTCTAGCATAACCTATAGAACATAAAAGACTATTCCTGTTTTTCTATCCCCCTCTCCCCCAACACTTTTTTTTTCTTAAAACCGCCTCATGTATTTAATAGGGAGCAAATTAATTGTGCTGTATCTACTCATGCTTTTAGATTGCAAGGTTTTTAAGACAGGCACCCCATTTCATTTTTTTTTATTACTGTACGTCTACACTATATCATGAATTCTTTATTTCTATAATCATGCCCATGTTTGCTGAGAGATTTAAACATGGGTCTAACGCCCCGAAAGGCCTTGCCAGACAACCAAAAAGCAGTTATGGACAGCATCCAGTTTCATACTTGAATTTACAGCTAGCTATAAATCTGACATCTCTGCCGCGATCCAAAGTACCATACAGAGCAAATATCCGCTTTTCAACATTCCAAGCCACATTCTCCTACAAATCATCCTGACTGCCTACAGTCAGACACTCCAGACAGCCACTTTTGTAAGCAAGGTTGATCCTGCAAGCCTTCTGTTGTACGAGTATTCCTTTCTCATGCAGGGAGCCAGTGTTACATATGCAACTGGCTTTGTTGAAGACAAAAGTTTGCAGGATCATTTCCCAGTGTAGTAAAGTCCATGAAAGTGCCTTTTTTATTACTTCACCTTGTGAGAAAATAAACAGGTTGCATTAAAAATGTGATGCAATATTTAACTGCAAGAGAACTAGTTACTTTTGTTTTTCCCCTCATACAATCTCCAAGGAAATAAATAACATGCTGTGCTATAACTACCTAATGAAAGTTTGGAATGGATTCCACATCACAGAACCTAGGTCATTACCACCCTCGTTAATCAATACATTCGTCAGTGAAACAGTGGAAATGAAATGGATCAGTGGGAAATGAAACACACAGTAACATAGACATGTGAGATATAGATAGACCTGACCACACCCAGAAGATGGCATGCATGAGGGGAATTCCACACTTCAACAAGGGCCTTGAACCCAGAGCAGTTGCTCTACACGGAGTAGGAAGTGCTGAGAAAAGATTTGAGATCCAAATACCGGAGGTCACCCCCCCTGCATACACTGGGGCACAGGTGTGTGGGCGTAACCAGTACTCTACTGTAGGGGAGCTTGGAGATAGAACTGACGGAGAAGTGGCTCTGCAACGCCAGTCACCTTAGCACTTTGTGGTGGTTGGGGTAGCATACTGGCCACCAGTGCTACTGAAGCTCTGATGCTGCACGAGCTGCATCCGAGGAGCTTGGGCAAGGCCAGCAAAGAATCTCTTCTTCCCCCAACTCCCCTGCATGCAGCCAATTTGCAGGAATAAAGAGACAGTGTTGTCTTCTTCACCTGTACTCTCTTGAGGGCAGGGTTCTTTTTTGTGTGTCTGCACAGTTCCTAGCACAATGGGACCCCAGATCTCTCAGTGCTACTATAATATAAATCACAATCATTTGGTCTGGTGTGTTTTAAAAGCAGCACGGTGCTGTGTTTACAGCAGGAGACCAGAAGGCAGGACACCTGCATTTCATTCCCAGTTCATTAAATGGCCACTAACAGATCTCCCCCTCTCTGGGCAAAATGTCTGCCGCCAAGGCCCCTGCTTTACTCCAGCATAAGCTTACATAACCTAGCCAAGGCCGATCCCCATGTAGCTCAAAGCGTGACATGTGGCAGATCTTGTGTTTAAAAGTTTCCTGGCTAAGGCTGGAAAAACAAAATTTTAAAATAAAAGTTACATAAACAATAATGAAAAAAGTCCCTTCTGAGAATGGCCAGTGTGCATCTGCTAAGATTTAGTGGATCCTAATGAAGGAATCTGGCCTTCATAACATCATGAGGGAGATGCAGGAACTTTGTATTGGTCTGACATGGGGATTCAGCAGCGTAGTTGAGCAGCTCGCAGGGCTGTTTACATGGAAGGGTGTGAGATAATTACAGCAGGACACATACAGACCAAATCCTGCTGAATATCAAAAGGCAAGAGAACATAATGAGAATAATTACTAATGGAATTTTAAGGTGTCTTCATTTTTGCAGCATTCTACAACATTCAGAAAACTTCTAGTTTTGGGGGGAGAAAAAGATTAATTTCCTATATTTTTCCATTGAGAAGACATAGCATCCCATAGTCACAGCCAGAGTTGCCTAGTGGCTAGATCACTGCACTGGAAACCAGGAGACATGGGTTCTATTCCTAGCTCGGCCACTGACTTGCTGGGCAACCTTAGGCAAGTCACTTTATTTCTCTGTGTCTCAGTTTTCCCACCAACCCATCTGTAAAATGGGGATAATGATGCTTACCTCTTTTGTGAAGCACTTTGATGTGTATTGATGAAAAACACTATAAAGAGCTAGGGATTATTATTTTTATTATTCCATGAGGATGAGGGAGGCTGCAAAAGTTAAAAAGAGTGTTTGTTCCACACACTACTCCATATGGTTCTCCATCCTCTTCACAAGGCCTTACAGTGGCATCTTAACCTATACTTAGAATTATGTTTTTGCAGGCTGAGCAATACTAGAAAACTTGCACCAGTGTCAGTGACTTGGTTACACTGGAACGAATCCCCAGTGTAGACATATTTACATCAGATTAAAATGCACTTCCTTCATCATTTTATTTCTATTTAGCTTAAACCGATTTCTAAGCAACCAAAATGAGGCTTTGTCCGTCTAAAAGGGAAAGTTACACCCATTCAAATGAAATAGTTTTTCAAATTATTTAGGCAAACTCCCATGTGGACACTTTTTTCAGTGCAAGCGTGGCTTACTTTGCTTTAGCTTTTAAACCCATTTCCAACTGGCATAAGCTTTTTTCTTTTTAAGGTTTAAAACAAATAAAAATGATCACACAGGGTTTGCAGTGGTTTAACTTCACACCTTAGGTTAAATCTGTGCAACTTTCTTGGGCAAGCAAGAAATCAGTTATAAATCAGTTATAAACAAACATAAGGATTCTATAGTGCGAGTGTCACCAAAATAACTAAATCCGTTTTAATACACACATTTTAGTAGTCCGGTGCAACTCTCTGTGGGAGCGCTCTTATTTCAGATTACGAGTGCCATCTTGCACTCTGGCTTATTATTTGTGCAAGCATAGCATCTAGGAACCCTAGTCATGGACCAGGACCCCACTGTGCTAGGTGCTATCCAAAGGCAGAAAGGCAGACCCTGTCCCCTTACGCTCTAAGGGCCTGTCTACACTACAACTGCTACAGCAACATGGCTGCAGCACTGAGGTTACTCTGCTGTAGCTCTATAGGAGATGCTTGCTATGTTGGAAGGTTTTTTTCCAGCAACCCAGGGAACCCACCTCTCCAACAAGTGGGAGCTGGGTTGAAGGAAGAATCCTTCCATCAACCTAGCCACATCTAAACAGGGGCTAGGGCAACCTAACTCCAGCACTCAGGCTGTGAAATTTTCCACAGCTCTGAGCGAGGTAGCTAGGTTGACCCAAGTTTTGTGTGTGGACCATGTCTAAATATAAGTCGAGAGAACAGAAATACAGACTGACAAGGAAACGAACCTAGTCATGGGATTTTCACCAGAGATGCAGCGTGGGAGCAGGAGGGAAGGAAGCAGATGTTGGGGATGAGCTGGGGGTGGGGATTGGAAGGACAGACCTTGCAATGGGAGAAAGGGGCAAGAGAGTCAAGGGTGAAGAAATGGAGAGAAACAACCACTATGCTGATGGGAGAAAGCTAAAATCAGGGGTTGTTTTAAATACATGGAGACCTGCACTGAAACAAAAAGTGTGAATTACAACCAGTTTGGTTATTGTAGAGGCAGTTTTTGTGTGTAGACAAGCCCCTCGTTATACCTGTGCAAGTTTTCTAAAGCCTGGTCTACACTGCTCAGAGGTGTGAAAAATCCACACCCTGGAGCAACACACTTATGCCCACCTAACTTCAGGGTAAGATGCAACTAAAGTCAACAGAAGAATGCATCCATTAACCTAGCTGCTGTCGGTGGGATGATAAAGGGAAAACCATTTTCTGTCACTGTAAATTGTGTCTACACTACACGGTTATGCCAGCAGAGCTACAGCAATGTAGCTATGTGACTGTGGTCCATGTAGTGAAGAAGACATAGGTTAACACAGACTGGCCCCACATAAGAGTGTGCGGATGCTTTTCTTCATTGCCCTACATTCCATTGTCTGCCTTTCCCCCATTTCTTCTGCAACCCCAGGAGCTCTGTACCTCCAGTCCTCTGACACCCACTCAGAAGTCCTTTTTGCAGAAGCTCCAATCCCCATTCTCCTAGGCATCTAGTCCTCCCTCAACAGTTCTGGTCCCTTGTGCCCTGTTTTTCCCTTTTGGATCTCTAGCCCCACACAGACTCTCTGCTTCCCCAAGTGATCTGAGCCTACTCCAGGGGTGCCATTTAGGAGGATGTGGAGGGGTGGGGGGACAGGAGTCCCTTCCCCAACTTGCATACAGAAGGTCTGATCAGGGCACACGTCCTCGCCCCAGGCGGAGCTCTTAACTGTGTGTGGACTGTGTGTTCTGCAGAGGAGAGGGACTGCTCCTAGCTTGTGCCCCTGGGGCAGGGAGTCAGCATTTTGTTTACAAACAGAGGCACGGTGATTAAGAAAGGATTGGTGATTAAATTAACTATCTGGAAGCCTAAATGAGGTGTCCTGGGTGGGGAAGGTGTAGAAAGAATGCAGGGGACTCAGAAGAAATACAGCCAAGCCCTCTGAGCCAAGGCTACATTGAGAAAAGAGGGGGATAGGTGAAAAGAAGAGGCCAGAACCCAAGGAAGGGATAGCAGTGGTATAAATTCCCACACTACCTAGGTTACTTATGAGGCCCTATCATCGTAGTACCAGAATGCCTTACCATGTCTACCCTATTTCTCCTCACTGCCCCTCTGTGAGGTGCTGTTATTCTCATTGTACAGAGGGAACTGAGGCAGAGAGAGTCTAAGGGCCAGATTTTCAAAGGTAGGCACTTAGTGGAATTTTCAAAATTACATAGAAGGTAGGTGCTTTGTAAACCTCACTAGACACGCGGCTGTATCTTTGGGTGCCCAAAAACCTCTGACGTTTTTTGTCCCTAAGGCACGGGCCTGAGGTCATACAAGAAGTCCATGGGGGAAGTAGAACCCAGGTCTCTCAGGGCTAGCTCCTTATCCACTGGACCAGCCTCTCTCTCTGCTGCATGCTGCAATAAAAGAGGTCTCTGATTGATGGGAGCAAAACCAATGCCAGTTCTCTGAGGATCCAGCAAATGGTGCCAGGCAATAGGGAAGAACGTCATGGCTGACAGCATGAAAAGCAGCACAGAGATAAGGAAGGATGAAGAAAGAAAGAGAGAATGAAAGTCAGATGAGAGGCGATCACTTAACCCCCAAGGGGCAGCAGGATGTACCCCATGCTGGGCTGTAGAGCAATGGCTGCTGTGAAATTTTACATTTTAACTGCAAACCATTTTGTTTTGTCATTTTTTGTTCTGAGTGTGAGAAAAAGGAAGGAATGAGAAAGTGTCATATGAGTATCATGTGTTCAATGCCTCACATTCTTAGGGTTTCAACTGTATTCAGACCAATACTAGAACAAAGAACAGAAATTGCATCCAAAGAGTCCACACGGTCAACAATTATTGTCAAGGTTTGTATTAGTCACTGGGCACCAGCTGAGTGCTCAGCACTGTTCAGAATATGTCAGAAAATGTAGTCTCTGAGCCAGTGCATATAAAATGCGTAGCCCTGGATAAGATGGCTCAGATATTTAAGTGTGAAGTGTATAATTATTTGCGCACATTATTATCTGACTGGAGGTGCTGATGGCAATAGACGTTTTACCTGATTAAGAGTGGAAGATCTGACCCTCCAACTTTTTTCCAAGACAAAGAGCTGCCAAGGGCTCCTGTGCCTGTTTATTTTCCTTTCCTGCCTGAAGTGACCCTGATATGCCTCAACTTTAAACTGTGGAATTTTCTTGGTGTTTGTTTTTAAATATTCTCCTCTGAGACCTGCAAGTCAATCCCTGTAATGTTGTGTTTAAGAGCCTTTAAGCAGAAGAGAAACTAAACGGAGAGTTGCCAGCTCTCATGATTTTGTCATGAGTCTTATGATAATTATTATTTTTCTTAAAGCCCCAGCTCCTGGAGTCAGGTGGGTATGTGATGATTTCAGCCTTCATTCTTAAAGGAAAAGTCCATTTCTAGCCCTCATGGCTGTGCAGAAAGCTTCAAAACATGACCTCATGGCATCCTAAAGGCTCAAAAAGTAGAAGGCAAATAAAAAGAACACCAAATCTATTATTTTTTATAATCTCATGATTTTTAAGACAATCTTATGATTTTGGTGAGCTTGACTCGATTTTTTAATATTTGGGAGTGGCAATACTGTGAAAGTGACTTGAAAGTGTCGGTTTCGTTCCTGTTTAAAGTCAGTTTCTAGTCTATTATTTGTAGTATGGTAACACACTTAGAGCCCCAGGCAGGTGCAGTATAGAGTCATGGGACCTTGCCCTAGTAGGTTGTTTCCAGAAGTTAAATGATCTATTCCAAGCTCGGTGAACTGCAAAAAGTAAGTAGCCTAAATGATAGAAAAGAGATAGAGTTTTCTACAATTGTTTCAATTGGTATATTCAACACCATTCAACAAAGTAAGAATATACAATAAAATTTTAAAACCTAACCAGTATCCCTTCAGTGATTTGACAAGATGTCAGAACATGTTAGTATTAGAGGTGAGTGGGTCTAATATTTATTTAATTTTCTTTCTTTATATAGGAATTAGACACAATGTTCCTGTCAGGTAATTTCATCTGCACAAATACTAGAGTTTTCAGGTGCCTAAGTAGCCCCAGGAATCGCACTTAAAGTTGTCCCCCTCACACACACCATCAAAATCTGAAATGGCACCCCTACTCCTCCCCCAGAGGTCTACTCCCCCACACCTCTCTGGTTCTCCCCAGCTTCATTGGTCTCCCATTCTCACCCTGTGGCTGATTATGTCAGTGGTGCAGAGCAGGCCAGGGGAATGGGAGAGCACAGCTACTCTGCCTCTGTCCCCGGACATGGCAGGAGAAAGAGCTGTGCTCCTTAGCTCAAGAAAGAAGTGCTTTCACTCTCCACTGCAGGCTGAAGGTTGAGCAACTGCCAGCCCCCTTGTGTGCAGAGCCTGGGGGACAGGAGGAAAGAAGGCGCACACTCTGCTGCTCTCTCCCCACCCTCCTTGAGTGGCAGGGGAGAAGAAGCGAGTCCTCTTTGTAATTACCCAGAATACCAATGTAAAGTGAAGCTATTTTGCCAATCTACTGTGGCAGAAAATCAATGATCTCCACCTGAACAATGAGCCGCAGGAACGGTGGGAAGTTTCCCCTTCCTCAGCCCATTCACTTGTGAGGTGGGGTCTGCATGTGGCCCTCAGGGTCTGAAAAGCCAGCAAGAGGAAGGAAATTCTGAGTTCATGCTGACACACCACTGTCTGACACACTGATGCTCACTCAGAAAGGAAGGCCATTTATTTGATTTCTGTACTTTCTGCTTTGCTTCCAGGAAGCTCCATGTCAATCCGTGCCATGAAGCTTTGAGACATGTTAAAGCTCTGACATGGCCAACATGCTACAGTGTGTCAAATGGCTCAGTAGCACAAGGATCTTTGGCACAGGGTACATATGGGATTTCTACACATATTGTGGAGTCATTCATCCATTTGCTGGTCTTCACAGATTGCTTATTAGAAGGCTAGCTTATTAGAGAATCATTTGCTCTGTACAGAAAGGATCCTGTGAATGCCTAGTAGCCAGTATTTAAATATCAGCAATGCAGCCTTTTATAAGAAAGCTTACCCCTAATAATTCACTATCTTCCAGCCATTTTTCCATTTTAAAACAGTAGTAACCTTTGTACATAGGAGGGGAAATCTAATTAATACAAATGAACCCATAGTTCCCCCCACCACCACCCATATCCCTTTTATGAACAATCAGGTTACATAACTGAATTCAAAATCTGTACATTTGGGGGGGACAGGAAAGGCGAAAGAGAGAAACTTGATCCCAATGTCAAACTGCAGCCTTAAATTCCAGGAACTGGGTTTTACATCAGAAATTCTATCATCCCCAAAACCCGAGAGCCCTGAACGGCGCATCGTTATGCAGCAAACAACAGAACTGTGGTCTGAGATGTCCCTTATTCCTTTCCCTGGGGCAGTGGTCACACACGGTAACAGACTGGCACTTGAACTCAAGAGCATGAATGGCAAGCATCTTCTTCCCTGTGCATCTCAGCGAGCTGAGAGAAGACACAGCAGATGTCATGGGAAGGACACAGAGCCTTAGGGCAATTGCTGAGCGGCCCCTTTAAAGAGCTGCAGAGCATTAGGCCAGCAGCCAGGACGACGAGGATGCGGGTGGGATCTAGCTGTGACCCTGCCTTGGGGATGACGGCGATGCTCTTCCTGGGAGCTGGAAGAAGCCAAGATGCAGCCCGCGGCTGCTTGCCCGAGAAGGCTGAAGCCGCCCCCCCCGGGGGGGTGAATTACATCGCTACGGCCCCCCCCGGAACGTGCACGCACAGAACAGCCCCCGCTAGCGACACGGCCTCCGCGCCCCCGGCCACCGCCCCGCTGCGGGGAGAGGGGCGCTGTGCACGCGCGAGCCGCACCCCGGGGCATCCCCGGCCCCGCACTGCGGGGGGGGGCAGAGGCACGGAGAGCCGAAGGCCTCCCCGGGGCAACGCAGGGGGGTGGCCCCAGAGCCTAACGTGCCCCCCCAGGGTCCAGCGGGCGTCGCCCAAGGTCAGACGGGGCCGAGGCACCCCCCAGGCCCCCGCGTGCTGCAGCCTCCCTGCCTCGCCCACTCGCCCCAAGCCGCGGGCGCCGTGCGGGGGCCAGCCCCGGTGTCCCCGCTCACCTCCTTCAGCTGCTCCATCTCGGCGCGGATGGCCTCGTTCTCCGCCTCCAGCTCCTCGTACTGCTGCTTGAGCTGCTGCTTCTCCTCCAGCACGGCCAGCCCGTACTCGGCCGCCTGGATCTTCTCGCGGGTGGTCTCGCCCAGCTCCTGGCAGAGCCGCCGGAGCTCGCCCCGCAGCCACTCGGGCTCCGACTCCATCACCAGCCTGGCGTAGTCCTCGTCCTCCGGGGCCAGGGCCATCGCGGGGCCGGACGCCGCGCCCTCACCACCCCCGCAGCCGCCGGGCTGCTGCCATGGGCCGCCCGCCGCGAGCGCAGCTCGGCCCCGCCGCTGCCATGAAACGGGCCGGGCGCTCGCTGCTCCCGGGCCGGCCGCCCCGCCCCTCGCACCGTGTCCCCGCGGCTGGGCTGGGCTGGGCGGCGGCGCGCCGTGGAACCGCGCCAGAGGAGCGGCCAGGCGGAGCCCCGCGGGCCTCTAGGACTTGTAGTCCCGCCTCCGCCGGGCCCGCGGCGCGCGGCAGACTACGAGCCCCACAATGCACGCGGCCCGGCCCCGCGGCTGGAGCCTGGCCGGAGCGTGGCTCGGGTTCGGGACGGTGACGCCGGCTCAGACGCGGGGGGCGGCTGGGGCAGTGTGGACCCGCTCCGGGGGCGGGCCGCTGGCCGGGGCTGGCTTCGCTGCCGAGCGGGGTCGCTAAGCGAACTCCGAGGAAGCGAGGCGCCTCAGCGTTTGCCTTTGGGAATCTGCCGGGCTGCGTGGGGTGGAGTGAACTTCATGCAGCAGGCTGGCCCCTGGCTTTCCAGCAACACCGCTCGTGGTCCCCGTCCCCCCCCGAGCTGTTGTGATCAGCCCCATCACTGTCAGCCTCCTCTGTTTGGCTGTAGTTCTGTAACTGTTTAGCCATTTCGCTGCTTTGTGCAGCGCTGTGGTTGTGCCTGGCACTGTACACACAAGAATTGTGATTTCCCCAAGGGGAGGATTTACATAAAGCTTTGCAGGACCAGGCATTTTGGATTTAGGCATGTGCTTAATATTATGCGCACGAACAGGACACATTAAAGTCAGTGCAACTGCTCCCATCTGTAGAGTGAATTAGGTGCATAGGTAGGTCTTCACAGGATCAAGCCTGTCTTATGTGATCTTGCAAACCCTGGCTCGCCTACAGAGCTGCAGTGAAGTCAAAGGTAGGGCTGGTGGAAGCAAATACTAGGCAGGTAAGAAAGGGTTGAAAAATCCAACTAGAAGATTAGATGTAACACAGAGTGAAGGCGACAAAGAAGGGGAGGGGTGGAAAGGGAAGAACAAAGGTGGCAACAATAGGAGCATGTGTTTGCTTTTGCATGTTATGCATGCTTCTTAGTGTTGCTGTTTTTATTTGCTTTTCATTGTTCAAAAATTAAACCCATTCCAATAGAATTAATTAGTTACCAGAAATAGTTACTGCTATTGTACTGTGAGACTGTACCACTGCTCCAGCTTTCACTTAATAGGGAGTACATTTAATGTTGCTATAGATTTCTCTCTATATTTATAACTGAAGTACAGGGGTTGCTAATTAATGCAGTTATTGGAAATAATAAACACCTAAAGCTATTGATTATGATTTTTATTGGGGGGCACTTGTTTATGAGGTGGTGGTTATTATATTGTTACTTTTGTGGTCTTTATATAATTCTTCCTTCACTCAGCTTGTTTATTTCTCCATATAGTGCCTCTGATGTGCATGGCACTGGAGAGAGAAGTAAAAAGACAAGATTCTGGCTTCCAGGAGTTTATAGTCTGAACTGATAAACGCAAACGGGAAAATTACAACAAACTGTGGAGTGGAGGAGGGCTGAGAGAAAATACTAGAAAACAAGGGGAAAGGTAAATAGCTTGTGGGGGAGCATAATTTAATGTATTTTATTACAGATTTGTCTTAATTTTTTATTAGTTTATTATAATTTTTAGGGTTTTTTAGAAGCAGGTACAGACACAAGAGGAAAAGGGGTAGGTTCTGGAGTTAAGATTAACGATAGAAAGTGAAGCAAAAGTAATGCTCTTTCACAAACACATGACAAAGCTTTATGTTACTTTTAAGACCCAGATCAAGCAAAGCACTTAAGCACGTGCAAAACTTTGATCACATGAATCATTTCTCAGGTTCATGATTCTCCAGTAACCCTCCAAAGATAGAACTCCTCACATTTAAAATTATATACATGCTTAAATAATTTGCTGGACTGGGTCCTAAATGAGCATGCTATGTAAACTATATAAGACTTATAAATAGGAACAGGCTTGCAAGTGACTAGGATTCAGAGGAAAGAAATTTTATGATCAATAGAAATTTGCAGAAGTTACTGTACAGGATCTTACATGCCAGCTATAATATAAGGCCAGTTGTTAGTTCATATTAGTATTTCACAATAGCAGTAGCGTACTTAGACACATGCACCTGTGAATATGGCCCAGGATTTGCAAGGACCACTCACCCCATTTGCACACCCCATCTGCCAGCCAGAGTTTTCGACTCAATGCCCCATCAGTTATTTCATCTAATTTTAACACCAGCTGGTGATGGCAGAGAATGAATTCCTTAGCATTCCTCCCTTGCTACTTAGGATGGAGCACTAGAAATCAGAGAGCTTCACAACCAGCTGTATGGAGAAGAAGCAGCAGCTGATAGGGACAGTGTCATGGGTACACAGGAATGGGTCCCAGTCACCACTGGGCAAAGTGCTGGATGGGGCACGTATCATTTTACCTAGGGATGGCCCTAAGAATGAAGTAGCAAGTAAATTTCTGTGTGAAATCAAACATTTTACCAGAATTTTCCCCATTAGGAGTAATGTGGTAATTGTACCCAGTAAATCTTTCATATGCCTATTGGAGTTCTGAAGATTCCTTCCTGTTCCATTGTTTCACATCTCCCAATGCAGTGGCTCCATCTAACAGTTCCCCACTCCTAAACTGGGAATAATGGCATTTCACAGGACTAATGTGAGGATAAATGCATTAAAGACTGACTGTGAGGCGCTCAGGTATTACAGTAATGGGGGGAGCTGTAGAAGTAGCTAAATAGATTTTGCAGCAGTCTTGGTTGACTTGTGTAGCACTCTACACAATAATACTTGAGCAGCTGCCTGCCTGTCTCCATCCCACTTGAAAAAGATGCAGCTCTTTTGATGAGGAAATGTAATCGGCTATTGTTGCTAATAAAAATGTGATGGTTACCAAAGAAGAGTAAACAGGACACAAGTGAATGAGGTAATTACTTCTCCACAGTGGGTAGAACTAATTTATAAGCCATGATCTAGCGTTAAACTCCCTGGGCCAAATTCTGCTCTCAGGCCTGGTCTACTCCGAAAAACTTAGGTCCAGTTAGCTACATTGCTCAGGCTGTGAAAAATTTCATGCCCTGTGCGACCGAGATAGGCCAACCGAACCCTCACTGTGGATGCCACTAGGTCAACAGAAGAATTCTTACATCAACCTACCTACTGTCTCTCACGGGGTGGATTTAATACAGTGATGGAAAAAACCCTTCTGTCCCTATAGTTGATGACTGCACTACCCGGCTACAGTGGCACAACTACAACATGCATTGTAAATCCTGAGTAACTCCACTGAAGTCAGTGAATTTACTCCAGATTTACACCAGCATAACTGAGAGCACTATTCCCCCCCCCCAGCATGTCAGCTTGAGAGCTTGCCCAGCTTGTTCATTGCTTCACCTTCCTTTATTGCATCAGGCACAGCTCAGAATTTCACCTAATGTCAAAAATAATTGGTATTGAATTGGTGGGCAAATGCCAAACAATAAAAAACAATTACCTGCCTGAGCACACGTGAGGATTAAAACATATTATATAACATTGGCTGTGCTATAGCTCTAGGGCCTTTTCAAGCTGCTTTAATCTTCCATCTACCTATGTTCATCCAGATCCACCTTGGTACATATAAAAACATTCCCCTTTAATAAAGTGTTTTAATGTCTGTGAGTTTAGCCTCATAGTCATGAAGCCACCTGGCTAATATTTTGAGGAGCTTGTGCCAACCCAAACCTCCACATGGCTCATCTAGAGAGGCTGTATTTCCCATGTGAATATTGACGTAATGCCCTAATTCTCTTCCTTGTAACAAACT
>ML677084.1:18510942-18552527 GCA_007922155.1 Mesoclemmys tuberculata
CTCAAGACCTTCTCCGGGAGTGATCTGTAACAAGGAAAGGTACTAACAAGCTTTTTCTCTATATATTATTCTTCATTAAATATGTACTGGGCTGGCTAGGATCAAAAGCCAAAACATGGACAAAACTACCTATGCTCTTATCGTTCAGATATCCAGTTCACTGCCAACAGAAATAGAACAGCAAAAAAACCCATTAAAGTTGATGAGAGTCTTTCCATTTACTTTAATGGGCTTTGGACCAGGCTTACAGTCTTTTAGGGTACACGTTACATCCAAATACATATCTCAGAAATGTATGGATTTTTATTGTCATATTTACCATGCTCCTGTGTAATAAATAATAGCCATTTGCATTTGTACAGCACCTTTGACTGGAGGATTTCAAAGTGCCTTACCGAAGTAGGGATGTATAGGGAGCCTAGGATTGAATTCATACTACCAACTGGAGTTAAAAGTCAAGTTGCCATGTGGCCATTGTGGTTTCAGGCTGAGTTAGCTAACCGAGTTTAAGAACACACTTTGTTTTTATAGTGAAGACACAAATTTACCCTGGTTGTTCGCTAGTGGAACAGTATTCCCTTCACTGGAGTTACTTCCAGTTTACACAAGTGTACATGCAATGAGAATCAGGCCCTATGTTTCTTTATTTGTTTGCTTTAGAAAAGTCGTGAGAATTAATCTATATTCATAATGATGGAGAAAATAAAAGAAAATGTATTGAAAGCACAACCTTAAAAAGACAAATGTACAGAATCAGATTCTGGTCCCATCAGAGTCAAAAGGAGTTTTGCCATTGACATCAGTGGCACCAGGACATCACCCTCGGGCTTTGAAATCTGACATATGCACACTTTTGAAGTCAATGAAAAGGCTTCTATAGACATCAGTGAGCTTTGGATCAAACCCATAATGTACTGCACCTCAAAGTCATTGGTGGAAACACAGCTATTGTTTTGAAATTTCAAGCTTTTAAATTATCTACCAGAGGGCTCCTCTTTTATTCCCTAAAGTGTAACTGAAATACATTGAGAATTACAACTAAAAATGACATGAGGGCCCACAGCATTCAGACAGTTTATTCCTTGCTTCAAACCTTAATTCTACGTACATGCAAAATTTAGTTCAAATCAGATTTATTCTACTGGGTTCTAAGAGTTTAAATGCAAAATACCTGGGAGATGATACGATAACAAGGATTCATCTGACACTGAGAAAATAAAAGATGAATAAATTCTAAGAAAATTAAATCCTACCCATTAGGATTTGGCCAATAGGCACATTAGACCAAAATCCACACTGATATAACTGCCGTGACTTCAGTGGAGTTACACCAGACAAGAATTTGGACCCTCATTTTCTGCTAAAAAGCAAGCATTTTCATTAGAAGTCTTGAGGGTTTCATTTAGCAGTCTATATGGTGTAAGGAATCCACAGCTAAAAGATCACAGCCTACCAGACCGATCACTGGAATATTTCAAGAGAGGGGGTGCACATTTTTATTTGCAAGTTGTACATTTCTCCTGACAGCTGATTTAGGCCTGGTCTACACTAGAGAGTTTTGTCAACAAAAGTCACCTTTTGCCAACAAAATAATCCTGGTGTACACACTGCAATGACCCTTTTGTCAACAAAACTGTCCTGTTTTGTCGACAAAATAAAGCCATGTCGACGACAGTTGTACAGATATTTGCAACAAACTTTTAGCAACAAATTGTCAGTGTAGACACTGCTGTATGTTTTTGTCACAGTAAACGGCTTCCAGAAATGTCTCATGATGCCAATCCTGACCACTCTGGACATCCGTTCGAACTCCGCTGCTCTGCAGCCACCTGCTCCTCCCTCTTTAGAGTCATGGCAAATTTGAAATTTTTACTCCACTTCCTGCTTGGTCAGCGTGGAGAGCTTGCATCTCATCTTCCCAGCTGACCATGCCAGCTCTACGCAGCAAACACTCTCCCACTTGGAGGACACCGGAGCTGCTGGACCTCATCAGCATTTGGGGGGAGGGAGTCTGCCGTGCCGACCCAGCTCAGCTCTAGCCAAAGGAACTTTGATACCTACCACCAGATTTCTCGTGCCATGGTGGAGAAGGGCTATGAGCGGGACACACTGCAGTGCCGAGCTAAAATCAAGGCACTGCGGCAGAGCTACTACAAGGCCAGGGAGGCAAATCGTCGCTGTGGTGCAGAGCCAATGAGCTGATGCTGCTACAGTCTGGAGTTGCCATCTTCCACACAGCGATTGCCACGTGCTTCTCCACCGAGAGGGCAGCTCTCATTGTGGTGTCCTTGCGCCGCAGGGCAGGGGCCAGCTCCGCACAGAGTCCCATGAAGGTGGCTTTGCACATTTGAAAGCTCTGTAGCCACTGCTCATCACCCCAGACCTGCAGAACAATGCGATCCCACCACTCAGTGCTTGTCTCATGTGCCCAGAAGCAGCAGTTCACCGTGCACAGATGCTCTGTGAATGACAACACTAATGCGGTGCTGTTTGTCTGTACGTCACTCAGCAGGTCAGGCTCTTCGGATTCCTGTTCTGATTTGGAGCTCGTGGTGTACTGCGCGACCAGCCGCCATGCGTTCAGAACGCTGAAAGCAACCACGGAGAGTAGTGCGGGTTCCATCTTTTCAGATAGAGACGATGGGCGCGCATTAAACGGCAGGGAGCCGTTGAAAAAATGACACAAGTCGCTGCCAGCAGCACAATGAATGACGGCACGGAAACACATGGAGCATTAAGCCAGCACCCATGCTGCTCTGCGCGCCTCTCCCCCATCCCAGAATTCCTAGCGACAGAAGCTGCCGAGCTGCATGGTGGGATAGCTGCCCACAATGCACTGCTCTCACTGTCCATGCTACAGACTTGGTCTAGCACTCTAAAAACAGCTGGTGCGGCTTGGGCTGGAACTTGGTGTCTCAAGCCCACCGCCCTGCCTGGTACCTGACCAACTGTGATCTGATATTAGTGCGTTCAGGAATTGACCTGTCACTCGTTCAGTAATGACAGAAAAGCTTTAATTACTACACTTATAAAATGAGCCCCCAAAACCAAAAGTCCAGAATATATTATCTGCAAAAGCAATTTTCCTCACCAATGCAGGCAAGGGACAGTGGTTTCAATTCTTGACAGCTTCTCTGAGAGCTCAGATCCACTGGCATACCGTGGGTCTCTGGCGGCGGGGGTCCAAGCCTGCACTTGAGCCCCCCCACCACACCCCCGTATGTAGGGCAGGAGGGCTCCCGGTACCGCCCCCTAGATGCCCCAGGAGGGAAGGGTCTGTACCAGCGGGCGGGATGAGGGCTGCGGCTCCGCAATCCCCTCATACTTAACCACCACATGGTGCCCACCTCTCCTGCTCCAGCCCTGCAGCCCGATGCCAGCTCAGATGGGGGCAGCCTCACCCCCCGGCCTGGTCGAGGCTGGGCCGGCCCTTCACGACATGCAGGAGGGAGCGCAGGAGTTGGCGCAAATGCCCCTCAGCCTCCTGCATGCCCACCTATCGTGAAAGGCCAGCCCGGTACCCCGGCCTGACCCGATGCTCCAGCCCTGGCTCGGACAGGGCGGCCTCACCCCCTGGCCTGGGGTGGGAGGATGCCGGGCCGGCCTTTCACAGGAGGCAGGGGGCAGTGAGGGGCCTGGCCCTCCCACTTGGTACGCCGCTGCTCGGATCCGTAGTCTCGGAAGAAAACTGGGCAAGCTGACAGTTCTGGAATGATTTCCCAGTCTGGAAGTGCACTTGCTAGTGGGATTACTTCCCTCTTTATATTCTTAAATTACTGTTTTTAAAACATTTTTGGTAATTACATGAGAGAACTAAGGAGATCCAGACAAAAACAACAGGGGAAAGACTGACATGTTTTGGCTCAGTTCAAAGGTGTTAGCTGCCTGGATTTTGTTTAGTCAACAACCCAGCACTAGTTTGTCACAAAGTTCCACCCTTTCCTAACAAAAGAGGGTTGGGGTTTGCTGAGGTGAAAACTGAATAATACCTGAGGTGGTACCCATCAAAAAATGGGATCAGAAGTTCTCCTTGAAAAATACAGAGCCACTGAGGTATAGATTAGTTAATTACCAAAGATAATTTAATTAGGGAGATTAATGGGCCCTCTTGAGTAACCAATCATAGGAAAAGGAGATACCTTGATGAAACACCAGACATACTTAGAGGAGAAAAACAGCAATAAGAAGCAATCACTTCTGTTCAAAAAGGAATTCCAGCAACCACCATACTTCTGCAATATGCATCTTATTAGTACTATTTGGTAGTTTAATTTTGTAAGTAGGCCCAGACTCGCTTGAATTCAATAGTCTTCACTGCCTCCACAGGCACCCGAGGCCCCGTCCCAGATGCAGTTCAGACATGCCCTAAAAGGCTAGTCTCCTCCACATGTGATCATTGAGATGTTTTTTGTCTTTGTCTTTGTTAATGTTGGGTTTCTCCTTCCCATCTTAAGTGAACCTCAACATTTACTTTAACTATAGTTCAAGTTGTGAGGCAGTTTATCTTGTAGTTTATCCAAAAATTAGTTGTCAGACACAAAAAGTCAGCAGAGCTATTACTTGAGGCAAACAATACAAAAGATTACTGTGGTCATTCTCACAGTAGCTGTTTTTTTTTCTTACTCCATCCTGTGTCCTGAATGCATGCCAGTTAACAAACCTTAATAAAAATTTCCAGCCAAACGCAGACCTTTCTTTTCCCCGTCATCCTGCCTCTGTCACTGACTCTCTTGTGACCCTTGGAAAGTCACTTAACTTATACAGGCCTTGGCCTCCACCGCTGCACGATGGGAGGTAATAAACTTACCCCTCATTTAAAGATCTGTAGATGAAAAATGCTAATCATTTTTAATGACAGTGAAGATGACTGAGGTACTACAAGGAATGACTTGTGCACAAATGGCTGTGCTGCATCAGGTGTTTTGCATGTGTGTACTATCATTTGGTTTGGCCAGGACTGTTGGTCACAGCTCGGGTCGTGGGTGTGTCACCTCCTGTGGGAGAGAGCACATGCAGATCATGTTTTTATTCTTTGTAAGTGAAGATCCTCATTGTGAGGTTGACCAGTGCTATAAAAATAAAATAAAAAGTAAATTAACAAATAAAAATAAATTAATAAAGTTACAAGGCAGGCGCATTCACTTTCATTTGGAAAATCAGACGCAGTTCAGAACTGGAGGTGGGATACCCTACTTAACGCTGGCCTGTTCTGTCATGGAAAGTCATATGTATGTGCTCAAAGGGATATAAACATTGAAAGGACACTGGATACAGCCTCTCAGTTCAGTACAGCAATTTTTAACACCTTGAAGCACTCTTACTTTACTAGATAAACTCTTAGACAGTCAGAGGAGCCCATCCAAAGGAGGTTCAGGAGAAATCAATGATCAAAAGGGCTTTGCACATCCCAGGGAAGCAACAGGAGAGGTTTCTGTAGGCTCATCTACATGAGAAAGTGCATCAGCATAACTTATGGGGTGAATTTAAACTGAAATAGATAAACTGGTACAAAAGGCTGTTAGACACTGAATCTATACTACGGCTTTTGCCAACATAGTTATGTCAGTTAGGGATGGGATTGTTTTCATAGTCCTAACCCACATAGCTATGCCAACAATACTTTTAAGTGTAGGCCAGACCTTATCACAAAATAGGAGTGTCCTCACAGCCATTTGCACTGGTTTAACTATATCCGTCTAAACACTGATTCAGGTTTTATATCCATGCAGCCTTCTCATGTAGAAATGCCCTGCGAGTGACTGTTTCAGTTATTGTAATCAACTTCAGGTCAGCTTCTCAGTGGGTCTTTCTGAGCCTGAATATTCCTTTCAAGCCTCTCTTCTGCTGATAATGCAACAGGGGCAAGTTATAATCTGGGCCTGGAAATGCATAAAAGCAGCCAAATATCTCCACTAGATCTTCACTGAGCCAAGTCGTAGATCTTTTTTCCTGGACTGCGGAAGATAGGGGAGTGTTTAGTCGGCCTCCAATTGTTTGTTGTATTGTTCACAGTATAATAAAAGCTTGTCTAGCGAATTAGTTAACTTTGGCCTTAAAAAAAGGAAGAGAATGTTTTAAAATCTTATTTAATAGCCATATAAAACGATAGGATCTTGGAAATATTTTGAGTGTCAACTGAAAAGGGAATAGAGCACCATTAAATTTGTATTCCCAGCACTGTGTGGAAAAGTTTTTTCAGTACAACTGGACCTTCTTAAGTGCAATTTACCAAGCAATTAGACTTAAAATGTGAATGTCTTATAAGAGAAAATTGCCAGTCTGTGCAAAGAGAGAACGCAGTGGGGAAAGCTGCAGTAGAGCGTAAGGAATAGAAATATAACAAAGTATATGCATTGTTCAATCTGAGCACAATGAATGTCTTTAGTGGTGTTGAAATAGAACAGTAATAAGGTAAGAGGTACATGAAAGTGGAGTGAGACTTTTCCTGTCTTTCAGTGGCATATTATGGACACGTATCTCAGGACATATTACGGGACGGCCAAAGAATGGGCAACATCCAGCATTTTATCTGAATAAGAGTGTTTTTGTTTTTGCCAGGGCTGGGCTGGAAAGCAGCAATTGGCAGTCATGCTGTTCGTATCATCTTCTACGGCTATCATGAATCCCTTCACCACCATAAGTCCAACACACCACATCACCCGGTCCAGCTGTCATGAGCCAAACATGCATTATTATATGGCTACTGTCATTCCATATGTGACACAAGCCAAAATAAATGTTAAAAGGTCCTTTTCCTGGAATGCCTAATGTACTTTGAGCAGCTAATGATTGCCAATTATATGGAAATTATAGCCCATTACTACATTAGAGGCCAAAAGACAAAAAGCAGTGCCATAAGTGAGAGCTTCCCCGTCATATGTGATGCCAAGACTATAATAATCAGAATACTCCTTAATTATTTCCAAATACACCTATGATACAAATATTCCATCCATGTCTCAGCACCGCCGGATAATTACACTTGACACAGACACATGGGATGCTTGTTATTCATTGCATCTAATTTTGTTGTTGTCTTCCCTCAAAGCAGTTACGAGTGTTAACTTTTAGAGCAAAGCATATAGCATTTTTTAATGCTTCACTAAAAGCCAAGTGCATCGCGGTTCCAACTTTCATTTCTTCCCAGTCTCCATAAGATCTTTTCAATACTGTGTCTTCTCTTGCAGAGAACAAATCAGTGCTGTTGCTGTCACACTGTAAACTCCTGGGAGTCTTTTTGTTCTGTGTTTGTACAGCATCTAGCACTGTAAGGTCCTAGTCCATGACTGCTCCTAGGTACTATGGTAATACAAATAATAAATATAATAGCTCAAGTGTGCCATTGAGGAGCAAGATGAGTGCAGCTTCGATCACTATTCCACAATGACACTCAAAAACCAAAATTAAGCTATAGGGAAATAAGATAATTTGTTCTAAATAATCTCGAGTGAATCTGCTTTCTCTCTCCTGAGATTTTCTGAGGTCAATGCCCATCACAGGGGCATCTAAGTACCAAGATCAGCATGTTAATCACTACAAAGACTCTAGGAGATTTTTTTTTAAATGATTAGTGATTTTGGGTACCTAACTAATTTAGTCACATCAAAGGAACTTAGGCTGGGTCTATACTGATGGCGGCAAATTCGCCGCTGTCAGATCGATTGCTCTGGATCGACTGAGCGGTCTGTGTAGACCCACTCAGTCGATCCAGCAATTGACGCAGGAAAACCACCCCGGTAAGTAGCGCAGCGCAGTGTGGACAGCACGCAGAGGAGATGCCACGAAGTCGACGGGACATACACAAATGATTTACGTCCCTTGCATATCTCCCATCGACTGCCGCCAAATCCGGAAGGTAAGTGTAGACTGGGCGCCGGTTTTCAGGTGCTAGCTCTTTGGTTGTGCACCAAAATCATCAATCTTTGAAATCTTGGCCTTGGTCTCTGTTTTCTCTTCTTAATGGTTTACTGACCAAAATATATGTATCCAATATATATCCATACAGATGATCCCTCCTTTTCTTTATCTAGTCAATACAAATGAGCATTAAAACTCCCATGTACAATTGAGCATAACAGGATGGAGCCCAACACACAGTCAATATTCATGTTCCATCTTGTGGGGCACTGCCTAAAGACAGTTCTTTCTGTTCACACCCAACTCATATGTTCATGACTCACAGCAAGGTTCATGCATCTTCAGATTGTTGTGGGCCTGTCACATTTGTCTCTAGCTATTACAGGTGGTTATACGAAGGTGTTACTGCTGTACAACAGCCGTAGAATTGCAAGCAGTTGCATGCTGGTGCGTGAAGAGAACAAGCTGTGACCCCTGTTGCTGCTTTTTGAAGATGGTAGCCTCAGGTAACCTTGGTGTTTACCAGAACATTGGAGTCTATTTTCACACTTACACTATAACAGCATAATAGCCATGGCATTGGTCCCAGAGGAACATGGGATGTGCTTTACTGAATAAACAGCATCTTTTATTTGTCCATCTGATCAAGTAGCAGCTTTGTAATAGCTGCAAGAATGGCAATGTTTTTATTATCAATGTAAATATAATGCAAAGAAAATCAACATTTAAAAAAAGAAAAACCAGTTTCTAACAATTTGGGCGGGCAAATCACTATTTAAAAATGTGTTCCAGCCTCAGTAGACAGTACTGTGTCTCCAGACAATAGATAGTTGGGACCAGGTACAGTGAAATTTAGATTAGAAGCATTGATCTGCTTGGTTCTGCCCACACTGGCTAGTCAAACCATGGCCCAGTTCCTGCAACCACTTATGTACAAAAGTAACTTCAAAGGGACTTCACATGAGTAAAATTGCTCACGTAAGTGTCTGCAGCACCAAGCTTCATACTGCAATCCAGGTTAGCTGGAACTGTGTTTGCAGAGGGTTCCTTAATGCTTCTCCTGACCCAGTGAAAATGCTTTCCACTCCGACCCTTCTCAGGAAAAACACTCATTTTCTAACTGTCGTGGCATTTAATTTAAAGGCACGCCATCAACTTTAACAGTTTGTCTGAAAACGTGGCCCTCTGTTATTACAAGGGACACCTAACATTAAAGTGAAAGATTAGAGACAGTGTTTTCTTTTCAGTGTATTTACTTTGTACAGTTGACAGCACCTGATGTATATTTTGCTTCACTGTATAGTCCATTTTGCCAGATCGCACAGGTCTTTCTCCATTAAAAAGTGTGGAGGATTCCTTTGCCATCGAATAAGGAATCTATTTTTGTGAATTGCCATTAAGCATATTTTGCAATGCTACCTGCTTTGGAAAAGATGAGTCAGAATTCTGCGGAGCTGCTTTCTGTCGTCTGACTCAAGGAATGCTGATCATTGAAGGAAAAAAGTCTTTGAAAAGAAATGATTTAATAAGAAGAACACTTTGCATTTGTGTACCATCTTTTAGCGAAAGATCTCATAGCCACACAACACTCATTTGGGGCTAAGGTTTATTACACCCATATTGCTTATATATAGAAAGTTTTCAGGAACGGCCACTGATTTTAAGTGCCTCAGTTTTTTTGGGTGCTCAAATGGGGCCTGATTTTTCAAAGGTGCTAAAGTCAATGGGTTCTTCAAGCTCCTGAGCACCCCTGTATCGAGTAAATGGAAAGAGAAACTGAGGCACACAAAAGTAAGTGCCATTGGTGACTTACATGAGATGGAACTGCATCAGTAGCAGAGCTGGGAACAGAACTCAAAAGCTTTAATTCCCAGTTCCCTGTTCTAATCACTAGACAACTTTCTTCACAACAATGACTTAATGATCAAATCATAATTCAACAACTTCAGAAACTAGGATAGAACTTGATTTCATAGCACCTCTCAGTGCAGCCCCACCCACTTGCCATTAGCTAGGTAAACACTGCAGGTAAGCTCTTTGGGGCAGAGACCATACCTCCTTTCATTTCTGTACGGCACAATGCACTTTCTGGAGGCAAAGATTTTGTATCTAGCACAATGGCTCTATATAAATAACCATGCAGTAATTCTAAGGAAAGCGGTCACTGTCTGCTCACCAGTAGCTCACTTGCAAACTTTAGATCCTATTCAACTGAGAGGAATGTTGATAGAGGCTGTGCAGTTACCACCTGTTATTATTTATATTGTGGTAATGCCTAGCAACCCCAGACAAAAATCAGAGCCCTTCATGTTAACCACTGTTAAACACATAGTTCTGAAAACTCCCATGGGACCTTTAATTTCCACCAGAGCTAGATAGCCGGGACCCTGATTTACATCTTTCATCTGAAAAACTGCCCCTACAGTATCACAGCCACAATACTGTCTGCAGGTCACTCTAGGCTATGAGCCCAAGTCCTCAAAAGAAGAGGCCCGTGGGGCCAAATTCTCAGCTGCCGTAAATCAGCATAGCTCCACTGAAGAGCGTTAAGGGGAAGATTTGCAAAGGAACAGAGCGGGATTGGATGCATAGCTCCCCTCAGTGCCTTTGAAAATCTCCCCCTACAGGCATAACTCGATAAAAGTCATTAACGGGGTAGAGTTTTCATTATTTGAAGCATGTTTGTTTTGTGATTCTCCCCCGGGGGGAAAACAGTACCCAACTGTGAAATGGAAGGAAGTTACTGGATTGCAGCACCAGCAAAATATGCTTCCTCCTGGACAGAAAGTACAAAGGAGAGAAGAAAGTTGTTAGCACTATCCTTTCTATGTGGGTTAACTGCTTAGATTCAGTGACCAAGCAGATCAGTTTTACAGTGTCTCACAGAGCTTTCTGTTTAACAAACACAGATATCCCAGGACTGAGAGATGGTCCACATTCACTCTCCATACAACAGCATGGGGCATGCAAGTCTTTGCTGAGTTGCCAGGGCACGAGGCCATCAGCATGATTGGAGAATGGGAACATTGGTCCATGGGTTGAGGGGTTCGAGGGAAGAGCCACTGTGAAGACTCAGGGGCAAGCTGCACTTGTGATCATCTGCTGATTAAAATGACTCAGAACATCTCCTTCCAAACAGACGTATTGCCCAGCCATCCAAAGGTACACGGCAAGCCACAACGGGCCTGCACACTGGGGGCGGGGACGTGCCTGTTGCTCATCACCTCTCCCAAAGCTTAAGCTAGCCCAGCTGTGTCACGTATGTCCTGCAAATTCCAGGCCTTTACACTGTAGGTAACTGGACTCCATGGCCCTGCGGCAGGCTCTGCCTATAATACATCCAAGGAGGGAGAGGTAGACTCCCCGTCTTCGGTTTCTCACTCTCCCACACTCCATGTCTCTCCCGCAGTATTTCTCCCAGAGCCACTGCTGCCAGCTCATGCCCCTCTTTGTCTCTAGGCCAGGGTTTAATGGCATAGTGGTTTTTTGATCTTACGCTCTGGCTCTGTTAACCTGGCTGGCAATACGCAGGTAGTGATTTGTCCAGGACTAGCTCACCCATTGTTCTCTTAAGAATCCTGGAATTCTGCCCGGAGAGACCTTCTCTCTGTCACCGTTTCATTTCCCACTTGTTCCCTCCTTACACCCTTCTTCGATTTAACTCCATGAAGTCAGCCAGAATAACATCAGCTGAAGTACATATAATTTTCATACAAAATAACAGATCTCTCTCCTTCTCCACAGCCTCCTTCAGCAGACCGTCTGGGGGCGATGTAGACAGCAATTAAATCATGCACATTGTGGCTGAATTCCCTTCCCCCCTCCTCCACAGTGCATTAAAGAGGAAATTTTTAAACTATTGGAATGCGAGTGCAAGGGAGGGGACTATAAATGTCCTAATAAATCACTGTGATGGGTTTTCAGTGCCAGCAATCAGTTTGCACTTTGAATAAGCCTAGTTGATATTTCTGAATTTTTCAAAATTTTGATGGAAAAACCAGCAACATTTTGAATAATTTTCACAATTTTGTTATTGTTTCTGGCATTCACACTCTGATTTACAATGAAAAGAAAAGGGGAAAAAAGAGCAAACTGAGATTTGTGGGGTATCCCTTGAAGAAATCTTAATGAGAGATTACATCTCTGCCCCACAGTCCCCTCTGGTTCAACAGCCCATGATCTACTGAATTATTTACAGTTCAGGTAAATTAACAATGAATGGCAAAATATTCTTAGTAGAATCAGTGTGGGTGGGGAGCAAACGCTGATCAAATGTTGCACTCTTTTCCTTTTGATAGGCACATCATGCTCACATGAAACTGTAGCAAAACTCACTTATACTTAAGGGTGTTGGAGTTTGTTAAGTACTATTTCCTTTATTCTGTTCCTTTAGGCTTCTTGCCCTTCCCTCCTTTCTCCTAATAGTCCGTCTGTCCAGCAAACTTCTCTTCTGAAGACTCTATGTTACCCTGAGGTTAAGTAATTGTATCTAGCCCCCACCTCCATCACTGCAGCTTTGTCAACAACGCTTGTCTTATTAGATTCCTATTGTGATACCTTTGCCTATAAGTTTAGGTTCCTTATATCCCACTTAAAATATTTCACTGCATGCTATGTTCTTGTCCATGCTTTGTAACCTTAAATAGGATATATAAATGTCATCTTTTAGCTCCTATATGTAAAAAAGCATTAGGTAACATTTCTGGCCTATTACTGGAGTCTCCACTATCGTAAATTTAGGCTCTCTTAACATAAACGGAGCTGCTTATAACGACAGCATCAGCCACAAAAGCAGTAGTTGTCTTGAGCCTGCTATTTTCTTCCACAGTGTCACTTGGATTTTGCTCTCTCTCAACTATATTATTTTAGCAGCAGAGCAAATTCTTTTATGTTAATGAACCTGATATAGCATCTTGCCAGTACAAACCTCAGTCTCTTTCCTAATAAATGCAGCCTGAAATGCCACACGTTAGGGGGCTTATTTTTACTGCAGATTTTGAACAAAAAAAAAGCTTTATTAAAGTGTGTTACTAAAGGTAAAATTGTCAAATGATAATTCTTTTCTTTAGGTCTAGCATCACTGAGCAGGCTTTTAGCTGCCTTATCAAAGATGTGATTAAAAACCATTTATAAAGTGCAGTTTAAATTTAATCATCTCTCATACATAAAATAAGACACATTCCCTGGGAGGAAAGCATTTAGGATTGAAGTTAAACAAGACCAGACATGAGACAAGCATTGAGGGAAGAAAGGGTGTGGAGATTACTAATGAAGCCATAAAAGGACGAGGGATTGTTCAAAGACGGGTGGGGAGCTAGGAGGGATTATAGGGGTGGGGGAAGGAGAGTAAAGACACTACCATTGTTCAGGAGAAGAGGTCAGGGCAGCATAATAGAAGGCATAATTCTGAGTCGGAGGCAGAAATGGCTGAAGCACTGAAGCCAAAGGATAGGAAAGAGAAGGGGAAAAGGGAGCAAAAAACTAAGACGGGAGAAAGATTATGTAGGGCCTTGCAAGCCATTTTGCATGTTCCTGTTGTAAGAATCTACATGTTGCTAACCCACAAACCTGCAATGCCACCACTGACATGCTGTGAATCATGAGCATGAAGTTCACACCGTTATGCACTTTCTATCCTTTTTCTTAAACTCAGACTTTCTTATTGCCATTAGAGATGCTGCCTCAATGTAGCTGCACCTTGCTGTGTTTGAAAAGCCGCCCCCTCCCGTCATTAGCTGAAAAGAACTGACTCAGCAGAATGGGGACCAAGGGCCTAGGACAGGGGTGGGCAAACTACGGCCCACGGGCCATATATGGCCCATTTGAGCTTTTCATCAGGCCCTCCAGCTGGGCCTGGCCAGAGCACAGTGCTGTTCCCCCTCCCAGTCCCACCCTTTCCCCCTCCCTTCTCCCACCACATGGGACCGGCAGCACCCTGGCTGGAGCACAGTGGCCACCTCCCCACTCAACCGTCCCACCCCTCTCCCACCATATGAGCCCAGCAGCACCACCCTATGGGCCCAGCAGCACCCTGGCTGGAGCACGGCAGCTGCTCCCCCCTCCCAGCACCACCACTCCCCCTCTCCCACCACGTGGCCCGCCATACAATTTCATACCCAGATGTGGCCATCAGGCCAAAAAGTTTGCCCACCCCTGGCCTAGGAGCATCAGTAAGAACCAGAAGAAGAAAATGTTTACATACTATGTAATTATTTTCAATATGGGAAGAGAGGAAGGAAGGAATAAAGAGGAAATAAACTGGACAGAGAAGGGGAGAAGGAAGAAGACAATGGAAAGATAGCCAGTGCTCAGATATTGTGGTGATGGGTGTAGCACAAGAACCTGAACAGAGAAGTCAAGGTGGAGTCCCTCAAATCTTCTATTCATTTTTCACTGATCTATCTCCCTCCTTTTCTTTCCCTACCCCCCAATTCATGTGCCTGGCCACCTTTCTCTTGAGACTCTCAGCACCTACTTCCCATAACAAGGTGTCAGAAGCACAAACACTATCAGGCTGAAATCTGCTATGTGTTGGCCACCTTCCTAATTACATATTTCCATCCCCCTTCAGTACACTAGTGTGCTGCACCCTTCTAACTAGACATGTTCCTACAGGCCGGCAGTGAAAGTCCAGGTAAGAAGGTAGATAACATGGCACTTGAAGAAGGAACCTTTCTGGCCCACAAGCTTGTGTAACATTTCCTTTGTTAAAACAACAAGAGTCCTGTAGCACCTTAAAGGCTAAAAAATTTCTGCGGGCATAAGCTTTCATGGGCTGCAACCCACTTCAACAGATGCATGAAGTGGAAATCACAGACAGGAGGTATATATAATACATTCAAGAGTAAGAAACAACAATGGGGAGGGCAAGTGCTAACAAAGTCCATTCAGTTAGAGTAGCTGAGGCCTATTCACAACCGTTGATTAGAAGATGAGAATGTGTGAACAGTGACAATTACCTCTTGTAATGAGAGAACCATTCCTAGTCCCTATTCAGACCCATCTGATTGTGTCAAGTTTGCATATCAGTTCCAGCTCTGCAGTTTCTCCCTGAAGTCTGTTTTTGAAGTTTTTTTGTAGAAGTATGGCAACTTTCAAGTCAGCTACAGAGTGTCCTGGGAGATTGAAGAGCTCTCCGACTGGTTTATGGATGTTACCGTTTTTAATGTCTGATTTGTGTCCATTTATTCTTTTGCACAGTGACAGTACGGCTTGGCCAATGTACGTGGCAGAGGGGCACTGCTGTCACATGATGGCATATGTTACATTAGTAGATGTGCAGGTGAATGAGCTCCTGATGGTGTGGCTGATGTGGTTAGGACCTGTGATGGTATCACTAGAGTCGATGTGCGGGCAGAGTTGACAATGGGGTTTGTTGCAAGGATAGTTCCTGGGTTAGTGTTCTTTGTTGCTCCAAAAGAAGATATTGCATCATCTATTTAATTCAGATTGAATAAGAGTTCCCTCTAGTGGACAGTCAATTTGGTCCATTATTTATACAGTACAAAGGGTTCTTTCACTTTCTTTTCACCATGTTATAAAGGTAGTTTGAATACTTACGGTCTGATTCTGCTCTCTCTCACACCAGTGTAACTCTATTAATTTCCATGGAGAGATTCCAATTTACAGTGGTGTAAGTGATAAGAGAATCATTCTCCTGGAGTTGGGGAGGAATTAAATTGGCTCTGGGTTTGGGAATTGTTCCTAAAGATTCTGTGTTGGGAGCTCAGCAACTCTGAAAACCAGGCCCCTGGGGCCTCCAGTTGGGCACTTAGGCACACAAATTTAATAAACACTTTTGAAAATACTCGCTTCAGCTAATATACTAATAAAAGGTTTTCTCCCACACAAATACCTTCGCAGAGAACTCAGCATGGTGTTTTAGGCACAGAGTTAAAATTAGCATATTTTAAACTACAACCTATTGATTTGCAAAACATCCAAACCAGTTTAAATTTAAACTAAACTGGTAAATCCAAGCAAATTAGTCACTTATACACCAATATAAACGTGCATTTTAAACAAGTATTAAAAGCTATTGATCATTTTTAAGGCCTGAGCCTAAAGACAATGTTCCATGGAAAAACCAATGTTTTTCAGAAAGTATAAAATCTCCTGATGTGCAAAAGTTGGAACGTTGAATGATTTTGCAAAAGGCCAAGCTTTCATGAGGGAGGGAAGTTGCTCCTAGCTCTATGCTAATGTTCAGCAAAAAAGACGGTCAATTCCACTGTGCTTACTGCGACTTGCAAGAGCACAACAGATTGCTATAGCTGTGGATACTCTTGCTGAAGGTTTACTATAGGGTTGTAATTAATCACAAACTTTCTTCATCCCCCTACCAAAAACAGAAATCTGATTTATGAGGTTTCGTTTTTAACAATTTATTGTTTGTACATGCATTTCTAGAGTGCTCCTCAACGAATTCTGTGTCTTTCTATACAGATTTTCAAGACGAGCTCCTGAAAGGAGCATAGCTCTCTCCTTGAAGCTGCCAGTATTGACTCGGAGTGAGTGACTCCAATCATTTGTTAGGCAAACTCCTGCACAAAGAATTGTCAGCTCATGAATTGGCACCAGTGGCTCCCACTGGAGAAGTTTTAAAAAACCATTTGGAGTCTAGCTGCACCATCCTTAACAGACACAGTTCTTTAGTGCAGCCTGTGAAGTTAAGCACTCATATCTACCTGGCAGTCTCCTGGCAACAAAAAGCTGCAGCAAATACATTTGCTGTAAAACTAGACTCCAGTCTCTAAGGTTCTTAGTGATCTCAAATGATCACAGTTCTTTACTCCCCCCTCTACGCTCCTGTCAATCCTTTAGCCTCAGTCTCTTATGTGACTGATAGAAAGGCACCTTAAGACCACAGGAAACAGGATTCTAATTCACAGGGGGGCAGAAGAGTAAGCAACTCTCCAACAGTCTTGAGACAATACAGCTGTCTTCAGATCATTGCACGAATTCAGGTAGTGCAAGAGGTTAGCAGAGGTGACACAGTAGGATTGCCAGTTTGGGTTGGACATATTCCTGGAGGTTTCATCATATGACATAATCTTTAATTAAGGGTTAATCTTTAATTCCTGGAGACTCACGGACAATCCTGGAGGATTGGCAAACCTAGACACAGTGTAAAGACATCAAGTTTTAAACAAACTGGTGTGCTAGTAACCCCAATCAGGGCAGATCATACATGTTGCACATGAGTGGGCTGATTGGCAGTGAAAGACGCCAGCTGCCAGATTGCATTTCCTGAAACAGCTCTGTGTAAACTCAAAAGCTTGTCAGAAGTTGGTCCAATAAAAGATATACCTCACTCACCTTGTCTAAGAGTGCATTTCACTCAGTTTGTAGTATGTTAACATTCTCCCAGAACTGGGACTGGCCCTACACCCAGAGAATAAAAGGGACGCTGCTGAGTGTTTTGGGGTTGTTTTGGGGGGAGGGTGTTAAAGATTTTTTTTCTCCTTATTTATCTTAAAAGTATCAGGAATTTCTTGGAATAGCAGGAATCATGTTGTCCTTGGCTTCACTTGGATGACTTATTGGATGTCTCAGTGTACATCTATTGTGAGCTCTAACTCATTAATTGGAGTGTGAGAGTGCTCGATCTTTAATAGAGTCTCGTCTTCTTCAACACACTAATTGCTCAGGGAAACCAAATAGGGGTCAAAAGAATATATTGGTCCCCACATAGATTAATGGTAATGGGTGTCATAAATGCTGACTGCTGTTGGAAATGTAACTCCTTGGGGCTACATTAGCTCATATGTTTTGGGAGTGCCCTGTACCAAGAATTTCTGGTATGAGGTGGGTCAAAGGACCAATTTGATGTTGGATGCTAAGTTGGAGCTTTCCCCATTAAGTTTCATTCTTGAATATATTCCTGATACCTGGAGATTATCCAGTAACAAGGTGGGTGTGGTTCTAATGCACAACTTTGGTCGCTAAAAAATTAATCATGCAAAAATGGAAATAATCCAAATATTGATGCCTGGCTCAGTGATATGGATGGCCTCAGAGCTAAGAAACAACTGGTATTCTGCAGAGAAGAAATGACCAAAAAAGAATTCAAAGCAATTTGGGCTGACTTTTTATAGGTCTATGATTAACATAGACCCTGAAGATAGATAGGCCGCTTTCCCCTTCACCTCCCTTTATCCTGTGGTTTCCCCGTTTTTCAGGCTCAAGTGAGACCTGAAATTTTAAAGTTAAATACAGACAAAGCTTTAAAATAAAATATCTTTCAGGCCATCTTTATATGTCTCATAAAGAAGTAACAAGGGACTTAGGCCCTGATCCTGGCAATTGATTCGTGTTGGCATCAGGGTACGTACGCATGGATTAGCTTCTAAAACTGGGGCCTAGATTTTAAATTGACTGTGTTCCTATAATTTTCAGGGCTAGAGGAGAAGCCATGATAGTTTCTCCACCTCCACTAAGTGTGTTCGCTGGCTCTTAATCTTCAATAGCTTCCCAGCCTATAGAAATTATTTATCCCCCTCACCATATGTTATAGGGAGGGTGGCACTGCCTATTACTAAGATTGCCCAATATTTCCTCTTTATAAAAGTTGCTTGTAACTTTTTCAAATTTGTAACAGATTAGGCTGAAATTTTCTGGATTGTGTGCCTGCCTCAGGCCAAGATATTTTGGAAAATTTCAGCTAAAATGGTTCTGCCATTTCTGAAATCAAAGCTAATGGAAAATATTGCTTTGCCCAGGTTAAAAAATTCTCGCAACCTTTTATTTGAAAAGCTCTGGGGGCCCCAGGCTTTGGAGCAGAGACTTGAGATTAGGCAAAGGGTGACTTTTATGTCAGGGATGGGTCTTTTCCGGTCTCTGTGAAAATCCACCCAAACCTGGCCAAGTTATAAGCCTTTGAAAAATTGCAGTTCGCACATGCTTAATAGAGACTTCGTAGATTTTAGCAGCTAAATTCCCCCAAAATTTCATCTGCAGTGAGCATGTGCCAGCTCAGGAGGACTTTCCCAGAAATTGCAGATCTGGATTACTACAGGCTGTGCCAGCTGCAGGTGCCAGAACAGAAAGCCTGTGCAACCTTAATTTTGTCCCCTTGTGTGTATGCAGACCGAGAAAGTTTTTAAATACATGATCACATACTATTTTGTCCACAGCCCTGCTGCTTCATACATTGCATAGGCTGGTCCTGCTCTGGGGATGAATCAGGGTTGTATGCTATAGGAGGCTGTTGTCTGTAGGACCCCTGCTTCATTTGGTGAAGACATTGGAAAGTGTGTGCTGCCTACAACATCCACGATCTCCGGATGGTCTCCCATCCAAGTACTCACCAGGCCAGGGAGCTTCAGACATCATTTTAACTTCAGACATCAGTCCAGTAAGGCTGTAGGCTTGGAAAATGTGTGCTATGGAACTAGGACAAGCATGTCTAGACCTGCCCAAAACTCGAGGCCCAGTCCCTCAACGTAGGGTCAGAAACCACTACACCCAGGCTGCAACTGAGCATGTGATTGGAAATGTGGTGAATGAGGCAGAGGATTTCAGGGAGAGAAAGGCGGTTAAGGCAGTTGATACTGCCCTGAAGAACTGGATTTTATCCCTTCTTCTGACACAGTTCCTCTGTGATACTAGTCCAGACACCTGAATCTCATTTTTCACAAGGGGGTCACGAACTGTGGGTTCCTCATTTTCTGGGTGCCTGCCTTGAGACCCTGGGGTCTGTTTTGCAAAAATGTTAAGCACTCACCAGTGCAACTGAAGTCAATGAGAGCTGTGCTTAGAATATATGAAGTGCTATATAATGCTAAGTACAGTACTCTGAAAAATCACAAAGGTGGCTTAAATTGGGCACCTAAAATTTAGATACTTTTGACTTTAAACTATCTGTGCCTTATTAAGTAAGCTCCATCCATCCTGTACACTGAATGAGAAAAGGGTCATGTGGAAAAATTAGTATGAGCATGTTATTAAAGACTATCATAATGCATATGCACAAGGGGGGCCAAATTAAGGTTACGTGGGTAACTTAATGGTGGCATTTCTTATCTTCTGAGTGCTTGACTGTGCAACATTAATAATGTTCTTTTAACATACAGTTTTTGTGTGCAATATGTAATTTCTGTGGTTTGCATTTTCACTTGCTGAATGTATTATGACACGTTATTTCCCTCTCTTTGCACCTGTAGATGTTTCCCTTTTCTCTAGAGGTTTCAGAAAAAAAATTCTGACCCAGACTTTCCTTGCAGTATTTATCTGAAGATAGCTGAGATCCACAAAGTCTCAAGGTTTTGGGTTCATGAAGGTCAAATACTCCCAAATTTGCAGTCAACCAGAGCTGGCATCCAAAAGAAGACTTCACAAGGGACATTTTGAAAGCTGGTACCATCTCAGTATAATCATGGATGCCTAGAGAATATTTTAAGAGAAACTGGAGTGCACACACAACTCAGGGATCATTCATTTTAAAAATGGTTAATGCACTTTCCCCTGCTGTATGCAATTTCATTGTATATATTTATACTATCCAGGGATCTTATTTCAAGTAATGGAGATGTAATTAATAGATTATAATCTGCTGTGCCTCTTGGAAAATGAGCCCCCTGTTTTCAGAATCAAATGGTTTATAATAGAGCTAACAGGGAGCAAGACATAAAAGCTATATCTATAACAGGTGCAGCCATTATAGGGTTAATTAAACAGTAACATCTGAGGCCCAGTGCACTTCTGGGGATTAAAGACCATCTGGGAGGAATCAATGGCCCAAGAAAGCTCGCTGGCCAATAGTCTGTAGGAGATGCCCTGTAGCAAGGTCATTACTGCTGTTACAACCAGAACAAAACTGAACCAGAACAAAACTGCAGTGCAAACATTCGCCCAGCCAAACTCTGGGGAAGTTCACATCTGGCTCTGCAGTTGGTGGTTCCAGCCACTCTGTGATAAAGTGATATTGATTAGAAGAAACACATAGAGGCATGTTGATTTTAAGGGATGATTCAGTACCCCTTGTTGTTTACAGAGCATTTGTAGAGAATTTGCCCTTTACTTAGCAATTGGATAGATCTGAATCATCTCACAACAGCAGGGCTAGGGGATTTGTAGGTTTCATTTCCCCAAAATACCACCAGTCCATTGTCTAAACCAGTTGTTCCCAACCTTTTTCGCTCAAGGGCCACAGATATCATTTTTACAACCCTGAAGGGCCACCAGTCTCAGTCAGCAGCTCCCCCACACTGCAGTCAGACAGAAGGAGTTCAGCAAGGAGGCTGCCTTGTCACTGATCTCCCGTCTTCCTGTCAGCAGGGAAACCGCACGTGTCCTGTAGCCCCATGTGCTCCACCTGGGTCCCTAGGCACTGGCTCCCTTCTGCAGCCAGGGGGACAGGATATCAGTGCTCCCATCCCTCTGGCTCCAGCAGGGACCCCAGCACCTATGGACGTAGGCAGAGCACGTCGCCGTGCTCCCTGCTACAGCCAGGGGAAGGGGAGCACTGATCTCCCATCCTCTTGGCTGCAGCAAGGAGCCTGCACTGGTCTTTCAGCCCTGCAGAAACACACTCCGCATGGGTCCTTAGGCAGCAGCTCCCTCCTGCAACCAGAAGGAGGGGATCCGTGGGCCACTTTGAAAGCCCCCAAGGGCCACTTTTGGCTCCCAGGCCATAGGTTGGGAACCACCGGTCTAATCCAATAGACAATATGAGATACTTCAGAGGAAGGTGCGACAACTATGGAAGAATCTGCCCAGAGCAAAAGATTTTCCTTGCCCCCCCTCACTCGGAGGCTTCTGACCTGAAGCACGAAGGTTTGTATCTCTGATACAGGTTTAGCACAGTTAATACAATTGTGGATACACATTCTCATTATCCACACAACTATCTACTCATTCTGAATCCTGCAAAGCTCTTAGGGTACATCTACTCTGCGGTAAAAGACCCGCAGCATGACTATGGCTGGCCCAGGTCAGCTGACCCAGGCTTGCTGGGGCTCGGGCTGTGGGGTTGTAAAATTGCTGTGTAAATGTTGGTGCTTAGGCTGGAGCCCAGCCTCTCAGACCGGTGGACACACACTCGAGTCTGATATTTCATAGCAAAGTGAGCGCATAACACAAGATGATAAATAAATAAATAAATTCCTACTGTCAGTGTGATGCTGTCTGGATTAGGAATGACCATCTGAAATCTTATTTATTACCCATATGACAAAATTGCAATGATTCTCGCAAGCTATGCCATGTCAGGTACCATTGGAAAGCTTATCATTTACTAAGCATTATAATATTGTTTACGTGTATGTGTCATCTTTGTACTAGAAGTTATGGATGTGTGGGATATATCTGTATCCAAAAACTTGTGCTGTGCTAATGGGTTAGACCCCCCCAGGCAGATTAGCCTCAGCATTGATGACTCATTGAGGGCCATCAACTATACAGTGAGCCAGGGAGAGAACAGAAACCAGGAGGGTACCTATGAATCATCAGGACATGTGGACATGCCTGTGGTCAGGGAGACTGCAAGTACTTCTGCCTCCTGCCCATGTGCTGTGAGCTTGTGTTTGAAACAAGCCACATGGCAGACCAGAGACTATAAAATGCAGCTGCATCCCCATCTCTATCTCCATTTCTTGTCTTCATTGATTCCTGCTTCCTACCTCTGGATTGACTCATCTACAACCGAAGCTGTGAAACAAAGGACTGAGACCCATCCAGGTACCTGATGTACACCAGGGAAACTATGCAAGCCTGCCAACTCCACAGTTCTGCTGAGAATCTGATATATACGGACTTCAAAGCCATTTGTACATATTTGATTGCTTTGACCATTTAACACCTTTCTTCTGATTTGTTTCTTTCCTTTTATAATAAACCTTTAGTGTTAGTTACTAAAGGATTGGCTGGCAGTGTGCTGTTTTGGGTAATATCGTCACTTCTATTGATCTGGCAATGTGGCTGCCCTTTGGGGATCAGGAGACCAAGTTGGTAAAGGGAAAGAGTTTAAATAACTTCTCTCTTTACTGGACCCAGTTGCTGAGTCTTTTTCTCCCAATGAAATGCAGTAAAGGGGGCTGTGTATTTCTTGTTGTAGCTTCTTGAAAACTAGTGGGGAAACCAGGAGCACTGTTTGTGACTGGCTGAGGAATCTAATTTCAGTATTATCCACCAATAGTGGGAGAATCTGCTCTCCTTTTGCAGTCTTCGCATTTTCAGGTGGGCTACCCTAGGCATGGCTGGATAACAATCAGTTTTACAAGTATCCTTCAATATCTTTTAATGTTCCCTTGTTCTTGTATTCTGAATAAGGGTAAACAAAAAGCACCTGACAAATTATATGGTTGTGAGAGTCAGGATTCAGACAGTCCAAAGGGAAAACAAAAGGTTTAAATCCTCTAAGTGAACAGTTGAACCAACTGATTGCAGACTGTATTATTGTACTCTAAAAGTGTATCGAGTAAGGTCTTTTGTGAAAGTTTGTAATGTTCTGAACTTGATGGTCATTATGAGGTATGTATACGGACTGTGGTTATGAATCTATGTATTTATGTATATAGAAAACTGTGCTCATAACCTGTACTACAGTTTCAACTACACATCACAGCCAGATGTTCATATGAAACCAGCTCCAAGTAACAGCCCATTGTCCACTCAGGAAGAGACAATGGTGGATCATTAATTAAAAGATATTGAGACAACCTAGTTCTGAGGTTAAGAAGGGACTTCTACACTCTGTATAAACATGAATCATCATGGACTGAGAGGGGGAAAAAAGAGAGAAAAACCTTTTAAAAGCAGGCTTGTGTCTGAGGGTCTTTTTTATCCAGAAACTAACTGAGCCTCTAAACAGGAGACTGTCTGTGAAATGCTGGATCTCCTTAATCTAAGGGTGTGCTGGGAAACTGTTGAAAGGCAGTAGGTAATTTGTATTAGAAAAGGGATTTTACTTAATATGGAAGTGGGAAACCTGAGGTTACCTCTTTATATTTCTTTTCTGTGTAACTTGCATATGTTTGCTCTCCCTTACTCTTTTATCTTTGAATCTGTGGCTTTTCTATTAAATAAACCTTTTGTTTATTTTCACCCCCAACAAATCTCTGTTGTGCAAACAGTGTGTGTGGCAAAGTAATCTGGTGTCTGAGGAGTTGGTTTCATGCTTTCAGCAGTGATGACCCCAAGGGGAAAAGTCAGTGTATCTGATAGCTCATTACTCAGGGAGAACAGTTTTGGGGAGACTCTGGACAGGACGGGCTGTTGGTGTCACTGCAAGGAGTAACTAGGATGGTGGAAGCCAGGGTCAGACCTTGTGCTACTGATGGCAGTGGTGTGAACCAAAGTTGCACAGCATAAAGGCACCCACAATTACATGGCATGCGGTGACGGAACCTTACTGGTCTGGGTGATTCCTAAAACATCACACTAATCTTTTCATGTGGACGTTTTTCTACACCTGAATTATTTTCCTCATATGTCTTTGGATACCTTCTATTTTTGCTATATTTTTCTTTTTATGGGTTGGGGCGGTGGTGACTGGAACACAGTATTCCAGGTTAGAGCACATCATCCATTTATATAAAGGCATTACAGTACTTTTAGTACTATTCGCTATTTCATTTTTATGCATCCCAAAGTCTTGTTTGCTTTTTGACTTCTGCTGAACATTGAGCTGTAAACAATGAACCCGAGGTCTTTTCCTGGGTGGCTACTATTAATTTATAACCTAGCAACATGTGCAAATAATTCATATTATTCCTTCCAATATGCATTACTGTGCATTTGTCAACACTGAATTTCATCTGCCATCATTTCATACAGCTTTGGTAAACCTCTCTGAAGTTCCTTTCAGTCTTCTCTAATCTTGATTCACCTACATTTTGGATCATCTTCAAATTTTGCCACTGTTCTGCTCTTTTTCAGTTCATGACTGAGTATATTGAACAGCACCTGCTCTACTGTGGAACCTTGAGAGACCCGACTGTTAACCTTTTGCCACGTTGAAAATAGACCATTTATTCCCGCTCTTGGTTTTTTTTGTATTTTAGCCATCTTTAATCGATGTCAGAATTTTGCCTTTCTCCCCATGGCTCCTTAGCTTCTTCAGTAGCCTCTTGTGAAAGGCTTTGTCAAAGGCTTTTTGAAAACCCAGTTACGTTCTGCCTATCCATCCTCCTTTATCCTGTGTTTTGCCCTTAGGAGTTTTTCCAAAAGTCCCCTCTGCTACCTACCATTCAGCAGCCTAGTCAGGATTCAAGGCATGTGCTGAGCAGTTCTCCCAGGAAACCCTGTCAATGTCAACACTCTAATTCACACTTGTGTCACAAGGTAAAATCGAAACGGTTTCTAAATATTCCAGCAACCTTCTGACTGGACTTCTTGTTTCTTTACCTTGGTGAGTGAGACAAGCTCTCGAGCTGCACAAATAAGAGATATTACCTCACCCACCTTCTCTCTCCAATGTCATGGCACCAACAGGGCTACAACAGCACTGCCTGCAGGCATGCATGTCATTCACAAGTATGGAAAATTCATGAATTTGGCACACTTAGAAATTTAACCTACTCATTTCCACCGGAGTTATGAATAGCTGAAAAGCCTTAGAGTCAGTATGTAGGAATAGGTATTTGATACTGTAAATGATCAGACCATGGGAGATTTTGATTTACTACAAAGGAATGGTTCCTTGAAATTGCCCATATTGACAGATCACACAAATCTGTGCAGGGCAAAGGAGTGAGAGGACTGAAAGGAGCAGAAGGGAGCCTCCTATTCTGCTCCCAGGAGGCAGCGGACATTGTTTCCCACCTAGCCGATTGCAGCGTGTCTGGAGAAAAATGATGGGTTTCCACGCTTTTGTATTCAGCCATTTTGGGGCGGTGGCGGGGGGGGGGGGGGTGGGAGGGAGATAAGTGATGCTTGTATCTGAAATGATCCAAGTAAAGATTTGAAAACTCTGAAGGAAAAAAAAAAGAAATCATCTTCTAAGCAGAGCTGTCCTAAACCATAAGCACAGCTCGAAACAGCCCCAAACTTTGCAAGTTTGTATCTGTTCATGATCTGATTCATGCCTTTTCTTCCAGGTAAAGCTGAGCTTAAGCCACTGCAACCTATGTTATCACATAGGGCCTTGTACTACCTGCACACCCTAGTTCCCTGCCTGTCTTCAGCGCCAGCCTGCTATGGAACAGATCAGATTCCTCAGTGTCTGCATGATGATAAGTTCATATGTACTGTACGTACAGTGGTGAGGAAGTTGGGATCAGTGACCCTACCTTGCCTACTAACACCGAGCAGGACGATTTCTACTAATCCAGACTAATTCCGTTGTGTTAAGTGACAGCACAATGAAGCAGAGCAGAATTTATTTGACCCACTGTCTGATGAGTCTACAACACAGGTGGGCTGGCTCCCTCCATGACAGCAACTAGAGGCAACTAGATTCCAACGATCAGGGAGCAGAAAGTTGCACTATGCCAGGCTGCCCTGCCTGTAAGCTGGGAATTTCTCTGCTTCCCTCAGCAAAAGGACACTTCATCCTTTTTCTAAACTCCTTCCTTTTGCTCAGATCCTCTCTGCCTCTAATCCACCTCCTGTTCCTGCACACCAGGAATTGGCAGTCACTCAAGATGGTAGATGAGAAAAGAAAGCCACCTCTCCCGCCAGCGCAGAGTCCCGGCCTGTCTCCCAGTGCACTGAAGGAGGGAAATACTTGTGTGTCCTCATTCTGAGGCAGACTCTCTCCCAGCAGGCCCTCAGCAATCAGGCACCCCAGCAATGGCCAGCCCCCCTCCACACACATCAATTCCACAGCAGGGTGCGCTGCCTCCTGCCTCCTCCACACTGCCACCATTCTATTGCTCTGAAGCAGGAAGTTGTGAGGTGAGTTCTCTCCCTCACCCTGGTCCCTCTTGAGTGCGGGGAGCTAGAGCTGTCAGTCACTGCTACCCACCTGTGTAGGAGCAGCAAATGTTGAGGCTTTATCTACACTGCAAAAATGGGACTAGTCACTCAGCACTGTGTAGTGTAGACAGGGCTCAGATGTGTTTATTGCCTATTGTCTAACTCTGCTGGAGTAAAAACTGCTGAGCCCATGTGAACCCTGCTTCCACAAGCAAAGCTGCACCCATGGTGAATTACGGGTCCCATTGTGAACAGGGCAGATGTAGTCGAAGAGAAAAGAAATTTACAAATAAGGAAAAACTTCTCTTTCTCACGCTGCCAAGGCTACAATAAAAAATATTTGTGCTTTTCTATTGCATCTCTCCTGAAAAAAAGTCAGGCTTATTTTCATATTTAAAATATACATGTTTTAAATCAGTGCTAAGAATCTCCCTCCCCAAATTGCTCTACTTCTCAAGGAAATCCCAGAGGTCATGCTCTTAAAGAGTTTTTAATTGATGGATAATCCGGGTGTTTAGCATATATCCAAAGGGCATTTAAGTACTGTCTTCTTGGACAGAGTGTATGTCCCAAAAACCCTAAGGGCTTACTCAAACCCCCTTGTATTTATGCTTTGTTGCCCTGAGGAGTCACTGAACCCAATAGAGTCTATCTCCATTATCAGCATGTATCATGAATCTGCCATTGTAGCAAATTTCTTGTTAATATTCCAAAAAATTCTCTCCCTGCCACCAATAGTATATAGTTAATCATGTCAAATTTGGTAAATTTTGCAACAGGTTCATGAAAATCTTTGCAATCTTTTAAATCCTGTGTTCACTTCAAGCCTAATGTAGGAAATACAACGCAAAGAAAGGCAGGAAAGATACTAAAAGAGACTATCTAAATGTAGATAAATACAATAGCACCTCAGAATTATGAACACCAGAGTTATAAGCTGACCAGGCAACGATACATCTCATTTGGAACTAGAAGTACACAATCAGGCAGCAGCAGAGAAAAAAAAAAAAAGAGAAGCAAATCCAGTACAATGCTGTGTTAAACGTAAACTACTAAAAAAAAGGAAAGTTTAACAAAAATTTGACAACATAAGGAAGTTTCTGTGCTCCTTTCATTTAAATTAAGATGGTTAAAAGCAGCATTTTTCTTTTGCATGGTAAAGTTTCAAAGCTGTCTTAAGTCAATGTTTAGTTGTAAGCTTTTGAAAGAACATCACAACGTTTTGGTCCAAGTTACAAACGTTTCAGAGTAACGAACAACCTCTGTTCCTGAGGTGTTCATGACTCGGAGGTTTCACTGCAAGATAATGTTGGAGAAAAATAAAGGCAGGGAAAGAACCGTGGCTGTGATTTTCAAAGGCATCTCAGTGACTTAGGAGCACAACTCTCCCTGACTTCCAGTGGGATTCATGCTCCTAAGTCACTTAGGAACCTCTGAAAATCCTGTCTCAGTCTTTTTTGGCCATTTCTGGTGGCCTGCAATATCCATCTTAGCTATGGTATATTTTCATGATATCACAACACGCTTGCCTTCTTAGTTTATTGTACATACATGTATCTATAATACACTTCTAATATTTGCATATGTAAAGGATTTTGTGACTTTTTAAAAAATAACTTTGGGGAAAAACCCCAAGAATGAAATGTGAAAGGGATTTGAGCTGCAAAAGCCTTTTAAAACACTCCTTTTCTCTTTTGTATATTGGTGACGCTCAGTAAATAGTAAACATTTACGCACGACTGTAATATAAATGATAGTAAATAATCTCTTTCCTCCCTTGTTCTGTAACCTTGTCAACTACACCCATGTGAGGGGACAGATATCTAGTATGTATAACACGCTGGAGCTGATTCTGCTGTTACTGGTCAATGGGCATTTTGCCATTGACCGCACTGGGAGAAGAACTGGGCCAATCATAATCATTGTAGATTAATCATACTTATAATACATAGATCAGGCATGTTACTATGTAAGTGCATGACTGCTGTGACCATCTAACAAACTATCCTCTGGCTTTGACTATTGGGTTATTTATTCTGAAAATTGAACTAAAATGAATAAGAAAAGGGCCCTTCAGAACTGGACTATGTAAAATGATGTTGGTAGAAAAATGGTCATTCAGTGAAATATGCTGAATATTTTTTTCTACAATATGTATTGCTAACGTTCTTTTAAACACTGAAGCTTTTATAACTTTGCATGATTAGACCCCTTTTACATGCAAGGTTAGTATGAATTTGAGAGTAACAAAAGAGAACAATAATTTGAAAAGCTTATCTACACTGTTGTTGTGGTGCTCTCATTAAACATTTTGGGGATTTTAATAGACGCTCAGTGATAAGAAGGAAACATGAATAAATGTATTACACAGTACAGGACATTGCCTTTGTTAGTGACTGTGTAGTGTATTCCTTTCTGGATGTGTATGTAACTTTTTTTCAGTGACATGTATACATAGTGCCAAAAGGAGACTATTACTCATTTTTTTTATTGATCACAAAGTTTGTGCATTGCTTTTGTTGTGTGTTTGTATTAGGAAATCAGTCTTGCAGGACAGCTTTGAATAATTTGACACTGAGCATGTGAAAGATTGTCAGGCCACATCTACACTAGCACTTACATTGCAAAAGGGATGAACCCCCCCGAGCAACATAAATTTTGCCAGCATAAGCACTTGCATACGCAGTGCTGTGTTGGCAGGAGACGCACTCCCACCCATGTAGGTACCACTGCTCATTGCACTGATTTTATGATGTTGACGGCAGAGCTCTTTCCCGTCAGCATCACACAGCTACACGAACGGTCTTACAGTTTGTAAGTGTAGACGTGGCCTAAGCAACGGACTCCGAAGTCCTAGCAATCAAGTCCAATATTTCCTAATCAACCTAAGGCAACTTGTGAAAATGGCTGGATCCTTCAAGGGGATCAAGCTTCTGGCCTATGGCATCCTACATAGGTACGTTTGCATGTGCCCTACATTACTTGAAATAAGATTGTAATTATCCATGATAGTTTTGCAAGTTTCTGTAAAAGGCCATTTGCTGCATTTCTCATCTGATTGCACTAGGACTCCCAGCCACGTTTTAATATGCACAAAAGTATAAAGCCTTTTCAAAGGACCCATTCATATCAGACAAGCACAGCAATGCTAATTGGCAATGAGATTGGTCCTCTCAGTCCAGTCCGGAGGACAAATGGCCTCGATACACACACAAAATACCTTTCTCCCGCACCAACCACACAAATGGTATCTTTGTCAGCAGCCTCACAAAGACTGAATTCCTCAATCACCCGGGGAGGTGCTCCCTGCAGGTCAATGTTAGGCCATATGGACCAGGTAATATGGTTGTGAAAGAAGCCTGGATTGCTTCACTGCTCATGAAGTACCTGTTCTGTGGATAAACAGAGCTTCAGTCTCCAGCGTGCACCTTTCAGAACTCCTGGCAGGGACCTGGGGGGTGGGGTGTCACATCAGAAAGGAGTACTAGTCCTGTCCATAAAGGCGTCCTGTCCATAAAGGACCCAATGGTTATTCAAACGTTACTTCCATCAGAAGTCCCGCCTCATCCAGTCACCTGTTTCTGGAAGTCCCATAACATCCGGTCACCTGACTTATGGCCCCGCCCCAGGAGCCCCTCCCCCTGACCCTTAAGCCCCGCCCATCTGGTCATCTCACCTTTGGTCCCGCTTCCGGGGTTATGATGGCCCCTGACTAGAAGCAGGTGGTCTCCCGCTCTCTACCAATGGGAGTGGGTTTCGCACTGAGAGTGGGATTGGATCCCAGCAGAGCACCTGCCCAGAAGTGGGCGGTGTGACCCCACCGAGAACGCCCCCCACCAATGGGAGAGGGTTTTGCCCCGAGAGCGGGAAAGCCTCCACCATACCTTTCATGTTTTTAAAAAAGCATTTGTTATAATAGCAAACACTGTTATTTGTAGAGTGTTTACAATGGTTGTGGTACATTCCTTTTATTTGAAAAATGTTTTAACGTATTTTTTATTTTAAAAAAATTGTTGTAAGAACAATTAAACATTTTAAAAGCTGTGGGTGTTTAATAGGTCTGTGGTACAACCATTTTTATTTAAAAACTTTTAAAACAAACAAACAAAAAAAACCTAAGCCATTTATTGAGGTTTGCAAGGTCAGGCAGTCAGAAAGGGGTACAAAGTAACATTAAGGACTGTTATGTATGGCCATTATTGTTTAATACTATAAGAAGGTCCTAGGGTTTTATTTAAACAGGAAAATGTTTTGTTTTTTTAACTTAAAAAAGTACCCAGTTGTACAGATCTTAAAAAAACAGGTTTGTAGGTTACAAAAGGGAACATTTGGGGTGAAGTATCCATTAATTCAGAGGTGTGGTAACGAAAGCCCCCTTACTAACTGGATTCAGAATGGTATAAAAACCTCAGCTTTTTGGGAGACTGTTTTTTCCTAACAGATACTATTTGAACTGCTGCAGGACTAGTTATGTTGCTTATTCTTAACTTTGAAAACTGTCTATATTGTAGGAGAGTAAAGAGTTAAAAGCTGAACAAGTAGCCAAGCCTAAATTCCAGGAAACTTTTTTTTTGTGAATCTTAGTTGGAGTTTGTTATCTTGGTTTTTCCAGGCAACCTGTGAAAAGGGGATAAGTTTATCTGCATCTCCTGTGCAAGGAGGTTTTAGGGGGAAGTGCCTGACTTCTGTATGGTAGCCTGTATACTACGGGGGTGGGTGAAGGTGTGGAGGTGAAAAGGGTCCATCTTTTCAATCGCCACCAGGGGTAACCTGTTTGATTATTTTAACATATATTATATAATGTTACTTTTTTGTGCATGCTGTTTTTACTAAGAATAATAGGTGTCTTTATTACAGTGTGCTCTATTGATTATGGAAACCAACCCTTCAAGCAGCCTTTCACCAGAGCAAGGTGAAACCCCTATTTTAACTATATAGTTGGATTTTAATTTTTAAAAACCTGGGTATTAAATAGGTTGCAGGGTAAAGGGTTTGATGCATTTGTGGTATCATACTAACTCAAATTATACTTGTTTTTTATTTAAAATGTGCAGCTGCATCTGTGCCAGCTTGTCTTAACCCTGTAGTGGAAGGTGAATATTTGCAATTGGTTTTTGAATTTGTGCTTTATTTTTAAAGTTTGAGTTACTGTTGGGGCTAGAGATAAGGATGTATTTAAATTTTGTGCAAAAGGTGGTATTAAACAGTGGGGGGAGGTTATAAAAGTATTTTGGGGTGTTTAAAATTGCCAGGAGGATTTTACTCTGAGCACATGGTAATATGTTTTTAAAAAGTCGGTGAGGTTGGGGTTTATTTTATGTGTTTAAATTGACTGTGGAGATTTGTTTTTTTTATTTTGTGCAAAAGGTTGTTTGTGAGCTAAGTTAAGCAGTGTGGTTTTTTAAAAATATTTTAGGGTTGTTCTTTTAAAAAGTTTTAAAATAAAAACGGTTGTACCACAGACATATTAAACACCCACAGCTTTTACAATGTTTAATTGTTCTTACAACAATTTTTTTGAAATAAAAAATATGTTAAAACATTTTTAAAATGAAAGGGATGTACCACAACCATTGTAAACACTCTACAAATAACAGTGTTTGTTATAACATATGCTTTTTTATAAATATGAAAGGTATGGTGGAGGCTTTTGGTTTTTTTTGTTTTGTTTTTTGTTTTTTTGTTTTTTGGTTGTTGTTAATATAGTATTTTAAACTTGTCATGACTTTGAGTTGCTAGGATTAAATGACCTGCCCCCCCATTCCTGGGGCTTTAGTTTTAAACTGTCCAATCGCATTTTACAAACTCCCAAGGTAATATTTTAACTATCCAGTAGTATTCAGCCACCTCCCTTACTGCATGTGAGGCCCTGCAGACGTACTTACCTAATAACTCTAGTCCCCTGGTAAAAAAAAAAAAAGGTTGGGCCCTTGGAATTCAGGGGGGGGGGTGACATGTTTTATACAGATTTTTTTCCTTTTATTTTAAACACTTTTGGGGGGCGGTTCCCCCCACAGGTTTCTACTATACACATTTCAGCTTTTTGCTGCAAATATACAAAGACACAATAGCTAGGTTTTCACAAAAACATTTTTTTATTTAAAAGACATGCAACCATCTTGAAACATTTATCTCATATATATATAAGGCCATATTACAGAAACACATATAGTCACAAAATCCCTGTTTTCAATACTTTTATTTACAGCTAACAAGCCATTCCTTGTTTGGCTTTCTTACCAATAGTCTGCTTCCTAAGTAGGGTTCTGTAATTTCTTGTGCGGACCAGATGATCCATATAAAGCTCTAAGCAGGGATCCTCTGGTTTGGTCATTTTCTTTAAAACAGCGTGTGGGTCTTGACCAAATTGCACAGCCTTTACCAAGGTCAATCCTTGTGCTAAATGTTCTTGAGTTAAGCAAAGACATTCCATAACATAACTTACAGCAATAACAGAGTTCAACAAGCTTACAAAACATAGTTCAGCACACAGTTCCCGAAGCTTGCAGTTTATATCCTCTGAAGTCCAAGACACGCAGTCGTGGTCTCGCTGGCCTGGGGCGTCTATGACACAACCCTCACAATCTTCAAAAAGCTTTTCCTAAGACAGTGATTAAGGACAGCATAAACAGCAACACATATGATAGACCGCATGACTTTTTTACGTTCACGACGTGGCACCGGTCCAGCTAGTTCCATGCCAAGACTCCTCTTAAACTCCATATAGGTGTCACCCTCAGGGTCATCCTTTTCATCGATATGTATTGTCACTGAGCAGAAACAAGATGGGCCTGATTCATCTACGCTGTTTGATGCAACGTTGTTTGTGGTCACCTGTTGAAAAATTTTCAGAAAAAATAGCTGTAAGTCTCTGTGGCTAGGCTTTTGTGTTTAGATCTACACGACCTGGATCGTTTACTACCCCACCATACACCCCAACCTTGCTCGTCCCTTTACCTGTGACTCATTTCTTCCTTCGGCCTGGCCCTCTGGCAACTCCGTGGGGACGGACAATGTAAGACTATCAGGCTTGTCGGGCGCTTGGGTTTTGGGTTCCTGCATGTCGAACAAAGGCTGAGCCAAAGGGCCATCCTCCTCGGAACTGTCGCTAATGTAGCGCTTTCTACACCTGGGGTCCAAGACCCTTGGAGCCAAAACAAATCCTGAAGGCCTCACGAGGGTGGTGAAGGCATCCATGTTCTCCTCTCTGTGTTTTTCCACGAACTGTGAATCAGGCGGTCTCGAAAACGAGAAGCTTTAAAGGCCCCAAAACTTCCGGGGGGCAGCAGTGCTGCCCAACCAACTGTCGAGCCCAATCCCTGATTGGTGCACTTTTCCCTTCTGGGATGGCCTAAGCCCGTTCTGATTGGCGGAGGGGTCACACCGCCCACTTCTGGGCATGTGTCCCATCTGTGGTCCAGTCCCGCTCTTGGAGTGAAACCCCCTCCCATTGGTGGACAGCGGGAAACCACCCGCTTCTGGTCAGGGGCGATCATAACCCCTAAGGCAGGACCAAAGGTCAGGTGACCGGATGGAGCGGGGCTTAAGGGTCAGGGGCGCAGCCCAAAGGTCAGGTAGAGGGGCCTCCTGGGGCAGGGCCAGAAGTCAGGTGATCGGATGTTATGGGACTTCCAGAAACAGGTGATCAGATGAGGCAGGTCTTCCAGCGGAAGTAACGTTTGAGTGATGGTAGGGCCCTTGTACTACTGGCCTGTATGCACAGTTGTATGCAGCATCTCTGAACAAATACTAGCAAACGATTGACGCTGGGAAGGTTGAAGTATCTTCCTACTGAGACCCTGCATATGCTATTGCCCAGTGGCAGTACAGCTCAATTGTTAATGTGGCCATTAGGTTCATCCTGGACACCCAAGCTGTGGGGAGAGCGATCGTTGGCTGCTGTGTGGAGCCAGAGCACATCAATCTCCACCAGCATTTCATCAAAACAGAGCACCCACGTTACATTAGCGTTTTTCTTTCCTTAAGCATCTTTGGACCTTTACCCTGCAGCACAAGGAAATGAGGAATATTCATACACTGGTTCCCACCCTCCTTTATATATTTGCAACCTGAAGAATGCAGCATCTGCGTTACTTTTATTTATTCTTTTAATTAAAGAAGCGGGTGAAGGGTGGAGAGATCTGCTCGCAGTCTCAGGGTGTCAGATAAATTACTCCAGATTTACACCAATCCAAGGGAGTCAGAATCTGGCCCAAGCCCTGCAGTTAGTCATTTTATTTTAGTGCCTAGACGGAAAGTAGGGCTACGGCATGCAGGCAGTGCTCTGAAATACTGTATTCAAGGGTATCATTTAATTTTGTAGCAGCTTGGAACCACACCCTTTTCAGCTCTGCTCTTTTAAAGGCCAGACATCTGTTGGCTCAGCTGAAATTTGATCAAGTGATCATTGACCTTTTTCAGCCTTTAAAATGCATCGGTGCACCACAGCATAACGTAAAATCACACAGGCTTAGAAAACAAAATGAGAGAATGGATTGTTTGAGCATGCGGAACTTCCACATGGAATTTGTGTCAGCTTCCAGTCCCACTGATATTCAGATCTTGGTTATATTAATTAAAGACATATAACGGAAGCCTGTGTTGAAGCAAAAGTATCTTTCCAGAACAACTTCTTGATTTATTGTTTCAATAAATAGTCTCTGTCTGCTGCATAAGAATCTATTGCTGTGTTCAGTGCTTTGAAAGACCAGTGATCCTGAGCTCTGTTCTGAGAGACTTACTTCAGGATGGTCTCTGGTAACTCTTAACTAATCACAAATAGTGGTATGATTTTAGGGTACAGCACCCCGCTGTTACCTGGCAGCTCTGGTTCTTGGGGAACCAGGGCGCAAACCCCTACTCTCTCTCTGGCTCACCTGAATCCGCCCCAGCCTCTGCTTGAACCAGAAACAAAAGCAATGAAAAGGCAATGGGAAACACACCTAAAACCCTCCTAACAAGGGTGATAGGAGTGAGACAACTCCCCATGCCTCAGCTACATAGAAGATGTAAAAAGAGGCATCTCAGTTAGCACATTGACTGGAGAACTGAAGCCTCATTTACATCAAAGATGGAACAAGAATTAGCATGAAGAATGGAGAACCAAGCTCCAAAGTAGGAACCCCACTGAACTCCGGGATTGGCAAGGCAAGGACGCACTGCATGATGGGAGATCTCTGCTCTTGATGTAAATGAACTCACACCTACACCCATCCAGCTCCGCAGTTATCAGACCATTCTAGTATTGATATGCAAAACACTGAATCTTCCTGGTTGCATTGTGAGCTCCCGCAAGGAACATTGACCATAGCTGGGAGTGATCACTTCCTATTGTCCAGCATAGAGAAAACCACTCTGGGGTCCTTCATTGAGACATTGTTTACCCACAAACAAACCTGGTTCTACAAAAAACCCCTACCCAAAATTCAAACTCTCTCTTCTTTTGATGCCTGGACCCAAATGCTGCCTGCTTCCCCCTTTCCTGACTGATCCTTTTGTGGGCTTTGCCTTTCTCTCAAGCGCTCCTGACCCTAAGCTGAACAGCCTGTCTCCTGGGAACTTCTGAGCTGCAAGAAGTGGTGAGATTCCCCCCTCCCCCCCCAAATCTTTTCCCAATTTTCTCTCTCTCTTTAATCCAGGTATAACTTTTCTACTTTTATAATCAAACCTGGGCTAGCCTTCTCCAATACCCCGACTATAATTTTGTTGTATTGTAAGTGTTAGATTGTTCTTCTCTCCTTGTATGGCATCACTATTAGTATCGTAAATTTTATATTCCTGGCAATAAACTAACTATTGTAATCAAGCTGGTTGCCAGTTTCTTTCTCTCCAAATGCATTTACTCCTTTGTGTTCTTGGCTTCCCTACCTTACTCTGCAGCAACACTTCTTTTACCTAAGCCAAAGATCCCTAGAGTGCCCAAAATCCTATGGGGTTTGCTTATCAAGGGGGTTACTGCTAGAACAATTGTGTTGCAAAGAGGCATATAAAGGGGGCAGCTGAGAAGTGCTGCTGTGCCTAGCCTATGGAGTCCAGGGGTGCATAAGGGTGACACCTGAAAGTGCTGTTTGACCCAGCCTGATTGAGTCCAGGGGGCACATAAGGGAACAGCTGAAAAGTGCTGTTTGGACCCAGCCTGCTCATAAGTGTGCTCCATTCTGGTGCGGTGCAACGGGCACACGAGGGTGACAGCTGACAGTGCTGTCACCCAGCCTGCTGAGTTCAGGGACGTACAAGGGGTCAGCTGAGAGTGCTGATAGCCCGGTCTGCTCAGACGCACTCAGTTAATCTGGAATGGTTGTGTGTATCTGTGGGGGGTTTATTTGAATCTGGAGCTGGAGGAACCCAGCCCTGAAAACCTTAGGTACATCTATACATCTTGAACTAAAGAATTCATACTAAACTATACTAGACATATATACTATAATCCTGGAAGGTTGGCAACCTGGGGCTTCTGTACTGCTTCAGTAGATGCTCCCTACTCCGATGAGAGGGATTCTCCAGGTGGTGTAAGTGCTCCCACTCCTGAGCGGTAGTAGCTAGGTCAATGGAAGAATTCTTCTGGTGACCTAGCACTGTCTACACATTGATTTAGGTCATCTTAACAATACCATGCAGGGAGGGTGGATTTTTCACATCCCTGAGTGACACTGTTAAATTGACCTAATTTCCTAGTATAAACTAGGCTTCTGTGTGAATTGGGAACATGTAACATGCACTTACAAGTGGGCTACATCATAACTACACTCATGCTCTTTACTCTGAGGATATGAAAGCATCTTATTCCCTAGCTCTTAAAACACACCAGGTAGGAAAGTAAGTACTACTAGACCTATTTTACAAAGGAGTAAACTGAAGCACAGAGGATGGCAAAGCAAGTCAATGGCAGACCAGCTTTAAAACCCTGAGTCCTGACTTCCACTCTCCTTTTCTACCTCTCTCTTATGGATGGAAACATCTGGCATAGATTAACCACTGCATGCGAATAAGGACTGTTTTTTCCCAATGCAAGGTCTCAACAGGAATTCCAGAGGATTCTCACCAAACTGGTTAAAATGAGATAATTCACACAGAATTGATCTTGACACAGCATTGCCAGGGGAAAAAATATAACTGCTGATAACATCCGCTGCTCTTGCTTGGTTTCCACAGAATAGGTAATTAGGGTGTGATTTACCCTAGCACAGACTAATCAAAGTGACTGGATCTTCAAGATGCTTTGATGGATGGTCGTGAACACACAACGCTTTGCAGGTTATTCTGGAAGATTAAATACCATCTGCTGATTCTTCTGCTGTATGTCAATTTCTATCAGCTCAGATAGCTGCTTGCAGCAAGCCATTACCAAGAGGACCAAAAAATAAAAACTATAACTGATGAGACAAAGCTTTGAAAAATCAGCTGTGATGCATACATGGTGAAACCACAGACAACTGAATGAAAAAAAAACAAAACAAAACAAAAAAACAATTTAAGCATCCAATTACTTTGTTCTTTTACTTCAATGCACTGGGGAACTCATACAATTAGAATCTGACTCAGGGAAAACCTGGCAAGTTACAATCTTTAAATCATATTAACATGTCTTCTGTGAGTACATATAGAGCAGGAATGCATTAAAGAAACCTCCTGTAATAGGTTGTATCAAAAGTTTGCATATCTTGCTAATGAATTCCTGTGAGAGAGGAAATTGTCCAGGAAGAGGATACTTTATCAAGATTTCTTTGCAGCAAACTTCACCTACACAGAATTCAAACTCAAGATTTCAGAATGGTGCAATGTATCCCATTTCCTACTCAAGGATACCTCCTCATTTCTATGGCAGAAAGATGCAAGATTTATTGTTATTTTCCATCAGTGATACAAACTTATCTTGTATCTGTTTCAAAAGGTAAAGTAATTAAGAGAAATAACCAACAACTTTCTGGACCATCTAAAAACAGAAATGGAGGTTATTGGATCATCACATTGATTATGACTCTGAGAAGAATGGCTCACTGAGTTGAACAAAGGGCCTTGCACAATTAATGACAAATACTCTGTAATGGCTCTGCCTCTTTTTCCAATTTATTTATTTGGCTAAGTTATCTGGAAATAGCTGAAATTAAAATAAATCATAAGCCACCTTCCTGCTGTGCTGTAGATTCAATCTACATGGACATGTTTGATACATTGTTATTTTTATTTCTACTGTGATGTCTTGAGGCTTAATTAACACATGGGCAACCTGTTGAAAGTGCTGTTGAAATGACTGAAATAATGCGTGTGTCTGGCCTGAGAATGGTAAGAGACAAAAGTTGTTCAGAAGCCATTTTACAAAGCTTTAAACATTCTCCTCATGCCTGACTCCACCTGGCTTCTATGAGAGCCTTGCATAGGCAGCTAAGAACAGAACTGGGCCTTTATTTCTTGGAAAAACCCTTTTGTGGATGGAAATCCCAACAACTGAGTCCCCACCACTGCTGTTACTTCTCTAAGCTGAATGATTTTGCCCAATTGCCAAATCTTAAACCTGCCAGTCCCATTCTTGGACTGAACTAGCATTTCAGGAAACAGCACTTGGTGGCCTTGTCTCCAATGAGCTTGCCCTGAAAAGCTCTTCCTAGTGCTGCAGAACCAGCATGGCTGCAGTGGTACTTGAATCTGTTGTAACAGGGTAAAAACATGTTTGAAAAATCATTGCCCTGAGTCCACCTTGAGAAAAGCTATAAATCCATGTGTGGGGGACTCAGAGACAGCAAAAAAGAAAAAAAACCTTGACCTAGAAGTAAACCGATGATAACAGGAGCTGGTACATGTAGCAGTTCCAGACCCAGACATGGGAATTTTGCAGTCGCTGCAAAATTAACTTTGCAAGTCAGCAGTAAAGTTTTGAGGAGGGGGCTGCTGATAAGATGGTAAAGGAAGGGTCTATCATTGGCTTAGCAGACGCATTGGCTGAAGTAGAGATATAAAAGGGGTTGTCAGACCGAGGCTTTTCGGGGAGCCATGAATCAAGAAAGGAGTGCACCAGAATAGCACTGCGCAAAGGGTCTGATCAACCATTTCGCCTCTCTCCAGCTCGTCGCTCAAAATAATAGGGTAGGGTGTCAGAGCTAATAACCCATGGGGCTTTGTCCTGCGGATGATAACCTGGGTGTAAATACGATAAAGGTTCCACCTGGATGAAAATATAGTATAAAAGTAAGGAGAACCTGGCCATGGTATGTTTGGTTTTTTGCTGCAGCTGAGTTCGTTCATATATGTGGTGAGTAGTGAGTGTAAATGTAAAACTAGTAATAATTCTAACTGTTTTGTGTACATGTGTTACTGTAATCAGTTGTTTAAGTTTTATTTGTGTGTTAAGAATTTGTAAAAGAATAAGAGAAGATAATTTGTGGTAAGGTAAAAACTCTCAATAAATAGTGGATCTAGATTGGATATAGAATGTGTGTTACTGTATAAATGAATAATAGATTTATAAACCGTTGACCAGGTCTTGGACTAAGACAGGTTCCAGCCGCCCTCATCCGTCCACAAGTTGGTCAGGTGAATAGCAAGGGGGGCCTGTCTGAACCTAGTGACCCAACGGGCAGGCGGAGTGTGTGGGCCGAAAGGTCAATTCCTTCTCCCTCCAAACATGAGCCCCTGCAGCTCCGTTGCTCAGTAGAGCTGCAACAGCAGGGGACTAACACCCTGTGTGTGTCTGTACCTTTCCACCCCCCTCCCGCTAAATACGCGTTCCATTATCGGATACGTTCACCTCGGCAGTATTACGAGCTGAAACTGAAACGGTGCGGATCCCTCAATAAATCAAACCTAAGTTGTATAAATGTGTGCTTGCAAGTGTGTGTCTTAAGAATTAATCTCCTTAGAAAACCCACTGTTTTAAGCAAGGAATAGGAAGTCCCATTTCAAGTTGTAAAACTGACACAGAGTCATAAATTAGTAAAAGTAGATAAAATAAAAAACACTCTCACATGTTTTCCCTCTCTCCTCCAAGCCCCCCGCCCGTCTAAGGCATGGAAAATAGACGAACTAAAAAGTTTTTTAACCCTTTGTCACCTCAGAATCATGTGAGCTTTAGTGGAGACCAGCTGCTGGCATTAACCACCATGTTGGCGAGATCTTCTCTGAGCGGGGCTAGATGTCGTGGTGGTAAATACTGCAGCAGTCAGTTACACTAGCTCGCCCACTCTTGGTAGCTCTGGTGGAGCACAACAATGCCTGAGAGAGATTTTTTAGAGAAAGCTCAGTGGAGATGTCAATTTTGAAAAAGGAAAAGGTTTTTGCTTCAGGCAGCTCCAGTTCTGCACTGTGAATGACAGGCTGTGGGGGTTGGCAATGTGCTAGGGAGCTTTGCAATGCTGTGCGGGTGTTCTGAATAGATGGCTTCATTTTTCAGTGCTCTCAATCCAGGACCTCTTACAAGAATTTAAATGACTTATAATGTCGTTTAGAGTCCGTTTAAGTTATGTCCTACTCTGGGGCTTTATAACAGCAACTTTTCAACAAATTTTGGCACCTCCCTGTTCCAACTTCCAAGCAATAGAAAAAATGTGAAAAAGAAATTTAAGTGATTACAGGAAAGACAAATTTGGCTCATAGCACCTGTCTAATTTCACTGACTGGGGTCACAACTCTATTTATTTCTTATGGCTGTATATGTACGTACATGTACACAGGCAGACAATGGTGTCTCTCTGAGACAGTGATGTCAAATGAGTACAACAGGGAATTAAGGAGCCAAGGCTTTCATGTTTCCTTTTTAGATTTCCCTTTGACTCAGTGTGAGCACAGCCAGGGCTGGATTAACTCTCCTGTGGGCCTGGGCTATTAGATTTTGTGGGCTACCTTACGGGCCGGCGCAGCAGTGCGCCAAAGGCTGGGAG
>ML677084.1:18552537-18848415 GCA_007922155.1 Mesoclemmys tuberculata
GCTCAGGCTGGCCTGGGGCAGACTGGCAAGCCCAGGGGTGGGGTGGGCCAGCGCTGTGGCATGGCATGGGCTGGCAGTGCTCCGGGGGCTGGAGCGGACTGGCCAGCCTGGGGACAGGTTGGGTCTGCACCTGGTGCTGGGGCATTCTGGCAGTAGGGGAGGGAACTGCTGGGACATGGGATGGCCAGGGTAGATTGGGGTGGGGCAGAGCTGGAGCACAGGCTCTGGGGGTACTTGAGGTGCTCCAGCACTGGGGCCAACCAGCCAGCCTGGCTGGTGCCCAGGCTGCCCAGTGCGGGGCTCTGATGGGAGAGGGGTGCAAGAGGCGTGGCTTTGGATGGAAGGGGAGGGGCCAGGGGGGTAGCCTCCCCGAATGGGTGGTCACCAGCCGCCCAGATTTAATGTTGCAGGGCCCCCCCTTAGCCCGAGGCCCTGGGCTGCAGCCCCTAAAGCCCCTGCATTAATCTGGCCCTGAGCACAGCCATCGCCATTTGTTTCTCCATTTATAAGATATGGATAACTAATACAGACCACACACTTTACATATCGTAGGCAACTAACATGTGGAAAGGGCTTTGTGATCTTCTGTGGCCAGATCAGCACACACAACAACCCCCACTGACTTAATTATATGTCAGGCAGGTGAGAGAACTGAACTCTCTTACTAATATGCTGGCAAATCTCAGAAATTGTGACTGCCATAAATCGAGCCTTTGAAGTGTTTCCCACTTGAAAAGGCAAAAAGAATATCATCGAAACGGATGGCTTGTTTGTGGCAGGCCTAGAGATCAAGGCTCATCTGATATGACTGTAGCAACACTGTAATGCAGTAGGTCAGCTGCTCACTGCTTGGTAGCATGTTTCGGGTTTCCTTTTCTTCCCCTGTTGTGTTTATTAAAGCTCAACTTCAAAAATCTAGGACTAGGAATAAGAAAGGATACAAAATCACAAGAGCTCGCCAGATATTTTATAGCTGACCCAGAAAAGCAATTTAATGATGACTAGAGCAAACAGATCAGAACAACCCACTCATCCTCCTCTTCCCTGGCATACATTAGTGTAATCTGATCTCCACCTCAGTCTTGAGACTCAGATACAAGATTCAGACCACCCCACCACACCACCTCTAGATAGGCCACAATTTACTATGAATCCATTGCATTTGGGTTTGGTTGAGTATTCCTGAACCCGCCTCAGAAACATCTGGTCATGACCACTGTGATAGACTGGGCAATAGATTAAGGGGACCAGGAGTCTGACGTGTTACAGCAATTTCTCTATTCCTATATAACCAGAAGTAAGTACTGCCATAAAAAGAACAGATGAAGAGAGGCTACTAATCCAAACAACCAAGCTCATAAATACCAATCACATTCATTAATACCTTTGGATTCACTCACAATTGATATTTAATAGTTATATAGATGTGCTGATACCACAAGGAAACCTAGAGCCAGGTTGGTTCAACTCAGGTTGCCTTTTACCCAAATCAACAAAGCACATCGATGTAGACAAAGGTTTACAATTAAGATAAAATGTCATTTCTAAAATGAGTGGAGATGGGCCCAAATGAAAATCTCATGGCCCGTCTCACTAAAGCCACATTGTCTAGCTTGACTGAACTGCATTTACCATTGGACTGCAGATGGGAGGGTGAGTACAAAGACGATTTCACATTCTCCTGATCCTGGGGCAGGTAGAGATTGGCTTTCCAGCCGCTGTAACTTACAGCTAGAGCTGATGGAAAATTCACAAACATTTTAAGGGAAAATGTTGGTCTTCCAATGTTTCTGTTTGACAGGATTTGGAATGAGCCCTATTTACTTTCTTTATTACATTTTTAATTGAAACTTTTCATTTACAGAAAACCAATGACAGGGGCTGTCATTTTACAATACGCAGCATAATATAAAGAAGCCCTCCAAACACCCCCGCACGTTCCTAGGGATGCGCCAAAACCTGAATTTAATTCAGTCAGTTCATGCATTCAGATACTGTCAAGGACACTCGTATCCTGCTAATTGCCATGCTTCCGAAAGGGAATGGTGGGACATTATAGTTCCTGGAATCTCCCAAACACAGCAAAACACACACCGGAAACCTAGAGAGACAATCTTCCCTTCTCTCCACATTCTGTACTTAAAAGTTTGTCATCTATTTAGAAGTATTCATCTAATACCAAAAGTTATCACAATTAAAGATACTGTATCTACTATATATAAACGTACCATAAAACCAACTTGAATTCATCTGGACTCAATTTGGGGTGACGGGAACAAAGCAGCGCTAAAATATTCAGGGTTTCATGGACATCACGTTCAGCTCATTAGTAGTCAAGAATTCAAGGAGCACATAAAATAGTAAGCCACAAGATGGCAGTAATTCTTCATAAACCATGATACCAGCCATTCTCACATGGCAGAAATACAGTATAAAGCACTGTAAGGGCACATCTTACCCATTACTTCACCTCAGGCATCTAGAAGCGACCTTACAACTTTTCTAAAGAAACATGAAACAACATTAAAAGCCTTCTTCTAAGGAGACGTGTTGCGTTGTATGAATCCCCTGGTATTTGCTTGCTGGTACTAGAGCTAATGAAGGAGCTATGACAGAGAAATGCATTGCTGTGTTGCTCTGCTCTGTAGGGCTGCCTTCAGCTACTGTTATTCATGGTGACCCTTTGAAAGAAATACAACTACTCAAGGATTAAGGTACTTCTAAGCGTGAGTAAGCTGTGAGGGCTCAAAGCAGCCAGAAACTGGCATTCCCTCGTGTAAGAAGAATTCCCTGAAACTTAACCCCTCCAGGCCCCCAATGTATGGGACATGTTGGCGGCATTGCTGACGGAAAGGGGTGCGTGTCCGGAGTGTCACTGTGGTCTGGTGATTCATGGCTGCTGGAATGCCCCTTTTGGGGCCTGCTGCAGCAGACACAACTTGCAGAAATCCTCTTGGCAACCATTCTGGTCGCCAGCTGCCCCAGGACAGTGGAGCTGCACAAATGGCAAAAAGCCACCTTTGCCCTCCTTCTTCCCCATGCAGCATCAGGCCCAGCTGAGGATCAGTCCTTATATGTCTATATGGTGCCTTGCACAACAGTGGGTGATGAATGAGTAACAACAATTAATAGGTATCACATAGTTTACTGGCCACAGAATTAAAATACGCTGATGCTGCACATTTTTCTGTGTGTTTTCACTGAGACCTGTCAGCCTTAGTGAAAAGTGCAAGGTCATGCACTTAGGGATTAATAATAAGAATTTTACATATACGTTGGGGATGCATCAGTTGGAAACGACGGAGGAGGAGAAGGACCTTGGGGTATTGGTTGATAACAGGATGACTATGAGCCGCCAATGTGATATGGCTGTTAAAAAAGCAAATGCGGTTTTAGGATGCATCAGGCGAGGTATTTCCAGCAAGGAGAAGGAGGTGTTAGTGCCGTTATATACGGCGCTGGTGAGACCCCACCTGGAATATTGTGTGCAGTTCTGGTGTCCCATGTTTAAGAAGGATGAATTCAAACTGGAACAGGTTCAGAGACGGGCTACTAGGATGATCCGAGGAATGGAAAATCTGCCTTATGAAAGGAGACTCAAAGAGCTTGGCTTGTTTAGCCTGGCCAAAAGAAGGCTCCGGGGGGATATGCTTGCTCTATATAAATATATCAGGGGGATTAACGTTAGGGAGGGAGAGGAATTATTTAAATTTAGTACTATTATAGGCACGAGGACGAATGGGTACAAATTGGATATTAGGAAATTTAGACTAGAAATTAGACGAAGGTTTCTAACCATTAGGGGAGTGAAGTTCTGGAATAGCCTTCCGAGGGAAGTAGTGGGGGCAAATGACTTATCTGGCTTTAAGACTAAGCTTGATAAGTATATGGAGGGGATGTTATGATGGGATAGTTTAATTTGAGCAATTGATTTTGGATTATCGGCAGATAAGTCTGCTCAATGGTCTGTGGGAATGCTGGATGGGATGGGAACTGAGTTACTGCAGAGAAATCTTTTTTGGGTGCTGGCTGGTGAGTCTTGCCCACATGCTCAGGGTTTAGCTGATCGCCATATTTGGGGTCGGGAAGGAATTTTCCTCCGGGGCGGATTGGCAGGGGCCACGGAGGTTTTTCGCCTTCCTCTGCAGCATGGGGCATGAGTCGCTTGCTGGTGGATTCCCTGCAGCTTGAGGTCTTCAAATCTCACTTTTGAGGATTTCAATAACTCAGTCATGGGTTCGGGGTTGTTATAAATGTGTATGGGTAGGGTTTTGTGGCCTGCCTTGTGCGGGAGGTCAGACTAGATGATCATATTGGTCCCTTCTGACCTATGAGTCTATGAGTCTATGAGTCTATGAGCCTTTTATTGAGCTCCACAGGCATGTGAGAGCTATTTAGCATCACTGAGACACATGCCCAAAAGGATGGAAAATGTGAGACGTGACAGCCAACACTGTAGCTGGTGATTAACAATAACAGTGCTATTGATGATGGGGAACAGAATGGGTAGAAGAGAGTAGATATTCCAGGGTCTGTCCTTAGGACAAATCAAATAATTGCAACTGACACTGTAGATTTTATAATCCCCAAGCAGAGAGTTTCCTAATTTTAAACCTTAGATTTCAATCTCCCACCCATGCAATAGCCAGTTTAACTCTATTAGTTAAACCTACATAATGATTATCAGAATGGTTGTTGTAAACATTGTCATTCTTACTATGAGGTCTGATAGAGTGCAGCTGGAGGGGACAAATGTCAATCATCAATAAAATGTCAGAACAGTGCTGAGAGAGAAAACAGACTCACATAAAGCCAAGCACATTTAGGCTATGTCTACACTGCAGTTAAAAACTCATGGCTGGCCCGTGCCAGCTGACTATGGCTCGTGACTGCAGAGCTGTTTCGTTGCAGCATAGATGTCTAGGCTCAAGATGGGGTGCAGGGTCCAGGATCCTGTGAGGTGGATGGGTCCCAGATCTTGGATTGCAGCCTGAGCCAGGTCTACATCATGGTTAAACAGCCCTGCAGACCCGATCACTTGAACCTGAGGCAGTTGGCATGGGCCAGCCATGGGCATCTAATTGAAGTGTAGACGTACACAGAGACACTGGCTGCGTGGGAAGAAATTTCAGCAGGAATGAACGGTGAATTTTGGAAGTGGCTAGCCATGGAAGCTGAGTGGGGCTGTACAAAACTATTTTTGACTCCATATTGAAAAATAGAAAGGCAGCCCTTTCTGTAAGCCAAGAGCTTCCCACACATTCTGAGATGCAACAGATTTCGTTTTTGTAACATCTGTGAAACTTTCCCCAGAATTGGACTCTGCATCTTTTGTTTGCTTGTGCTCTCTGGAGCAGCGTTAGTCACATGGTAGAAGTTGCGTGATCCTATAGCAACACAGGAGAGGTACAGCTGTCTGCTGCTGGCTCTACTCAGGACGGCAGCAATGCCAGATTGCTTGCTTAAGCATGTCTTCTGCCTCTTCAGGTAGCACCAAGGTTTAGTGTCACTATGCTAGTTTTTGATACAATTCCTCCCCCCAAGGATATTGAATTTAATTATATCATGGTCACTATTATTTAGGCTATGTCTACACTGCAAAAAAAACCCACAGCGGTGTGTCCCAGAGTCCAGGTCAACTGACTCCAGCTCATGCTCCCAGGCTAAAAACAGCAGTGTAGACATTCCTGCTCAGACTGGAATCTGGGCTCTGAGACACCCCTCTTCCTGCCCCCCACTGGGTGTCAGAGCCCAGGCTAACACCTAAGCAGGAACATCTGCATTGCTATAGTCAGACCCATCGTGAGAAGACTCACTGCCGCAGGTGGGCAGCCATACCCTAAGTGACCCAGCTATAGTTACTTCTTGAACCAGACCCTGCTTTCCTTAGGACTGAGACAAGAAGTTGCTTTCGTCCTGCATGTCTAGCACTAGTTTTTAAACAAAGCAGTTGTTTAAAGTGTCAAAAAATTGCTTCTCGAAACCGAGATGGGTATGGTGTTATTTTTATAAGACTGAACCATCCCTAGAAGGTGTCTTTCTTCAGCCTGAGTGCTCCTCAGCACCTGCCAGCTTTCCTCCAGTTCCTAGCTTAATCCATCCCCTCCAAACGCATCAGCTTTCTGTGCCAGCAGCAGTTTGATTTCACTTTGGTTAAGTCGTCTATCCCTTCAAAGGGCTTCTCTCAAACGTCTCCTAGTGCCTAATAAATGCAAACCCCTCCTCTTACACCACAGCAGGTGATATCAATGCAAACTATGCTGATTTACAACAGGTGAGGATCTGGCCCCGACACCTGAGTCTCTGAAATTTCCTCTTGTCTACCTTGCTCCGTGTGTAGGTCAAGAAGCATTTCCAGAGATAACAAATGCAGATGTCTTGGACCCCATCCTTCCTGGTAACTTAAATGTACGTTAGTGATACCAAAATGTACCACAACACATTCCTCCTTGGCACTCATTAGAACTTCCTCTAGATTCCTCAGGCAATCGATCACCTCCATACTTAATAGGCAAATCACTGGACATGCTCTACCCAATGATCAGTATTTCTAAGGATAAATTTGATACTTCCATGTCTATGTATCATACCTCCTGGAATGACCTCAGTGCATGAGGAATGATCAGCATCCGCTCCCTCTCTCAGAAGACAGGTCCCAGTTCAGGGTACAATAAATAGACATTTTAACTAATTATAATTAATTAGTTAAAGTTCACTCAGGGCTTTGAAGATGCAAATTGCTACATACTATAAGTGCTAAGTATTTTAAATAGGGTTGGCAGAATTCATTTATGATATTTTGATAATTTTATTGGATAATCTCAATGTTTATTTTTAAGCTTTTTTAATTTTTATCAATTTAAATTTTCCCAGTTGCACAAATTTCTGGATTTTGAACATTATTTTTTATTTGTACCTATTTAAATTTTCACTATTGTGGGAATGCTGAGGCATTCAGACGTTGGGTGGGGGCAGCTAGGCAATAATTATTTAATGACAGTAGATGTTGAGATTCAAAACATTAAAGCTTTAGAACAGTTAGAACACAACTTGACATCATCATATGTCGAAATATACAAAGTAAATATCCTTAAATCAATCAAGCAGCATTTCTTTCTTACTATCTGTTAACTTCAATTATCCTCAATGCTAATATTTTTTGTGGGTTTGTGTGTGTATAGTGAAATCGATGTTTATCGATATTTAGTGAGAAAAATAGAATCCATCCATGCCTAATTATAACTAATTAAAATGTCTCCTGCTAGGAGAAACAAGGGATGAGGAATATGAACAGAGTGGCAAATGCTCATCAGTTTAATTCTACCTAACCTAATACACTCATGGAGCAGTGGATTCACTTGTTTCTAAATATGGATCTGGTACTACATGCTCCCCAACGGCTCACTCCTGCTTCCATTCAAGTTAATGGCAAAACTTCTGCTGACTTCAGTGGGTGCAGGATTGTGTCTTGAATATCAGTCTTACCTTATACACAAAATTTCTTGCTCACAATAGTGAATCTCAGCCTAACTGTATCCTGAATAGGGCTGCCCAGAAAACATTTCTGTTTCATGAGGTTTCGAAATTTGCTTTTATCTTACTTTGGAATGAAAACCAAACCTCTAGAATTTTTCCTGAAAAGCTAAGAGAGATTGAGAGAGAGCACACTACCCCAGAATTACCAAAAGGCTAGTGGTTAGGCCACTCACCTACCCCGTGGGAAACTCAGGTTTGAGTCTGTATTTCTGAATGCTTCCCTGAACCTGTGACCTTCCTGAGAATATTTTCATCACAACTAATTTGTTTTTGCAAAACATTTTGGTATTTGACAAAACAGCATTTTTCAATGGAAAGTTTTCAATCAATCCATTCTGACCCTGAACAAAAATGCCTCAAGCAACCACACAAATATCTGGTTTGAGCCTGGCTTGTTGGGCCAGTGGTCCCCAAACTTTTTACCCCACATTCTCCCTTACCCCTGTCCATGGCCCCAATGCCACCAGCTGGGGCTGGGAGAAGGGCCATGGTCAGGGAGCTGCGGTTGGAGCTGGGGGCCAAGGCTGGGAGCAGGGCCATGACTGGGCGTCATGATGGAGCCGAGCTGGGAGCCGAGCTGGGAGCCAGGCACTGTGATGGAGTGCCAGGGGGCAGAGCAGGGCTGAGTGGTGCTTCCTCTCTGCCCCCCATGGGGGCTGGCCCAAGCCCTGCCGCATCCCCCCAAATGTTCCTCCATGCCCCCCCCGTAAGACACACCCCACTGTTTGAGGACCTCTGTGTTAGTGTGCACATCAATCTCTGTCAGCATACAGTAAAATTTGCTTCTTGCTAGGTCTGAATTTCCATGCATCAAAGAGGCAAAATACCAGAAAGAATGTTTAGCCCAGCACACAGACAGAGTATCACAGATGCCAGGACTATCCCCTCAGGCTCTGGCCCTCGGTTGCTAACAGCAGGGCATGGGAAGCAGCACCAATTTATGTAAATACAAAAAGCCTGAAAGACCCAGAGTGCAGGCAGGAAATGGTTACTTTTCTTACATAGATCAGAGACATGTTTCAAGATCTGAGTCAAATTTAAATTAGCATTAATGATTTGCATACAGTACTTGCAATAAGAGGCTTATCCTGGTGATTAACTAGACGGGATAGAAAAAGCTCTGTAGCAGAAGACAGTGTCTAGCTAAACAGACTAGAAAATCTTGTTTCTGAGAATGTCTGAACAGCACTGTCTCCATTAAATTAAAATTCCCGTATGTTACATTTTCACCACCATTTTTGGTGTACGGTGGATATGATTTTGATCAGACTTTGGTAAGTTACTCTGGAGTGCTTATCTGAAAATCAAAGCGCTGGCACTTCTTCGTTTAAGGATATACTTAGTTAAAACTGTAAACCTTTGAAAACGCCACTTTTCTTTGCAGTTGCAGCCTTTGATTTCCTTTGTTAAATATTAGTTGTTTTTGTCTTGGGACTATGTTTTATTGTGGGTTCCTTGAGATTCAGAAGAAATTTCAATTTGAGAAAGGTTTTCAGTTTAGTTTGCACCACCTCCCAATTGTTTATTTTCAACAAACCGTCAACTTTTATACTGACAACATAGAACAGCACTGTAGAAATTGTCCAGTGGGGAAATAATTGCTGCTCTGATTTCCCTCGTCCCTGGTATTTCCACATGACTTCTGGGGAATGGTTAACCCTTGCTATTCCTCTCTAAGTGAACACCTAGTCTTCATGTTTCATTGTGCACAGGCAAGTTGTCCTGCAAAGGGTATCTGTGGTCTAATTTTTTTTGTACTGATAGCATGGATTTTAGGGGACCATGTTATAGCTTAGGCCTTGTGCACAAAATAGCATATATTATTTCATCCAGTATAGAAGTAATGGCTGCACGGAGCATTTCGACACACTCTGTTAACAGAATAAGAAAACAAGACTAGTGACTAGTGAGTTTAGGCACCTCTTTCCAGCTGAGACACCTCAAAGGGGCCCAATTTTCAGATAGTGCTGAGCACCTGTCCTGTAAACATCAGGGCCCATTAAGGTGTCTCACATTGGGTGTTCAAAAACTGAGGCACTTAAATTTAGGCCTCCTTTTGTAGCTGGCTCACACTATATAACCTGCACCAACCCAGGACACAGTATGCGACGACAACTGATTGAGAAAAGCATTTATCTGTTTCATTTTGGGGCATCCTGTCTAAGCTGACAAAGCACATGCAGCTCCCCCTCTCTCCTCTTCCCTGACCCTTCTTTGTCCTAGGGCAGAAGGTATAATTGTCTCTCCCCTGGTGTCTGGCCCGCCCCGAAGTGAGAAGCATAATTGCATGAGCAGCAACAGCAAAGGATAGTGTCTGCACTGCACACCCTCTCCTCAGGCAGCTACAGCAGCAGATAAACTAATGAGTTCTTAACGAATATCTAGGAACTACCAGGGTGCATATATCAGATAGATATACAGCATCTATTCCATGCATCGCTACTTAATTCATTTCAACATGCCATTTCTTACGTAGGCTGAGCTGCATGCCTTGTGTACAGGCCCCTTGTCCCCACCCCCACTGACCAGACCCCTATTGGTTTTAGTGAAAAAAAATCAGACAAAGGAGGCCTAGCTAGAGTGGGCATAAGAGGGGGTCGATGTTGGGGACTGGCCAGAGTGGAGCGAGGTGCCCACTAACTCTAATCCCAAAATCACTGCCTCACGCCTCTTCTCCTCTCCTCTGTGGGGTCACTGCATCACCCCTGTATCCTAAGTGACCAAATGGTGATTTTAATGGAAACCAGGCTTTTCTGTTTTTTTACCAAAAATCAACCACTGATGCCTAGAACGTTCCCTAGAACTAACTAGATGAGGTTTTCAAGTGATCACATTAGACAGACAAACAGAAAAATGCCCATGAATGGAATATAGGGCCTCACTTGGCTGGGCCAAAACCAGGACACCCATTTAAAGAAGCAGAATCCAAACTCAGGTTCAGAATAAGATTCCCACTGAAGCAAAGCTGCTAGACACAGTATTACACTTTAGTCCAGTAACTAAAGGGTTAATTACCTCAGCTCAGGCCTCTGGGTGAAGGTGGCGTTCCTTCGTTCTGTAGGCTAGAAGTGCCTGGTTACGGAGGAAGATAGCGCCCTGTTGGAATTAAGGTTCCAACTTGCACCTGTGTTTAAATAATTATACTGGGGACGGCTGTGCGGGGAAGCTCAGAGACAGAAGCTCCTGGAAACGTGTGCTGATCTTTTCTATCTATCCTTGGGGAACTTTTCTTTATTTAATGAAAGTTGAACACTCGGGCAAATCTAGTCCCAGCCTCTGAGGTTGTGAAACCAGCCAGTGCAGGGGCTGTAAGCCAAGGGACGGGAGAACAGCGGCAAACACCTTGTGTGGTGCAGAGTGCAGTTCACAGGGAGATTCTTGCATAGTAATCTATGCAAGGAACAGCTGGCAGTAGGTCCTGAGCAAGCCAGGAGATGGATGGAATGGGTGAGGGGCAGAAAAGGGCCAGCCAAAGCTATTTCAGACATAGAGTTAAAGTGGCCTGCATGGAGCAGCTCTACAGCTATCCTACAGCCTGGCAGAGAGGAGAATTCCTCCTGTGGTGCATCACCTTTCACCTCCCCAGCTCCTTGCACCACAGCACTGGCTCTGACTGAACTTTTGTTCAGGGAAGCCAAATGGAAATGGATGCTTTGTGAGCCTTCAGTCCACATCACCCCTGAACATGTTCTACCTATATCACATAACAATGCATCACTTAGAGCAGTGGTTCTTAACCTATTTACCATTGCAGGCCATATATGCAGCTCTCTGTTACGTGGGTCGCATCCACACAATATATTTACACTACCTGTATGGCCCTGAGGATGTCACACAAGCTGCAACTCTGTGGTGACCGAGATGTGGGCTGAGAAACACTGACTTAGAGGCAGGCCCACAGCAGAGTATCAGATTCAGACTTTCTTCTCCCACAACCGTATAACTCTCTCCAGTGGGCTGAACCAGAGTGTGGACCCTAGGTTTTGGAGAAAGTTTGGATTCTGAGTTGATTCCAAATCTGGACAGTCAGCTGGCCAGATAGCTGTTCAGTGTGAATGTGTACAGTTTGCCTTTGTCTTATTCCATGTGCTATCCCCTATCTTGAAACCTACTACTCCCTGTCCACGAAGGGCTTGTCTACACTAGGAAATAGCCTGGTGTAACTATTGTGGAATAGCTATTCTGTAATTTCCACTTTGGAAGTGGATTAAGTTAAATTGAGTTTGGACATTTTAAGTATCGAATAAGAGTGTCCACACAGGGTGCTAATGCAGATAGCTAAATTCACCCCTCTATTATTTTGCAATAGCTTTCCCATGTAGACAAGCCCTTAGCGTCTACTGTATCCTCTTTACATCTGTTCTGTGGAGAATCCTTCCTGTGCTAATTTGTAAGAACAGCTGACCCAGAACAGAAAAACAGAGGTTGCTGTAGCTTAACATTAATGCTCAGGAAGCTGCATGCATAGGAGATGGCTGGAATAGGTGTGAGATGTACAAGGTTCTGCCAAAGGTACTTCAGCTATGGAGTTAGGGTAGCCTTCATGGAGCAGCCCTACACCTACTCTACAGCCTGACAGGCAAGCAGAAGTGAATAAGAAAGAATAAGAACAGACCACCTGTGATCCTACTGCAGATATAGGAAAAACATAGTGAACAGAGGGTCCATAAATTCAATGCTATGCTCTTCAGCGAGACAGTATGGGATTCAAGGAGACAATGTCCTTTGTCTCTGCTAAAACCCCACAATATAGATAAATAAATCCTCACTAATAAACAAAGCACTGATGAAATACCTAAAATTTCAGAGGAAACCCAGGCAGCTAGGATGATAAAGTGAATTAATAAGAGACAAAGAAGCATAGAACCCACAGGACAAGGGACAGATGGTGTCAGTCTCATCAATAGCAGGCTGGACAGCCAAGTAACAACTTCCGCACATGCTCAGGGTTTAAAGTGATTGGCATATTTGGGGTCGGGAAGGAATTTTCCCCCAGGGCAGATTGGCAATGGCTCTTGGTTTTTTTCACCTTCCTCTGTAGCATGGGGCACAGCTCACTTGCTGGTAGATTCTCTGTACCTTAAAGTCTTTAAACCATGATTTGAGGACTTTAATAACTCAGTCATAGGTCAGGGGTCTTTTATTGGAGTGAATGGGTGAGGCTTTTTGGCCTGTGTTGTGCAGGAGGTCAGACTAGATGATCATATTGGTCCTGTCTGACCTAGAGTCTATTCGACTAGCTTCCTCAGCAGTCACTACCTCACACCAGACAGCTGCTAGCAAGCCACTGTCAGCGTGAGCATCTTTACTACTAACAAAAACTGTGTTTTTTACCTCAGGATAACTAACGTGTGAGAGTTTTCCTGAGGTAAAAACACAGTGAAGACAAGGAACTTCAGTTTTACTGCGAGGTAAATTCAAGGTCAGCCTTGACCTCTGCAAGTTTACCTCATGATAAAACTAAAATGACTTGTCTTCAGCTTGGAATACCTCATGCATGTTAGTTACCGTAGGGTAAAATACTAAAAAAGGATGTGTTAAGACGACCAGGCCTGAGTGTGTGGTGCCAAGGTGGGGGAACAGCAGACTTTCCTCCTAAAATGAGAACTCCATAGCTAAGGATGGAATGACTTAACTTGGTCAGTTAATAAGACATAGAGAGCATCCTACTGGAGAATCTGTGGGAGTGCTATTGGAACACAAGGACTACAATGATCTTTTCATTTCTGGGGAAGCCTTCTTGAATCCTGATGTTGCTGATGACCAGAACTTGAGGGAAAAGAAGAAATAGTGCCAGTCGCTAGGCTTATTGAAAAAGGCTTGAATTAAAGTGAGAGGGAGAAGAGGAACTGAGAAACGGAGCCCTCAAGCTGCTTGCCACACCAAGAAGAGACTACAGGCCAGACTCACTGTTCTGCTCTGGCTGCTTTGTGCTGCTCCAGTAATACAAAGCAGCTGGAGTGTGCCACCAAATTAGACACAATTTTAAAACACACTGAGGATTTGCACCCACATACTTAGATGCTGGGAAAACTCACCTAATTTAATAAAATCTAACTCCCAGCTAAGAAACCCAGAAAGCTTCTACCATGAGTGAAAGCATAGGTTGAAATCTGAGGTACAGTGCAGAGAGAAATTTGATGTAACCGTTTATAGTTGCTAAAATGACTCCTAGGCCTTTTGGGTAAAAATGAATTTATATTAAAATGTTTTCTGTGTCTAAACTGAGTTTGATGCCCTACTTCTTTGCTGAGACTGAAATCCTCCTGGCACAACAGAGATAGGGGCTTTCAGGGGGTAGATATGATTCCCATATTCTCTACCTTGCCCCAGCACAGATTAGATCACCCTGGTGGCTGCTAACAATAGCCCCAAAAGACTGTCTGCTAGCCATGAATAACCAGTGTCCTCAGCACAAGCTTCCCAGACTTTGCACCAGGACTGTGTGGATAAGGTGGTGTTGGAAGTCCCTCTTGCTGGGGACTCTCCCAGGGTGGGGCAATCTACAGCAGGGGAGATCAGGCTAGAATAGGAGTGAGAATCTCACCCTGAATAACCCTTTGAATAACGATTAGGTCTGCTATTATACAATGCAGTGCAGCACACTGTACTGACAGATCAGTGTCCGTTTTCTTACTTTCTAATCAGCAAAATCTAATTTACTTAATATATTAAGCTTCTTTCTGGAAAAAGCCCAAATTCTTTTAGGTATTTAGGGGCCAGATTGTGTAATTTACAGGATGTCACACATAGAGGGTTGGGGTTGTGACCTCTCTGTGCTTAGGGTAGCCACCTGAAAATGCCAAGGTCAGGGCAGGCTGCAAAAGGAGGGCAGATTCTCCCAGCACTGGTGGGTGACACTGAAGTCAGACTTTCCAACCAGCCACAAACAGTGCTTCTGATTCCCCACACTGGTTATCAAAAAGCTAAAACAAAAATATACACAACCCCCTTTACTGCATTTCAGTCTCTGGCTCCCAATCAGCCATGAGGTCCAGTAAAGAGATACGTTATTTAAAACTCTATGCTCTTTATCAAAAAGGTTCTCCTGACCCCAAAGGTCAACCAGTCCAATATAAGTTTGGATCTTACTCAAGATACACTGCCAGCCAATCCTTTAGTAACTAAAGCTCAAGGTTTATTATTAAAAGGAGAGAAACAAACTAAGAGAAATGTTAAATGATTAATGCAATCACATACATACAAATGATTGGAAAGTCCATATATATCAGGTTTCCAGTACAATTGTGGCCTTTACAGGCTTGTATAGCCCCTCTGGTGTACATCCAGTACCCTGACGGGTCTCAGTCCTTTGATTCACAGCTTGTAGATGAGTTGATCCAGAGATAGGTGAAAACTGACTTTGAAGCCTGAAGACAAAATGGATTTGGTGCAGCTGCCTTTGCCATGCTGCTTGTGAAAACTGTTCAGGAATAAGATGGTGTCCAGGGTCACATGAGTAAATCCTGGTGACTCATCAGGTGTATCCCTATCTTCTCCCCCTGGGCCCATTGTACCAGGCTGTGAGTTTCCTTAATGGGCCATTAAGCAGGCTAGTGCTGCAGCCATTTTGCCTGGGGTGTCGCTCAAAAACACAGCACAAGTTGAAATACAGATACATCAAACATGTCCATAATTTCCAAGACAAATATGACACATGAACATAAACAATATCATACTTAACAAATTATAACCTTTCTAATGGTACCTGACATGGCCTATCCCATATGAATTATTATAATCTTGACATATGGATATTAAATAACATCATAAACGGTCCCCCTAATCCAGCCAGTGTCACAGGGGTGTGGAGCTGTCTTGCCCCATGACAGTTCTGGGAGTGATTTCACCTCTTAATTGTGAGAAATCTTTCAGCTACTTGGACATACAGAGCAAATGCACAGGATGCACTATTTTTTTTAAGATGGTGCAGCTCATTCTTCCCAGCACATCTGGCCAGCTGCATGGGATGATGCAGCGAGGCAATGGCCTCATGTCTTCAATACAATATCCCCTTTGGCATGACTTGCGCACATGGGAAAATAATCTGCAGGTATGTCTACACTGCAGTCAGAGGCGTGACTGCAGAACAGGTAGACATACCTGAACTAGTTTTCATCTAGCTATCTCAGATAAGTGCAGGGAAGCCGCAGCAGCACGTGACTTCCTCTCTTCTCCTTCCCCTACAAAGAAGAAAATCCCCATGTAATTTACTGAACTTGCAAAACAAAAGTGGAATGAGTTTAGATGTCATTTCCTCTCTGCTCTTTATGAGGCAACCTGAAAACTGAAGCTGCTGCTGCTGCTCCTCTTCCTCCGCCCAACCCCAGACTCATCAGGCAAGTTGGTCTGCATTTGTGCCTAGCTGATTCAAGGTCCTAAGGCTCCACCGCCTCCTTTCCTTGAAATCCGGAGACTCCAGGAGGTGGTGGAAATTAAAGTTCCAGTCTCACTACGTGGTGTTTGGGGTAAAATTTTAATGGAAGGAGCTCACAGTCTGGAGGAGGAAGTGAAACCATTCCTGCTTCTGTGAGTCAGGCAACCTAAGGGAGCTGCACCACAAGTTATTGCCATTGAGACTGTGACTTCACAGCCCCTCCGTGCATCAACCAACCCAGGACACGTGATTGACACACTCAGACATCTAGTTATTATCATTCTGGCAGGCCTAGGCTCTGTGCCCACTTACCTCACACATCCCTCTCTGGCTTTCAGACAGGACAGTTCACCTTTGAAGCAACAGTGCCGGCAGAAGAGCAGGTAAAATTGCCAAGCGCACAGAGAACATAGTTACATCACAGGATTTTTGATTGTGGTCATTTCTTAGATTGTAATGGGCTGTTTCTCTAACTGTGATATAGAAACAATGGAGTTATTTATTTTCCTCTGGGAATTGAATGGACATAGCAGCAATCTTTGTGGTTTAATGGGCAATTTTAAATGGACTGGGTCTCAAAGCCCAATACTTAAAAAGTTGGTTCTTTCTGTCTTATTGTTTGCATCCCTCTGACATGGTTTTTTAAAAGTTATTTATTGTTGTTGTGAAGAGACAATGTTTTATATAAGTGAGACTAGTTCTTTGCCTTAACTTTTCTCAAGTTGTAAACCTGAGCTCTCTTGGGTTGCATTAAATCTACTTAAGTTAAAAAAAACTTTTGACTGTCGATTTTTGAAAACAAACAGTACAGGCAAACACTACGAAGGAAATAGATACAAAAATATATACTGCTAAAGGAGAGCTCTGTACCTTCTGCATGTGTAAATGGAGAGTTAATAGAGAAGGTGCCAGTAGATGGTGCTCAAGAACAGAATACATAGTTCTTTGGTTTTGTAGGATCAATGAAATTTGCGGTGAACTGCAAATGGCTTCCTCTGGCAGCTGTTTACATCATTTCTTAGCACAGATCAAAAAGGTATCAGAGAGGCCTGATATTGATCTCACAAGTTTCACTCTGGAGTAATTCTAAAAAGACTTCAGAGACATTAAGTTCTGATTTACAACCAAGGTAAATGAGATCAGGCCTATTATGCATGTCTTGTTATCCCCCCCCCAACTAATGTCACGTGAAATGCCAACATATTATCATAATCTTGTCATTACTGTATATAATCTACTAAAATAGTTTTCAGAGATGTACAGTTACAGAGAATGTACTTTTCTAAGGAATAATAATAAAATAAATAATAATAATAATAATAATACATGATTATTATTTATTTGTTTAGGCTGTTATTTCCAAAGGAACCCAAGGGGACTCTGCTGCCTAAATCCCACTGAAATTGAATGGGAGTTCAGAGTAACTGAATCCTTTCAGCTCCTTTGAAAATCCCAGACTTAAAGCACAGGGATTGATTAAGCCTTGTCAGGAGCATAGCTGGGGAACCCACAGGATATTTACCCCCTTTCCAGTCCTTTGCAGAAATACATGTAGTGCAGTAGCAAGGAGCAGTGTTCTTTTCAAGCTCCAACATTCTAATAAAATCCTAAGGAATGTAATACACCTGGAAGAGGTGGCTCCAAAAGTGTATTTTGCCTAATGTACCCAGCATATTAGACACAATGTAGGCATTTGCCCATTAAGGCAGATAAATGAGTAAAGTTTTAAGGTAAATCAATTCTGATGGCTCATGAAGTTGACACTGTCACATCTGTTTTTAATGTTGTATCTGTTGTTCCATTTGTATGCTGTGAGTCAGATTTACTGATGCACGGTGGCTCCCTTGGGCCTCTTTTATGACGCTGTAGCGAAAAACCATGAGTAAGAGCTGATTTGCCTTACTGGAGAGGCATGAAACAGCACAGAGCATACTTGCTAAACTCCTCCGTACTCCACCCCAAAATTTCACTTCAGGCTGCAACCTGTAGGAAAGATCCCTGCCTGTGAATGTTTTAAAAAAACATTCATTGAATTAAGTGTTTGCGGTGTTAAACACTCAAAAAGGGGAATACATTTATTTCAAGTAATTTTATTCCTTTCTTACTTAGTATTCCAATGCCGTTGACAGAATTCAATACTCTGAATTATACATATTTCAGAATAAAAATGCCATTATTTTAAGTGAAAATTGTTCACCCAGAACGTTAAAAATTTTGTTTCGTCAGAATATCAGTCCTGATTCTCCTCTTACTAGGTTTAGTCCATTCACTCCTGGTTTACACTACTGTGAGTTGGAATCAGGCCCACTGTAGTTGAAAACTATTTTAATTCAAGTATTAATGGTTTCATGAGTAAGTATTTAGTTCTTTTCTAATCTAAGTGACTATTGCACACAAAGAACTATATATTACAGTAACATTAAATTGCAAAGTCAAGCACTCAGAAGTTAGGAATGACCAGAATTAAGGTTGCCTGTGCAACATGAATGCTGCCCCCTTGTGTGAGTATACGCAGTCGTTAATGACTTGATCAATAATAGTTTTTCCATAAGACCCCTGCATCATTTCCTTCCCTCCCCCCAGATTCCAGTTGCAGACTTCTTGCCCAGCCAGTCCCAGTTTCTCTCCCCCTGCATTCCCAGTCTCACCAGACTCCTTGTCGCATCCTATTCCTGTCCCTTCCCTGGGTTCAGCTCTTGACCCCTCTGCATTCAAATCAGACTGCTTCCTCCTCCATGCTCCTGGTTGCCAATAGGGTATTCACTGAGAGCACAAAAGAGACAGGCTTCCTGCTCTCAGTTCCAGTGCCCAGTCCCATCTGGTCCAGAGCAGCCATTACAAGAAAAGTCCGGCTACAACCCTATAGCCTTGGGCTGGAGCACGCTCAGTTGCTATGTGAGGATAGTCTGGTTACTACCAGGAGCTGTGAGAGGCTCAAGTGTGCTCCATGTGGATGGAATCATTGGAGATTTTAGCTGCTAAAATCTAATGTGCAAACTATAATTTTTCAAAGGTTCCTAACTTGGCCGAATCCGGGTAGCAGCTCACAGACACAGTGAAAGGCTCATCCCTGACACAAAGGCTACTCTTCTGCCAAGTTTCAAGTCCCTGCTCCAAATCATGGGAGTAATAGTGCTGTTCAAAATAAAAGGTTGCCAGAATTTTTTTAACATGGGCAAAACTATGTATGTTGCCCTAGCCTTGTTCTAAAAAATGGCTGACTTGTTTTGGCTGCAATTTTCCAGAAAAGTTCAACTAGCGGCAGCCACCTGGCATGGAAAATTTCAGTTTGGCAAAGCTATGAGCAACTGAAAACCGGGTCTTACATGGGTTGTGTCAGGCTACCAGTCCCGTCTATAATGAATGGGGCATTGTTGAAATCAATAGGGCATTCTAATTAAACATTGATGTTGCAATGTGACCCAAGGTGAACTGAACAGTATCCACGATTGTAGCCCTGAGTTCAGGTTTTTTAATTTCACCTGCCCAGGAATTCTTACCCTTAAACAGAGCAGAACTGCATTTCTTGCCATTCCTATGCTTCTATGAAAACTTACAGTATCATTAATTGGAATAATAATTTGAAAGCACTCTACAGTCACTAACTAATTACTTCACACACAGCACCCCCAGGAAGTAAGTAAATATTATTTTAGGTTTAGCCTCTTAAAGAGATTAAAGCAGGTAAGTGATTTGCTGAAGGTCGCATGGTGAATACATGGCCAAGAAGGGATTCAAACTGAAGCCTTCACAACTCACTGTACCTTGTTCATTCATCGAGGAAAAGACATCGAACTCAAACCCTGAGAAAAACATCTAGCAAATTAAAGATCTGTTTTATTTCAATACTTAAATCATTTTAGCTACCTCCATGGCATTAACTTCCTGAATATACTTAACAGCATTTCCCATATCCTCGCTGATCTGATTATTTCTAGTTTAAGGAAGGATGGCTCTTAAGTGAAGATAAAATCACTCTCTTTAATGAGTGAGGAATTACCATTACTTTACTCACATCCAGGGCAAATAGTTAATTAAATATTTTTACAATAACAAAAAATGATATGATTTAATCAGGAGTTCCTATATTTTTACTCAGGATGACAAAACATAAGTTCTTTCATAATACTCATGGCATAATCTTGCCGGCCTCACTCAGGTGAGACTCCCATTGATTCAAAGTGAGTTTTGCGTAAATTATGGCTGCAGGAATGGATCCTAGAATTTGAAATGAACCAAGCTGTGGATTGCAATTTATGGGTGATTTCAAAATTTGAAGTGCTGTAAAGATATAAAGTATCCACATGGAAGCAAAGCACATAGCTTATTTTAAAATTCTGTTTTTACAGACACAGCAATGGACAACTTTATCTTCTCACTTCCAGTTCTCACCGAAACACAACAAGGTAATGGAAAGGGAAACATGGAGGCCAAACAAGGCCTGTGTACGGCCTTTGTTCCAGCAGCAGCATAGATAGTCTGTAAAAGCCCCTTAGCTGGCTGGGTGAGGATTCCTCTGTCACACACAAGGCATTGCACAGGCATGGAGCCACTCGCAAGTCATGCTGTGACAACGTTACAGACGCTCTGGGTATCTCTGGGACATGGAGCTCCTCACAGACAGCCCCCGAGTCACTTAAATTATCCTGGGGGTGGATTTGGCCCCAGTCAGCCCAGATTCCCCAGAACACAAAGGTGGCTTAAGACCACCTTTGCCCTCCATCCCCACGGGCTGTGCAGTCTGTGTGGCGCCGCCAAGAGGCACAGCCCATGAACTCACTCATTATGTTTGCCAGCTTACAAAGAAATTAAAGGAAAAGTACAACAATGAAAGAATAAACATCAAATCCCCATGAGAGCAATCTGGAGCATATTGTATCATCCTCCCTCTGGGATCCTCTACTGGTAGCCGTTCTCCATTACAGACAGGCAGGGGCCTTTTTACATTTGAGGGTTCAGGATCCAGAAAACAGAATCACACCTACTATATATGCCATAAATTCAGCTGAACAGTCAGACCCTAGCTTTAATCAGGCTTTGCTCCCTTACCATTCCCAGCTCAACCCCTCCTACCCTCTAAGTCATACAATGCAGTTATACAATACTCCCTGGTTAGCAGATTCACAGCAATACCTCTTGGTACCCACTCTGCTTTCTGCCACAGCCCTCAGTATTAAAAATATTTCCCCTTCTTCCTCCAATGAAGGAACAGCATTGCAAAACTATCAAGACTATTTTATCGATTTATGAGGTTCTCTTGTTGAGTAGTGGCAGACCGGGCATTTCTTTATGCTATGGCTGTTTTTGTACCGATTGATAATGTACTATTCCTTTCCCTAGAAGGCAAACATGGTACAGGGACCCCATGTCCATTACCAGAGCGATGTAAGAGCACAACAGTAACTCCTCATCAAAAGACTGTCCTGTATGCACCTTTTTGAATTGTATACATATGTTTTCCCCAGACATTTTTCAGAAAGCTTTTGCTGCTGATGCTGATTACCTGGAAACATCTGAGAAAATGAACCAGCCCTTTTGGGAATTGTTAGTAAAATATTTAGCCACCATTAACCCAGCCATCCTGAGCACTGAAGAAACACACAATGTAAGTAACTAAGGAAACCACATTTTCTTTTGTTCTCTGTAAAATATGAAGTATTTCCTTACTGACTGCATTGTTTTGCTTGTCCACTGTACTTTGGGAGGATAAAATAAAGGGCCTGATCCTCATTTATGCTACAGCTCCTTTATGCTTGCCATAGCCACAAGCTATGCTAATGTTAAAGAGAATCAGGCCCAAACTTTTGATTTACTTTTATTGCTGCTGATGTGAAGAAATGAACTTTAAAAGAATGTTAGCTCTCAAGGTATTCCTTTGTATCTATTCAATTGCTTTTTTTCAATAAGGGGGACACCAATGGTGAAGTTATAAGGTAGAGTTGCAAGTATTCAAAGAACTTTGGACAATATTTCTTCAGTCCTGGGACTCAGTCACAGAGTAGGATGAAAAGTTTAATACTATTGCACCATGCCACAGTGATTTCTTGTTTGGCAGTCCAGTGAAAGAAGCATGGTCTACGGGTCTGAACACTAGACTGGATGCCAAGAACATCTGAATTCTATTTCCAACCTTGGTCTTGGACAGACCACATTTCCCCTTCTGTAAAGCAAGGCTATTATTGTGCCTCTCTCAGGTGCATTTTGTGTGCTGCTTATAAAGCACTTTAACAATAAGTGCTTGATTTTATTAGTAGGTCTGTTTGATGTGCACTATAGGTGACCAGTTAGCAAGCGTAAAAATTTGGGATGGGGAGAGCGTGGTGGTACTAGATGCCTATATAAGATAAAGCTACTAATATCGGGATGTCTGGTCACACTATAGTGTACTTATAGTATGTACTTACCTTGTACTTATCTTCTTTCAGCTCCTTACCAGAGGCAATAACTCATCTGATGAACGTGCAGCCTTCTTGAAGACCATAGTTAAAAAGGGAGTTAATGCAATGGTTGTGCTTTACCTGCTGCTAAAAGTGAATGATCCATCTGGCTATAGACAGTTGCCTAGCTCCAATAAAAATGGTGAGTATTAATTAGCTGCACATCGTTCAAGACCAAATCAAGCATTTAGATGAGGACTAATAACTGTTTTGTTAAAAAGGACTCTAGCTGGACTAGGGCTTTAGTTTTACTTCAAAATTCTGAAGTATGCTGGAAAGTGAATAGAAGTGAATTACAGTAAAGTTAATAGAGAAAGCACTTAGACATATTGCTCATATTGCTCAGATATGATGATGATAGGAGCAAGATAGATAGAAGCTATTTAGACAGATGGAGACTGTATTTGTTCTAGTTTGCATGGATTGTCTGGGAAAAGGCGCATTGATCATTTAGAGTAGAGAGCCTCACCTGGTGGTAAAGTCAAAGGAGTTACACCATCAGACCCTCAATTTCCCTACGTTCTGATTAGACTAGCCATAGCAAAAAAACAATTCTCATGTAGAACTGTGGCTGACCTACCGATGGACCCAACAGTGACCGAGCTGCCATATGGGCAGACAGCTGCCCTGATCTGGTGGAAATATTATTTTGTGCCAGGTGATTCTGTGTTCCTCATCTCGTTTCCCTGGGAAAGTTGATAACATGGCTAATTTTGAATTGAAACTGTACAGAATTTTAAACTTTGATCTTTGAATCTGAAGGCCTGGTTTCGCTTGGAACAGGCTTATTTGAATGGGAAAAGAGCCTATTTTTTGAGAAAATGTTTGAGTCCACATTCAAGTCTGTAATTAGAAGTGAAAGAACTCAAATTGCCCATTGTTTTGCTTTTTGCTGAGCCTATTTCACCACCCTCTGTTAGGAACATGGAGGAGAAACTGTTCATCTTAGGGCTGGATTTCTACGCTTGGAAATTTACCAAAACAGCTTTTCCAGAATAATTATGTCCTGATTATTAAACTACATTCATGAAGGGTGAAATCTGTCCTTGTATAGAGGCTACGTTCCACCCTACCCCAGATATCACCGCAGAACAGGATGGGACTCAAGAGGCAGAGGCTGTCTTTTTGTTCTGTGGTTGTACAATGCCTAGCCCCAACAGGTTCCTGACTCATGATGGGGTCTCCTAGGCATTAATGTAACTCAAATAAATAATAATAATAGGATATATATGCCTTGTTCAGGATCTCTGTGCAGCATTACATTTAAACCCGTAAAGAATTACCTAAAATCCACCAGCGACTGCCAAGAATCCCCCACTGCTGGGGACGCCTGAAGATCCCAAGACCGTCAGCTTCTTTGGAAAAAATTTTCTGGAAACATTTTTCAAATGTTTGCAACCCAATTCTCAGAGTCCAGAATAGTGTAACAAGCACAGCATTTAAAGCTCTGTCTTATGGCTACAAGAGAATGCTGATGATACAGCACAATTAGAGAGAGTCAATGAGAGATCAAGATTATGATGGCAAAATAGCAGTCCAGAAGTTGGTGAACAAGTCCGCCAGTAAAACCACCCCCCTTGTTCTAGCTGTCACTGCTTCTGGGCAATGTGAATTTTCATGGAAGTTGGAAGTGTGGATCATGGTAAAGTCCATACAGAGATCTCTTGGGCTCCCACCACAACAGCATTTTAAACATTTTTTTAAAATTGTGGCAATAAGCATATAAACATTTGTATGTGCACCAAAAAGCAAAAAAAAAAAAAAAAAAAAAGCCAACAAAACAAAACAAAAATGGTTAAGATTTGATTTCCCTGGAGGAGCTCCAGTGTTAATAATGTATGACTGTAAAGTAGGAAAACCTTAAATATTAGTTTCAAATAGAAATTTTATGTCTGTATTTTAACAGATGAAAAATTGAAGCTACTTAAGGAGTTAGAAGAAAGTTTCTCACTTTCACAAGGGGAACGTGAGGCTGGAAGGTCATCTCCAGAGCCTGCAGACACACAACCACAAGGTACAGGAGTGTTCATCTTGCTTTTGTTTTCAATTTAATGGTAACAAAAAATTAAATTATTGGTAGCCTGACTAAAGGCTACAAGAAAATCCTGTGCCAGTTCCATGCGGATTCAGCAAAACTCTGAAATAACAAGAAACTATGCAAAATGGAGTCTAAACACCTTTAGACTCACTAACTGCAAAATAGTAGCTATCGGTCTCTAGTGGAGAGGTGGTGTTTGAGTACTGACAGTCACTATGGACAGAAGGAGCAGATCGATGTCTCTGGGACTGAGGATGGGATGATGAAAGACAGGCAGGCAAGGAGAAGGGAGGGGGTAAGAAGCTGGCACCATGGCTGTGGAAGCCAGTAGAGGCAAGCTGCCAAGGAGGGACAGACAGCACTGCAGTCAGGGGGATGGTGGTAGAGGGGGGATGCAAGTTGGAGACACAGCACTGAAGTCAGGGAGACTGGCAGGAAGCAAGCATACACACCATACAGACGCCACGTGCCAAAGTCTTGGATCCACGTAGCCATTTAGGTGTTTATATCTTTTTCCATTTTGGAATCCCACAAACACAAATACCAGCAAAATTCCTGTCCATAGACAGTTCAGTGCCAGAGTATTCCTCTAACCCCTTCTACAGAGAAAACAAACCTGGCCCGTTATTCAATCCTCACTAAAGATTTCTCTCTTGAGGATGGTAACTGGGTCTACTCACCACAGCAGCACCTCCTGCTGGCCATCATGGGGATTCGCTCTGCCAGCCAGTGAGCCTTCTCTAGTGGTGCGTCTCCTGTGGTCCTCTCTGCCTGCAGACCCGCCTCGGTCCAAGTACCACTCCATCCTGTTCATGACTCATCCCTCCAGCCATGTCACCATCGGTGTTTCCTACTTCAGGGAGGGGGCATTCAGCTTTTCAGTAGTCCAGCCACTTCCCCGGTGGCGAATGGGAAGAACCTAGGCCTGTCCACTGGTCAGGATCCTGGCCCAGGAATCCTGCAGATAGCAGCCTCCTGCTAACTTCCTTCCCTCAATTCTCTGGGCCACTTCCCTGCAGTCCCATCATCTTCTTTGCCCTTTCCTCAGGGCATTCAACCAGCACGTCCCAGCAGCCAGCCAGGAGCTCCTTTTTGCTCTCCTGGTCCCCGCCAACAAATGCTCTGGCCAAGGGGCTATCCTTGCCGTAGCCTGCTGGGAACACTGTCCTCACCCTTTGGGCTCTCCACAGCAATTGCTTATTGCTGCTGAGTCCTTTTGTACTAGCTCACTGGGCCCTGATTGGCCGCTCGGTGCAGTCTCCCTCCAATTGGCTACTTCCTGTGCAGCCTCCCCCGGTTGCTAGGAGGACTCACCTCCCCTGCTCCTTTCTGGGACAAGGTGTGGCAGGCCCCTAAGGCCTCCATTAACCCCTTCCACTCCAGCGTGAGGTGAGCACCCCATCACAAGGTGGCTAGAGGTTTTAGCAGCTTAAAAAGGTATTGTAAGAAGAGTGGTTTAATAATTTATAAAACATCCCATTCAGAAAGATACATTTCAGTGCATAACAACATTGATGTTCCCCAGATTTCTCACCAAATGAATGCTTGTATGCATGTGCTCTCTAAAGGGCTCACGTTGTGTTCTGAAACCTATGCTAAAGCACCTCATAAAGTAGTTTAAAGAACATAAAGCAGTAGCTTCTAATGCTATAGCACTTCACTATCATTTCTTTCCTTATTAGCAAACAGTGCCGGCAAGAAAAAGGTCTCTGTGGCAACAGTTAAACCAATTTCTCACAAGCAAAATCAGGAAGACCAAGACCATGACAATCAAGATGAAAGCGGTATGCAAATAAGTGTTCTTTTCCCATATGGGCACCTATTATCATTCACTTTCTAGCATCCAGGACCAAGTGAATTGCATTTTAGGGGTGAAAAGAAAAAAACAGTAGCTAGGTGGCTCTTTATATAGCTGGGTGAAAAAATATGGACTCTATTACAGCAACTTTCTGTGCACACTCCTGCTGTATTCAGGCCGTCACCGCTGATCTTTCTCCTATCCTGACTTCTCTAAGGACAGCTGTGAAACAAAGATAGTTTATAATGGTCACTGCATTTAAAGGGCTCAGGCCTCTCAACACATAGCCAAATGGTCTTTATTACATTATGGCCAAAACAAATACAGTGTTTGTGCCATCTTTTCTGAGATTGCTCAACTATTTATCATTAAGCCTGATGAGAACATTACTATTTCTCTACACAAATACTGATCAGGAGGAGTCAGAGGTGCAGAGCACTGAGGCCTAGCTACTTGCAGGTGGTGTGATATAACAATAGTGTTATTTGCTTAGTGGTGGCACCCACATGCAACATGGGGGGAGGATACACTTCTGACATTCTTTCATTTCCCCCCAGACAGGCATAGTTTAATGTTCTACAAGCAGTGTTAATTGTATGCACATATTCTGTTTGGCCACAGTCTCTTCAATCATTCTGTTCCTGATGCAAGAGCAACCTGTGTGGTTGCACACAGCATCGGAAACTGTGCATTAAACTGCACCGGCTACACTGCCTAAGCTGCAGGCCCGGCTTGGAAAGTCCCTCCACCTCTCCACGTGGAGAATGTGCAGAGCAGATTTTGGGGGAGCCGTAAGCAGGACAGAATACTTCCACTCTGATCTTTACTTGGCTGCACTTCTCGTGGCGCATGCATAGGCGCACACACACCTGCCAGGATGTGGCTATAGAAAGGGAAGATGATGATCAAATATTAATAACCCTAGCACATATGCTCATCTCTCAACGTTCTGAGATGTTTGCATAGGTAATCATTGATGTTAGAGCTGGGCCAGGAGTGCAATACCAGCTCTAAAGCTCTTCCGTTCCAGAAACATGGGTGAACTCCCAGATGGATCTCAACTTTTTGTTGACTTCAGTTCATACCGAGGGTAATGGTTGGGCAGGGACAGCTATTGAAATTCATCTACAGAGTTCAAACATAAACTACAGGCATAATTTACAGTGTACATAATCAGCCCCAGGAATATAACTAAAGCCAATGCATTGTTTTTTGTTCACCGGACTTTTTGTTCCCTTTAAAAGACATCACAAAGCAAGTGCAGTCCAGATACAGAAAATGTGCATGATATCCATATACAGTAATATCCATCAGCCTATAGTAGAGGCCCATGACTTGTAAAAAGGTTAATGCTTTTGTCGTTTAACTAACCATTCTAAATGTATCTTGGGCCTAATTCAATAGCAGCATGTTTAGTTTGACATTGTGAGATAGTTTGTCATACAGGAGTCTAATAGTACCTAGTGCAGGGAATAAGTTATAGCAGCCCCTAAACATTATTTACTTTCAGTTGCTGAGTATAGTGTGTATAACTTACTTTCATTTAGATGCTAAACTGCATAACCCTCATCCCAGATGCCCATTTTAAAGACTAGGGGCTCAATTCTGCCTTTAGTCACACTTGTGGAAGTATACTGATTTCAGTGAGGTGGGGTGGGTGTGACTGCAGGCAGCATCGAGCCCTCAGTGCTTGCTAGTCGGATGGATAATTAATCTACTGTATATTTTTAAATATTTTAGGTGTGCCGGGAGAGGTTGTTCCCTATACTGAACCAGGTAAATACACACAGCTTACCACACTCTGCAACTTCATATTAATGGAAACAGACTTTTGTAACTGAAAGGTTTCTAATAGCTGGCTGACAACCTAGTTATGTTAAAAAAACAACCACATGCTTGAAAACAAAATTCCTGGATTGCCATTAGTCTGGCTTTAGACCTGGATATAGTGTGGAGACTATGCTGATAGTTTTGGGTGATTTCCTTGTAGTAGCTGACAGCCATCAGGTGTCCACACTGATTTTGTTACATCTTCCAGCTGCCGTTGGTACAGCTGACCAGGTGGTAGCGATTCCTTTGTTAGAGCAGCCAGGAGCAGATAGGATTTGTTTGCAATGGGTCTGTTCGTTCCGTTTAGGGAAAGACCTAGTGATTATGGCGGACAGTTGTTCGTTGTTCCCCAGGACACTCACGTGCCGTTTCCCCTAGTTCCATCCTGTTATTTGACCCCGTGTTCAATGTGAGGGTGTGAGATGTTTGGAGTTTGTTTTCAGTAAGGTGAAGCTCCTCAGCCAGTCTCCTCATCTAACCCAGATGATGCAGCATCCATGCATTCCAAATCTTTGGCTGATAGAGGATTCTGGATGAAAGCCAAATGAAAATCCAGGTAGCGGTGTTGCTAGGCAGCGGCAGCTTGGACCCTAGCCCCGAATTCCATGCACCACGCACTGCAGTGTGGCAGCAGGCAACGTGTGATTACTAAAGGCCTGTGTGCACCCTGCTGCCTCTCTAGGGATATTGAAGTGAGTGAGTGGATTGAGCTTTTGTATTCTCCACCACATGCCTTCTGCTCCCTGGGCAGATCTGTCCCATGAGTCAGCACTCAGGTTCTGAGAGCAGAAATGCTGGAGGAGACTTAGCCATTTTGGGAGAATGCCTGCTCAACTGCTCCCCTCTACTGCAGTAATTGGAAGGCATGGTGGTGAGGACTTGCTGCAGCCTTGGAGGTAAGAGAAAGGAGTGGCCCTGGGAGGAAGTCCCGAGACAACAATCCATTAACAGGACTGAGAAAGATGGTCTGGATAGTAAAGAGGGAACGAGCACAGCTGAACTCTCCCTGAATGAGGTGACGGCAGAGGTCCCCAGTGCCTTTTCTATGGTATCGTTGGTAGGCCTGGAGATGACACCTTTTTTCTCTGGTGTGGACCTCACCACAGTTCCCCACACCTTTGTGGTCTCCAAACTAGACTACTGCAGCGTAGTCTGCTGTGTGCAGGGCTAGCCCAAGGGCTATAGGAAATATTTGACTCGTACTGAATGCCACTGCTAACCTCATGTGCAAGTTAGGTTGATGCATACACGTAACACTTGTGTTCCATGCTGGACTGGTCTTGCTTCCAACTGCAGTTGTGGGGCTTGGTTATCTATTATAAATCCTTAAATCAGCTAGGACCCAGCTACCTCACAGGCAGCAGTAACCACAGCAATCGTGAATAGCCAAAATGCTCCTGGGGTGATGGAGGGACCCTGTCTCTCTTTTGCACCCTCTGATCTGGACAGCCCACTCCGGTGCTGTTGGATGTCTTGTTCCTGTTTTGAGTCACTACATGGATTGTTATTTGTCCCTGCGTAGGGTTGAATGGTGAGGAATAAACTCTTGTACAACCAGTTATTGATAACAGGTACATTGTTTCTAATTATTGTAAATATGCATGTGTGTTGTAATGAAGGGTGTGGTATGATTTTTTCTTTTAAACTACAAGGGACTTGGTCCTAATATTTTGTTGCTTTTCAGAGATTAGAAGACGAGAAAATGCAGCTCCTGATGGTAAATATAAAACAAACAAACAGAAGTTCTGTTTTCCCTGTTGTATGCATGCTTTTTTTTTCATGAATATTTTATTTCCGTAATGACATTGCTACACCAGCCTATCGTGCCTAGTTATTCCCTGCAGAAAAGACTAAAGTTTAGGAGGACAAAACCTGTGGGAGAGACAAATATATAATAGAACAGTCTGTGCAAATGTATCCATTGGTTTCAGTCAAGGTATACTGGAGATGACTTGGGTGCATTAGAAAACAAACAGTTACAGGGCCAGATCCTCAGCTGGTATAAGCTGGCGTTGCTGCATTGAAGTCAGTGGAGCTACACAGTCTGAGCAGATACCATGAATGCTTGTGGAAACCAAAGCTGTGCAAACTATTTTTAATACACAACTTCACCTGATTTTGACATGTACCCTGAACTTCTCAAATCAAAACCTTCACAGAGCCAAAAACTTAACCATGAGTCAAATTTCAAGTAGCCCGGCACTGAATTTCTTTGCAAAATTCAGGGGAGTCATATGGTTTAGACCAGGGGTTCTCAAATTTTTGCCAGGGCCCCTTCTGGAAATATTTCAGGCTGTGATGACTTCCCCCTCCCAATGCCTTGTCATCCTTAGTAGCATGTGCTGGGGTTGACACCTCACGACCCCATTGTGGGTCACAACCCCCAGTTTGAGAACCCCTGGTTTAGAACTAAAACTACAGTAGGTGAAAGTCAACAGTTCATTCTGAATTATGCTTGTAGATAATGGGTTCATTTGACCTCCAAACCCATGGTAAAATTCAGAGTTCATAGAAAACCCACATTTGCTGTCTTATACACAACTTTTCTGATATTATTAATTATTTATATTACTCTATGGATAAAATGAAATTTTGTATTGTAAATTCAGCAGAACATAAGCACAAATAGCAGTGCTAGAGGTTGTGATGATTTACCCATCAAAGGTGTATTTCAAGGAGGTTGTTTTGGCCCTGTTAAATGAATAGTGAGTAGGAAAGGACAAAATCACCTCGCTTTGGTTTCAAACTTCGACTGGAAATCTGATACTTTTTCCTACTCTTTCCAATTTCTTTGAGTCTATCCCTAGCTGGAACTGTATCTCATGATGGATTTTAGTAATTCTGCCTTCAGTCCCAGTCAAATTTCTATTTAGATATTCAAAACTTCTTTTAAGCCTCAAGATATGGGCCAGGTTTTTATTTTTGCCAAATAGAGTCACCCATCGTAGGTATAACTCTTAATTTTGGGGCTATTACAGAGACACTGTCACAGATCAGGGCAGCCGCACCAGTATTCCCCCTCCATAATCCAGCATGGGCAGCCCCTTTTAGGCTTCTGGCTCTGCAGCTATCACCTCTCTTGGGCAGAAAGCCATGTCTCTCTTCCTCCTGCCCAGGGTATTTCCAGGCTGCCCAGTTACCAGTCTACATTGTGAATTCCCCAGCAACTCAGACTGGTCAGCAGCCTTTGCCTTCCTTCCTCAGACGCTATAAACAGCATAATATTTCCTGGCAAGCATATTTATTCTTAAGGAGAAAGCATTACAAAACAGTGGCATAGCTACAGGTGGATATGGGTGGAAGTTCAGGAAGTGAGCAGCCCAGAATCGCTAAGCTGCCTGACGTCCAGTTGCCAAGGTAGCTTAAGTGGATTGTCGGCAGCAGCTTAGCCCGACACTCCACTTAAGCGACCTTGGCAACTAGAGTTTGAAGTCTTTCCTCTGATCCATATTACAATGATTTTCAAAACAAAATGTATTTCAGATGGTGAAAGTAAAAAAAAACAAAACACCTCAAAACGTCTTTATTGTAGAATTACTGTTGCACTAACACTGGTGTCACTTTCCTCTAGCATGTGAAAAGGACACTTACCTTCAGAAATGTCGAAGACATTTGGTAACAATACGGAAAGATGGTAAGATTCTTCTCTCTTTTAGTAGAGCTACATAGGCAACTGCGGTGGAAATACAAATGATTTATTATTACTGCTGTAGCTGAAGATGTATGATCAAGGACCATGATTTTTAGAGATAAGAGTTAATTTCCTCTCTCTTTTATTTCAGATGTATTCTTTCATTTTGTCGTTCTTTGCTTTGGCATTGGAGCCTTTCTAATTAGCTATTACCACTACAAAGGTAAGACAAGACATAGAGTAAGGGTGAATTATTGTATTTTGGCAGACAGAGCAAAACCAAATACTTGTTTTTATTTTATTCTCTTTAGAATGGACCGTTTCTCTTGGTTTTGGTTTAATCACCTTTGCTTCCCTAGAAACCACTGGAATATACTTTGGTCTTGGTAAGTGTATTTTACAGTACCTAAGAAAACAAGCTGCTTTATATCAGTACTTGGGAAATTTAGTTTTAAGTGATCACTTAAAAAACAGATTAAGAAAAATGCTCATGGCTGAGTTTATGTAAAATATCACATAACCCAACCCCACCCCACCCCGAATTACATGCTGCTCCTGGTGACACATTGGCCTCTGACATTGGAAACAAAATGCCGACTCTTTCCCTTGCTTACCAATCATAAGTTTTCTGAAGACAGAGACACCTCATTCTCCAGCAGTGGTTAAATAATACAATCCTTACAACATACAGCATGGTGGAAGCATTCTGAGTTTGATTCTTGAGGTGCTGAACAACCTCAACTCCTATTGAGATGAAAGGCAGCTGAAAATGCGAATGGATCCCAAAGTAGCACACATGGAAATATTGCTACTGTGCACAGTTTAAAAAAAATAAAAAAAGAGACCCTAAAGGGTTTTCATGAAGGCGGGGGAAGTGTAGTTAATAGAAAGTTAAGATTTCCTCGTACCTCACAAAGTAGTAGAAAGCTCCTTTACTTATTCAATATTAAGAAACTTGGTAATTTGTGGAAGTGTCTTGTTGGCAAGTAACTTGTTCACAGTCAGTATTTTGTTAGCAATAGAAACTGAAGGACCTAGTTTAAACAGTCAAACTGAAACGGTTTATATAGTTGCAGGGGACAAACCTCACTCACCTCTTGCCTTTTTCTATTTCACTTCTTCCATGTTGAGCTCTAGCTGGTCCTGAACAACCTTTGTATTTTTGTTTTTAAATAGTGCGTCGAATTCGCAATACCCTTGAGGGTTTCATTCCTCTGATTCAGAGATTCAGAATAACAGGTAACACCACCACAATGTTGCTCAGTCTTATTCCCTGTCGATATATTTTCTACCTATATTATAGCACCTCACTTCTGTTAGGGTCAAATAACTCGCCCCATAACTTGCAGTGTCTATCTTTTTTTTTTTTTTAACATATTGCACTGGAGGCTACCATTCATTCCCTTAGCCGGTTTTATTTAGAAATGCATTTCTCTCAATTGTGGGTGGCACAGCATTTTCACTTTAATAGGCTGCTCCCTGTAGAGGACTTTAGTTACTTCTTGGTAATGTTGGAATGAGAATTATATAGCTCAATGAAAAACGTGTCTCAGCTGAGTCAAATCCCTATTTTTGGTCTTCATACAAGTACCAGCTAATGTCTAAATATGAAAAATCCAGACGAGGCATTTCGGGGGTTAATAGTCAACCGCATGGAGTTAATTTGAAGAGAGCACTCCTGACAGTCCTTTGTTTTTTCTTGCATCATCATGTAGGTCTTAGAAAAGTTGACTGAACAGAAGATGCTGAGAGTTCAACGTGTGCCTGGTTTCTGGTTTGATTGTACTGAAGTTAATAAAGCTGGTCTATGTGCAGTCATAACATCTAATGGCTATTATAAAATATTGAAGCATTAATCATAAAATTTGTTATTTTCCCAGCAGGGAATAGAAACTCTGGTACAGTATGTCCATCCTTTCTTTTTGACATGTTTTGTGGCTCAGGGCAGCCAGTAAAATAGGCTGGGTGTTGGTTTTGAAATCTATTCCAAGCTATGTGGATTAACACATCATGTTGGGTTCTCCCCCCATATAATTGTGTTGGTCCCACTTGAGGGGTCTGATCCAAAGCCCACTGAAGTAAATTAAAGACTTGAATAGATGTCATTGAGCTCCAGATCAGGCCTTTGCTGTTTAAAAAAAAAGTCTCTGGAAACCTTTGTGGGGTTCTTTCCTTTCCCCAAGTTCCACACCAGGTTTACTTTTCATGTAGCACCTGCCTATATCTCCCCCCTACCACCAGTGAAAATTGGAGCTATTCCTCTTGGATGGAGCCATCACATTACAGGAATACTATCGGAGCAGGGGACGAGTCACGACTGTTTTTCAAAGGACTTCGTTAGTGCCTTTCCTCAAAGAGGCAACCTTGGCAATCAAACTCTGCTTTTCACCCCTTGTGAAACCATGAACCAGGCAAGCCCCCAGGTGCTTGCTTGCACATCTCAACGCCAATAGTACAATCACTTTGGATTAGATTAATTTATTGTGGCAGACCTTGATAAACTGTGCTTAGACTTGCAATGGAAGCCAGGGGAGATGTTACACAATGCATAGAAAAATGCAGCAGTGTATTATTAGTGACAGCAAATTTAATTTCTCTTCCTGTGACAGCAGTTTGAGGTTGGTTCAAAAAGGAATTTTTTTGCCCTTAAAAATAAACTGTAGATTTGCAAACACCTACCATTTTAGGAAGTTTTTGCAAATCTGTAGAACTGTAAACAGTGGAAAGTGTTGAAAATACATCACAAAAAAAAGATGGTACCATTTTCTGTAAAAAACTAAATGTTATACATTACGGCATCAAAAATGTGTGGGGAGGCCCATGTAAAAGTGAAAGATTGAAAAAGGCAGTTTTAAAGATATTAACCCAATACTGCCTGTTGCAAAGGAACTGTATTTTCCTGTCTTGCTCAGAAGACTAGAGAGAAAAGAAACCGTAAGCATTTATTTTTCATCACTCTTTCTGTTCTCGCTTAATTTAGTTCAATTTGTTGATTCAGGAATACCATTAATTGTGCGGTGGTCTGCGTCATTGAAATATAGCTTATGCTTAAATGAGAAGTTAATGTATTAAATTAAGAATATAAAGAGCAGCATTATTGAAATGCTAATGTTCACTGCTAACTGATTATATGTACTGTTTCTAAGCCTTTGTTGAACAATCCATTGTCATACGTTATGTAACTTCACTTTGAAAACAAAAATCAAGTTCAGACAAAGAGCACTCACTGCTTGTATGGAACAGCATTTTTTGTCATTGAATATTATAAACATTTTCATCCTGCTCTCATAGCAAAGGCTAAGAGATGTCTTTCATTTCTTCTGCTGCAGAATGTGTCATGTTCTGGAAGGCAGTGACTCATCTTACATAAGCTGTCTTTGGCACGGGTGGGGGAAAAAAGGGAAGAGTGTATCCTCCCTCTTCGTTGAATATGTTGAAATGAAGGTTCTGCCAGAGTACTAATCTACTGTGCTGTGCTTAATCAAACTCAAGGCAAATTGCACTTGAATATATTTTCAAACAATTTTTTTTCAGTGACCAAAACGTATAAAGGCTGAAATAAAAACAGCAACATTTTATCAAGGTTCCCATTTATCAAAATGAAGATAATAAAAAAAGCAAGCAGTATACTGAATCTTCATGAAGAAATTCAAGGGTGCATCAGATACAGAAACTACAAAAATTAAAAAGCGTTACGGATGCATCGGAAGTTAATGTTACCTGTCTAAGTCAAAATAAAATCTAGATTGAAATAAAAACCTCAATCTAAAAAGAGGACAAAACAAGACAGTGCTACTTTGTTTAGAGGTCATGTTTACATTAACATTTAATGCTATCCGAATTATACATAGAAAGGGTGAGGTGAATTGGAGTTCATAGCAGGAGACACCAGCCAAGGACAAGTTATCACAGCTCCCATATATGGGTCCTTGAATATTGCAGATGGATAGTCTAGCTCCTCACCAACATGTTTTTCAAAGAATTGAGGGTCAGATCCTCACTTCTGCTCTAACCCTTTTATTCTGGGTAAAGTGGATGGGGTGATGGAAAGGAACCCCTAAACGCCCTGGTTCGGTCTGGGGCAGAACTTCCTTCCAGGGGGAAGACGCTGAAGGACAGCCATCAGACTGTCTTACAGGGACATCTTGCCAAATCCTGGCATAGGGGACACGCCAAGTGGAGAAGTGTGTATTAGAGGCTGAGCCAAAGCAGCGCTGCCGGGATTCTGGGAAGTGCAGTGGCCCATAGCATATCCCCAGAAGGCTGCCATTACTCAGGTCCTCTGGGCTGTCTAAATTATGCTGGAGGCCTCTCCTGTTCCTTAAAAAGCTCAGAATCGGGTCACAAAGGTAACTTAAACCTTCCCATTGGCTGAGAACTCTGTGCTGCACCTATTCATAAACTGACACACAAACTCATCCCAGAATTTTTAAAGGGGTGTCACCCAAGGACCTCGTGATGCTAACTGGCAGAAAGCACTGGAGCATACAAGGGTTACAAGGAGTTCCTGGGTCTGGCATCTATGTTCTAGTCTGCCGAAGTATGTCACGTAAGGTCTCCAGTGAAAGCCTGTGTCACATTGGTCATCACAATCGTTGTAAAATGTATGCATGGAAAAGGTGAGGAGTTATGTATATGTACTTGTTATATTCTCTAGGTCTATAAATTCAGGCAGGTCACCAGAAGATAATCCACATACTTGGGAAGAGATGCTTATCTCCCTCTGGCTTCTTGTGTGCAAATTGAATAGTGTGTGGTTCACAATGGACAATCGTTTAGTCTGAGCACAGTAGTAACTGATGGATTGTAGGAGCTGCACGACAAAACCGGAACAGAAGGGGTTACCCTGTTTAGGGGCAAGACCATGAACTTTTAAAACTATGTCTGGGATGCAGAAGACCCCAATTATGCTTCAATCAGTGAGAAGTTTTGAAAGGGGGGAATCCCAGCCAAACTGATTGAAAATCCTGGGACAAGGACCTGGGGTAAGCTAACTTCTAGCAGCTAGGGCAGAGGTCGGCAACCTTTAGTATCAAAAGAGCCATTTTGCGAGCCACAAAACATAGCTTACTGCAGCTGAAGAGCCGCATGCGGCTCCAGAGCCGCGGGTTGCCGATCCCTGAGCTAGGGGAATACCTTGAGTTTAGACTCTAGAAAGCATGTTATGATTTCACTTTATATGCAACCATTTCTTTCCAATACTCTTACTTTCTATCACTTGAATCTCTGTTCTTTGATAATGAACTTATTCTTGTTTTCACTAGATATGGAGAGTCCTGCAAATCCACAGATAGCCGTGGACGATTTTGAGCGGATCACGGACTAAATGCAGATCTCAAAGGCGGGGAAGCAGCTGTCTGCAGCTCATAGCCTTTAAGGCTGCTTCCCCACCTTCAAGATCAATGGCTGGCCACTGGTCAGAAATTCAGCAGGGGCTGGTCCGGGTGTGTGTGTGGCTGGCTGCCAAACAGCTGATCTGCAAGGGGCAGGGGCAGTGTGGCTGGCCACCAAATCTGCTGCTGTGGGTGTTGTGCAGATAAACATGAGAGAGACTGCGGATCGTGGGCCAGATACGAATAGATTCTGGCGGATGTGGATCCACATTTTTTTATCCACACAGGACTGTCCCTCTTTATGTATCTAAGTGATCCAGAGTTGAAGCTCGCAAGCTGGTGTGTACTGTTCCTTCGGGACTAGTGAAATCTGGGAGTTCCGTGAGTGTCCAGTGGATTGGGGCTGAGCACTCCAGAGGGATGCTTGGAGGTTGATGTGAGCTTGTCACTAACCTGTGCAGAGACAGGGAGGCCTGTGGGGGCCTGGAAGATAATGCTTGTAGTGCCACAGACTGGTGGATTGAGGGAGCTGATCCACAACAGGCATAAACAAGACTCCCCCATGCTGAGGGCAGGTGTCAGCTGAGGGCCTCACAACCTTGGATGCTGCTGGGAAGCATCACAATGATTCAAAAATAAAGATCTGCGAGAAGAACTTCCAGCTAGTGTTTCAAAGTGGAGTATGCCGGGGAGGCAGGGGGAATGACACAAAATGTTTACATCTGTTTCAAGGGTATCTTTGAATGGAAGTTCACAAGTCAATCCAGCTTCTCCTCCTACTTGATCAGTTCCTGCATTTGAGACTTCCTGGCTTCTTACAACCAATATTGACACACAAATCACAAATGTAGCATTCAGACTGAAGGATTGAGCAGCGAGAGCTGCTGGCCTAGGATGGAAATAAACCCTGACAAACACAAATACATTACGTAACTAAGAAACATGCCAATTTAAATGATGAAAAACAGGTGCTAGATAAGTGAAGGCATGTTCCATGGCCCAAAACACTGACATTCCAAAGCAGCATGAATGTGACCTGAAGGACACTAGAATATTTATAGTCAGACAGCACCGCACTGCACACCAGCCTCCATACGTAAAATGATTTGACACACTATTTTGTTTAAATCTTGTATTTTTATTAGACCTTTTCTGCATATATTTTAAACACCTTAGCCTGCAAGTTACAGTATGGTTTTGAACACTGGTCCTGTGAAACACAATGTGCGATGCTTCGAACTATTCTGCATTCTTTGATTTGGAAACTGCCACTTTAACAGCCTGCATGATGGCATCTTTATCAATGCCAAACATCTTAAGGAGCTCAGCTGGTTTCCCACTTCTTGGTACATGGGATACAGCCAAGCGAGTGACTGTGATACCAGGCTCCCCAACTACTGCAGCTGACACTGCTTCTCCGATGCCACCTAGGAAAAAGACAACAGCATTCATGATGTAGTGTCTAGGTCAGGGGTTCTCAAGCCAAATTTTTTGGTGGCCTCTCTCACTTTTTCATAAAATACTTAATTAACTTCAGGAAAAACAAATAAATATGCATATATACACATCCAAATCATTGTAATTCATTTATTGCTAGCTAGTGAGTCTGCTGTGAAAAGTGATATTAACAAACATCCAGGTATTACTTTTCATAGCAAACTTACTCAGCCCTGGCAAGCGCGGGGACAAATTAAGCTCTGGATGGGGAGGTCAGGGGAAGCACCAGGGGTGATCGGGGGTGAGAGAAGGCAGTGGGGCCGGAGTCTGAAGGCTGATGCAGTGTTGTCATCCATATCATGGCAATAAAACAAATCTGTAACCTTTAGATCTTCCAAATTGTCTTTATTTTAATAACTGCATGAAGTTGCTTATGCAGAAATAGCCTGTTGGCCTAGACTAGTGTTTCAATGCGGCCCCAGGGGCTTTTCTTGCAGCCACAGTCATCTGGACAAGGCAGTGACCTCTCTCCCTCCCCGCAGGGGCACCATGATAAGGATGCAGTGTCAGCCCTGTAATCTCCCACAGGCTAGACTGATGCTCTGAGGACATCTGGGGAGGGAGGCAGGATTGTCCACTAGTGAGGGTGCTAGTGAGGATTTAGGCAAACCAGATTCATTCCCCACTTCACCAAAAAGTTCCACAGATTTCCTGTGTGACCCTGAGCAAGTCACTTAAGCTCTTTTGAAAATTTTACCCTAAGTGACTTAGGCACTGGGCTTAAGTCCCATGGGACTTAGACACCTAAGTCAGTTAAATGCTTTTGAAAATTTTATCTTCAGTCTCTCCGTGCCTCTGTTCCTCATTTGCAAAATGGGAATAACTTCCCTATCTCACAAAGATATTGTGAGAACAGAGACTTTAAAGACTGTAAGATGCTCAGATACTATGGCAACGGGGAGCTATATAAATATCTAAGATAGCAAGAACTCTCAAGAGGCCTTCACGACCTTTCAGAATCAGGCCAAGAGCCAGATTTACTGTAACTTTCAAGACAAGAGGATCATGGCAGCAGTGTGAAATTATCTATTGGGAAGGTTTAACACCAAATTTACACTGGCCCAGCAGCCGCCTACATATTGTGCAACCCAAGAGAACTGAGCTCATTCAGACAGACACGTAGTGGAATTTCCAAATGCACCTGAGTTAGGGTCCTAACCCCCACTGAGCTCAAGGGGAATTAGGCACCCTGCTCTATGTATTTTGTAAACCCTACTAGGTGTCTATCAATCTAAGTGCCTAAATACCACTGTAAATGTGGGGCTGAGTCTCTGCAGGATGCTGGGAGAGAGGCACAAGGAGGTGCCATATACCAGCAACAGCTGCTGGAGGCTGTCTGGCTGAGGCAGACAAGAGGCTCGAGTCTCTTGGGCTACACCATGTGTAGGTGGCTAGGCCAGTGTAACTATCAGTAAGTGAATTTCACACTGCCAAGGTGACTGTCTCCTCATGCAAAGTTACAGTCAAAACATCTATCTAGAGCACAGCATAGGTGCAAAATAGCATGTGGACTCAATCAAACTACCAGCACGTGCGCCCAGGAACAAACGTGGCTTGCGTGGACCAGTATTTATAATCATGCTAACTTATGTTAAAACACTGACCACCAGTCTAGGACAAACCCACAGCAACATCTAACAATGCTGTACATCATGTTTGTTCCTCTGTTGATGTCCCTTTTCATGTTCCCCTGCCAGGTAAAACACGCCTGGCACACAGGTCATGGAAACTGCCATCTGTTCACCTTTGTGTAATGTGACGGCTTGCCTCCACAGGACACTTTTGCACAGGGGAAGCCATGGAAGACTTGTACAGACAGAAGATACATCAGAGAGAAAAGGGTGACAGAACAGCTCAGCAACTCCTCAGAGGGTAAAGTGAGGCCCCTCAGCATCCAGCTGTGCTAGTCAGGAGTGGGGAAGGGTCATTTTACAAGCTAATATTTCAGTACTGCACTAGTCCAGATGCTAGAGAGTGTAACAGGGACAGCAAGCTTTTCCTGAGGGGCATTTTTGCTCTACAGATTTATTCACTATTTGCCATAGGTCCTGAATATGTCAACGTGCACCTACTTTTTACCCTCGCGGTGCTTTTCCAGTATCCTGCAGCAGCAATAGGGAATGTAACAGGCTTGCAAGTTGCTGCTGCACAGATTGTGGAATGAAGAGAGAACAATAGGAATGTATGCCAAGCAATCCAGAATCAATCGCAATGAAGTGCACATAGCAGTGAAATTTATTAAACCTTCTAATACACTAGCTGCAGAATATGCTCTCTGCTGGCCAGTGTGGAGAGGCAACCACCACAGTCCCACAATCACCTCACCACCTGTGGAGTTTGCAACATTACCAGGACCAAAAGGATCAAGATTTCACCTAATTTAGTTAAAGGAAGGCCCTAAAGGAAAGGGTGTCTATAAGGAGCCTCTGATGAACCCATTATCTTTAGGAAAAACCAGAGACTTTCATCCCTTGTGATCAGTTTCCACTGTTAAGGATAAATTTGCAAGGAAGAGAGCTGGAAACTTTTTAAAAAGAAATAAAACCATGTGATCAGCAATGATATTTCTGAGTCTCAAAGTCAAGAAGAGACTATCGGCTTCACAGGCCAGCTCTGTGGGGTATCCCCAGCCAGTTGAAATCAGCTTACCTTCAGGGTAATGGTCTTCCACAGTGATAATTCTGCCTTTGGTTTCTCTTGCATTTTCCAGTATGGTTGCCTTATCAAGGGGTTTTATGGTGAATGGATCAATCACCCTGATGTAGATTTTTTCTGCAGAAGTGGAATTGTGAAGTTATTGTACAATACAGTACATGGCTTTGGAGAATGTGAGAGTTAAAAACGCCTGTGAAAAATGCACTGCGTACCCCTGGGAGGCTCTTGCATAATTACTGTGGAACTGGCTCTAATGATTTCCAGAGCATCATTTGCACATCTTTTATTCTGAACTCAGGAGTCCTGCATGCTCCCTCCCCATTTCCTCACTCCCTGGAGATGATGCCAGCTGCCAGCACAGAGACCTTTATGTCAGCTGGATCCAGACTGAAGGCTTTTCACACACATTCTTATTGCAGGTCATCTGCTACTTGCATATGGTTTCAGCGCCACTAGCCACAATCACAACTCCTCCTCTGACTGGCAAAGCAACGGGAGTTTACTCTGCCATCAACTCAAGAGTCTGAGGCCTGGGTGATCTGCTAAGGCACAGCACGACTTGAGGGCATGTACAAAATGGTCTTAAGCTACTTCAGCTTTTCCCTGTTCTTGTGCTGGTTGCATGCTCAGCCAGCTCTCACGTAAATCAGGGGCCTGATTTAATTTGTACCAGCAGATCCCAACCACCCCAAGGGGCCAATATAATAATCAGGGATCACTGAGGCACAAGGAAACCTCTGCCATATCATGCTGACCGTCAAGATGGCTTAGGAGCTGCTATGCCAGCTCTGTGCCATCAGAAATTGCCCCTACGTTGGGATAATCCCTCTGTGGCTGGTGGTGACTTCAGGGCTTGTGGTGATGTGCAAAGCAGTTACAAAGCAAAGGAGAACCTGGCGCTAAGAATCAAATTTAAAAAATGCCACAAACCACAGATAGCTAAGGTCATGGTAGAGCCTCTGTCTACCCAGGCACAGTGTGCAAAGCTACCCACTAAGCCATCTGAAGTATTAATTGTATTACACTCTTAACATCTTGTAATCTCTTCTTGGGCGTAGGCTATTGAATTAAGAGGAGGATTTTGTTGGTTGCATTCACCTATTATTCCACTGAAGGATTTTTGTTTACTCCAAGAGATCTCAGCGACCTAGAGCATTGTTGAAGGAGAATGGCTTCTTGCTTCTATTTAAACGGTGAGGCATTGATCAAGTTACCAATGAAACATACCTACAGCAAGAAGCATTGTGTACCAAGTCCTATTTTAATTATCTTATACCTATTATAGCAAATAATTTATGCAGGACATTTCAAATAATCAAGTCAGATTTGCTATTCAGTACACCTCTTGACTGAAACAGTGCAGTTTGCGGACACAATCTCTTCCTTATATACTGTTTAACACATTCTGGGCACAATAAAAAATAAACTAGTACTCAGCCAACTGGTTCAGATATCCTAGAAACACTTTGGCTTACTGCAGTGCATTAATCCATTTTCAAACAAACAATATATGAGGAATAATCAAAAACTGAGAAAATAATGCAGGGTTTAAAGAGTAAATGTAAATGATAATACTAAAAACATTTCAGAGGAAGGTGGTACTTGTAACCCAAAACAGGTTTCATCATTTTGAGTTGTTGGGGTAATTCAATGACAACCAGCCTGGGCGCCCTTGTACGCTGTATTAGTATATTACGACTGGTTAAAGAAAACAGACGAGCAAGTTACTCTTGCTGGCAGCCCCACTAAAATAAACAGTATTACTCCTGGGAGTAAAGATTTACTGGATGGGATGCACATTGTGTATTTCAGTTAACAGCACATCAGCTGTCCTAAAACATCTTTTTATATTTAAATGAGTTTCTGATTAGCAGAGTTTACATTTATCAGTGCACAAGGCTCAGTTACCCAGCAGCAATCAGGTTGGCTGGCACTGATTTCTTAAAGTCTAGTTACAGATAAATAATCTCCATTCACCTTTCTTCAGCTGCTCTGCTGCAGCTAATGCCTCGTGCAGAGTCACTCCTGCTCCGATGACAGTGACCTGGTCATCCTTACTCTTGAATACCACCTGAGAGGGAAAAATAAGTGAGAATTACAATTTTTTTCAAGTTTCCTTTTTATATGATAAATATTGCTAATGGTTATTTGACTAAGAAAGATCCTTTTAGTTTTCTGTACATATTAACTATGTGAAGTCAGAGTACTTTAGACTAGAATAAGGGTTTTTTGAGAAGGAACGTGGTATGTTATTTCAGATGCCACAGTTTTCTGGACAATACTTACCTTGGCCTGTCCAATATGGAAGTCCTCATCGCTGCTATAGATAACATCATTTTCAGGGCGACTGGTCCTTATGAAACAAATGCCCTGTTTCCAAAAGGAACACAGCCTGGGTTACACAAAAGTAGCTATGGCTAAGACATTCTAGTTTTTATACACAGAAATCAAACTTTCCAGAAACTGATTTTTTCATGCCACTTAGCTATTGTTTCATCCCTTCTATATTATCAGTGGTTTTAGTGAGTGAACTTTCCTGCCCAACAATTCTCTCTAAATACATCACACCAGTGCTTTTCACTTATGCTCACTCTCAGCCATTGCAGCACAGTTAACCTCTTTTTCATGGTGCACAAGCAATTTGATATCTTACTTCTCTTTCCAAAGTCATCCACTCTTTACTTCTGGAAATCTGGCCTAATTAGGATTTAAAATCTTAGCACGCTGTTAGAAAAGCTAAAATCTCAGCTCAGTCTACCAGCTTGAGGTTCAAAACAAACTAGGCAAAAGAGGAAAGTCTCAACTAAAAGCAAGGAAGTTCATATACTTTCAGTTCATGTCCATATGCTATTCTAAAGGAAAGTAACAATTCTTTTAACAAATTACTTCTGGTATTCCAACCCTCTTCCATCGCTCTTGCTATGTTCTATGCTCTGCATCTCAGTTACTGCTGGCCACACAAACATCTCAGCACTGCGTTGGTTAAGGCAGCATTAGGAGAGGCACAGGAGCAATAGCTCAGATTAGTCAATCTTTGCTTAGGCAAAACTCTTACTTAAATGAATAGGAGTTTCACACAAGCAGGGACTGCAGAATCTGACCTTTTGTTGCCAGCAGTTTTTGGAGACAATGGACCCAATTCAGTCAAAGGAAGCCTGTAGTAAGCAGAAATATTACTGGATTTATCCCCCAATAAGCATTGTGGGCAGTGGAATCACAGAGAAGTTAAGGGACTGACGCAAGATGACACAGGAAGTCTGTGGCAGTGCCACCAACAGAACTTAGATCCCGAGTCATAGCCCAGACTCTTAACCACAAGTGCATCCTCACTAACAGAGGAGTAAGAGTAAAAGAGGTAAGAGAAGTCACAGAGTGGAAGATAAAGGGTCAGATCCTCAGCTGAGGTAAATCAGCATAGGTCCAACAGAGCTACAATGACGTACGCCAGCTGAAGAAATGCCCTACATGCTTAATTTGTGTCCATTCCATTCCCAACGTCCCCATGTCACACTCAGCCAGGCTGAATGTGGTCCCCACAGAACACCACGATGGGGTAAGTGATTCTTTCTGCCCACCCACTGAATACCAAGACAGAGCTAGTTACACCGTACTACTCACCCTGGTTTTGAACCAATTTAGACCCAGTGGGTAACCATTGTACAATCATTAACATCCACCGTGAACGTGCCCTAGAGCACAAAACATCCCCCATTCGTGCACTCAGCACCAGTCAGGCTATACTGGAGCTAGAGGTATGATTTCCAGCTCTGGCAGATATATATATGTGCTAGCTCTGATTGAGCTAGCGCGCTAACAAGAAGCATAGATGCAGAAGTGCGAGTAGTGGGACAGGCTAGCTGTCCCGAGTACAATCCCATCTGAATCCATAGTTACGTTCTCAAGGGAACGAACCCATCCTGCTGCTTGTGTCGCTGGGGATACACTTCTATTTTTAGCATGTCAGCTCAATCAGAGCTAGCATAGGTACATCTGTGACACTGGCAGACCAGGTGCCAGTTCATACCAAGACCCCAGGCCTCACTGTACAGATCCAAAGGCATAGCTGGAACCAGTCTTGCTTTCCTGTGTGTTAGCATTATCAAAACAGATATTAGATGTTAAGCTGACAAGAATGTGTTTAGTGGTCAGATTTTATAAAATGCTTGTAGGATGCTGCACATTTTACTCTCACTTATAACCTCTATAGCCCATGGGGTAAGTTATGCTGAGTGTTTGCATTGTAAATCTCTGTATTTGTGTAACTAACCAAACAGGAAAAGAAGCATTAATTAAGGGGACAGGCTCATCCTGTGTACAAAATCTCTCACTGAAGGCAAATGGGGTTTTGTGTAGTATCAAAAGAGAAAGACCCTGTTGATTGCATACCTAACTCCCTCCAGGAAGAAGAGACTTGTGCATAATCTCATCCCATCAGTTTGGAAGAGTTGGAGTGGAGGGGATAAAAATCCCTGACAAAGAGGAACGGAATCTCTTTTATGCTGTCTGGTTCTGAGGGGCAAAGATTCCTAAACATAAGCAAAGAGATCTTGGAAAAATTCTGAACTGCCCAATTATTACAACTCTGTCACCTTTTGAATCACAGAAACTCATTTGTGCATATGTACCTACTGGCTTTAACCTGTAAATAACTCTCTCGTTTCTTTTTCCTGGTTAATAAATCTTCAGCTGGCTTTGATTGGCTACTAGCATTGTCTTTGGTGTGAGATCTGTGGTACACGTTGATCTGGGGTAACTGACTGGTCTCTTGGGACTGGGAGCAACCTAAACATTTTGTGATTTTTGGTGTAAGTAACCATTTATCACTAAGTCCAACTTGCCTGAGTTGCAAGGTAGATTGGAGTGCTCAAGGGGAAGTACGTGATTCCATGGTAGGACTATTACAGTGATTCAGGAGTTCACATTTTACTGGATTGGTGAAATCTAGTTATAGAACATGCCACCAATGTGGGGTGTCTGCCCTGCCTTTTGATTTGGTCTGCCCTGAGCTAAGCACTCACAAGGCACTGAGACGCCAGACAGCGTGATATCGTCTACCCAAGTTGGAAAGCACATCTGCAACTCCAATACGGACATATCGTTAGACTTCTCTAAACAAAGGAGATGTCCTGCCACAACGCCAATGCCTTTGAAACTGAGATACACATCAGGTGGGCTAGTTACAAAATTTCCACCACTTATTAAAACACATTTAAAAGAAAACACATTTTCCAGTTCAGAAATACTACAGCATTAACCTTAGTGTTGGCAGCTATTTCTACTGCTTTTTCAGTGGATACAGCATCACTAGGATAAAAAACAGTTGAATTGGGAACAGCACGGAACATGCAGAGATCTTCCAGCCCCATCTGAGAAGGTCCATCCTCACCTAAAAGAAGAAAAAAAGCATAAAATGGAATAAATATCTGCTCTGGGGACTCATTACAGCAGAGAAGGTCAAAATAAAATATATGTATTTTTTTATATATATATGGGGCACACACTAGACATGCACGTCTACCTGCTTCAGAAAAGAATCATCTTCTCTTTAAACTTGGAACCATCTAAATAGTAAATAAGAAGACAGAAGGAAACTAAAAAAAAAAAGAGAACTAGGGTTATAAAGAAAAAACAGAAAAATAAAATGAAACAATAAAACATGAAAGAGAGAAGCAACTAAAACAGGAAGTGTACAGAAGCACACAAGAGGGACCACAGGACATCAAAGCCCCTTCAGATTTACAGTTCTACACTTTTATGAGCAAAAGTTATGCTCAAGTACATGGAATTACTTTGGATTTAGACTGCTAGAAACATTAAAGGAGAACCACTTCTATTTCATCTCCAGTGAATAGCCCATTGATATGATTATTTTCAGATTTGTTTAAAGACTAAACAAGGATCCATATATTTTAGTAAATAGTCTCATGAAGAGCAAGAGAGAGGACACATATTATTCATTTAACTCTTCAGGTATCTTATGGCATAAACTGCAGGTCTGTAAAAAGACTCTTGAGACAGAACAGTGTGTGTTGCATGCCATGAGTTACTACAGTTAAAAAACTCAACAGAATACTCTTATGTAATGAGGCTCTAGGGGTGGCACTATTCTAGATTAACCTTGCAAAGACTCCTGAATCCAATCATGTCACAGCCTGAAAAGGACAAGCAGGAGCAACGCCTGTCTGTATGAGCCCACTGTTACAAAAGAGGTTACAAAAGAGTTCACAAGAAAGGAGAAAAAGAGGGTGTTTTCATTACAGAAGCCCCAAAAAAACCCTAAGGAACTTTCAACACTCCAACAAAAAATAAAATACCAAACCCTGGTGCTATGTAAGCTCAATCAAAATAACATCTGAACTAGGGCAAAAGTGAACAATGGGTCTTAAACCACAGTCATGACACAGGCAAAACCTCCCACTGACATCCATGCACATACAATCACTTGCACAGAATGGAACGTCAACAGGAATTTTCCCGCCATTAGGTCTGCACAATGGTTATGCTTCCCATTAAAACTAGCAAGCAGAAAGGCAGAGTCAACAACTAACAGACAGATAAAACAAAATACCCTGAAACTCAACAGTACTGACAGGCAACTGAATCAAAACCCCCGATAAAGATTCTAGGGTTAGTTCCACTTTCAGGCTTTTACAATCCATCTTCAATATTATCCACTATTTGTTTAGCACCAACAATGTTCAAGGTGCTTTACAGACAAGTATTAAGACACAGTTCTGCCCCCAAACATATTAGTTAGGAAAAAATCCTGTCAAAGCAGAAAATCTGGCATCCAAGGGCACATAAGAATAGAAAATGATTCAAGTTATATATGTAGAAACCCCCCATGCCAACAAAACCCAAAAATATTACTTTAAGGTTTTTGAACACCCCCCCCCCCAAATGGCTTAAATTACAAAATGTTGTGTGATTAGTCAACATGTTCTAATCACTAATATTGTATGTTAAAAACAATCATGAAGATGGCAGAGATATTTAAAACTGTCATGCACACATTGTAATTTCCATTCATATGCATTTATACTGTCCAATTATTGGCTTCAATAGCACACTGTAATGACACAAACCATTATGGTTAAACAGGTGACTAGTAATTTTTTGTTGTTTTATAAAGTACATATTTACAAGTCTGACTCTGACAGTTTGTTTATTTTATTGGCCCAATTTTCAGAACAGCAGAAGCCCAGGATCACCCACAGTTGTGTGCCTAATCTTTACAGTCAATTTCCACCAGATTCTGAACTCCGTGTGAGTCATGGGTTTCTAATAAGAATTTTTTCAAAGAACGAAAACAACAATTCGAGCCCTCCTCTCTCAAAAGGACATTTTCCAATTCACATACTTTTTCCCAAATATTCTCCTTTGCAAGACTGTTGATAGACACAAAAAATTTTTAGGTACAAAGACGTTTTTTAAACAAGGTTATAAGTAGGGAAAATCCAACTCATAATGGAAACAGTCTTATAAACCATAACTACGGAGTCTCCACTGTAGCTTCACAGTGAAACACTCCAAAAAGGTTGTAAAATAGATTAGAAAGCACTGCGCTCACAAAGGCAGTTCAGCTAATTATTGTAGTCTTATTCTCCTCAGACAGCCAAGGTTAAAGCTAAATATTGATTTCTCTGGTGGGGAAGAAGCTCTTATTCCACTGGCTTTTGCTGCAGGTTAAACCCACTAGATTTAGACTGTGGGAGATACAGACTATAAAAAGGTGAGAGGACTGGTATTTACAGAAAAAAGGTTTGTAAAGAAAAACTCTTAAATGACACACCTAAGCCATAATCCGATATACCATAATGGGTGTGGAGACACACAGTACACTAAGGCCTGATCTATACTTATCTGGAACTTATCTGGAAATTCATCGCCAGTTGACGGGAGTTACGAATGCTACACAGAGTAGCTTTTGTAACTCCCATCGATTGCTGTACTTCCATTCTGCGCAGTTTCTTGTGATTTTACTAGGTCGACTTCCTGATCAATTGAGCAGGTCTTCACTGACCACTCAATCGATCCCGAAAGATCGATCGGATGGCAACAACTTTGCCACCATCAGTGTAGACATACCCTTGGTGTTCGCTAGGAACACAGTACACGACAATCATCTGAACTAGGGGGCAAGGCTCTGTTTTCAGACTTGTCCATTATATTGGCTGGTGGTATAGTTAAAGTGGTACAACTCCCTAGCGTGGACACCATTACACTGTGTAATTTATATACAGGCATAGTTTATTCATCTACAATTAGGAAATATATATACATACACACACGTACACACGCACTGGATATGAAAATTTGCTCATTTTTATGGTGCGATTCTTATGTTTTTCTCCCCTCACCCCCAATATGAACAGACATGCACTGAGCAGGTGTGGCCGTATGCAAAAACAGGAAGGAGAACTGCAAATTCCTCAGCTTTGCACATACTTCACAGATCCGAGTTTTCTAAGCTCTCTTTAATGTTCTGAGGTTTAGCTTTTAGCAAGTTTATTAAGTACTACAATAACTAAAAAATACTGAGATAAGTCAAAATAATTATATCAAACGGGTAAATTTAAATAGTAATTCCTATCTCCCGTAACAATACAGATTTATTCATATCGAAGATGTACGTAACATTCATTCGTAGATCTCGGGGCACTGTACAAGAGTGGGTATCATTATTCTCCTGTTTTGAAGATGGGGGAAATGAGGCAGAGAGAGCAAGTGACTACCAAAGTCGCACAGCAAGTCAATAGCGGAGATGGGAACAGTCATCACTGAAACCACTGAAAACTGATGGTAAATAACCCCAGGTTGCACTTACCAATAGAAACACCGCAGTGGGAGCCACAGAGGTTGATGTTACTCTCGGAAATGGCAGCCATACGGATTTGATCAAAAGCCCTGGTGAAAAAGGTGGCAAAGGCGCTAGCAAAAGCAACGGTCCTGTCGCGAGTGGTACAGCCAACTGCAATGCTCACCTGGGAGGAGGAAGAGGAAGGAAGTCAGCTAATGGGGAAGGCACAGGGAAGGCTACAAGATGGTCTTTGGGTGTTTTCACTGTGAAGCCCTTTATTCTTGTGATAGCACCTCTGTGAATTCATACCTAAAAATTCCCATTGTCACACATTTCAATCTTGTCCCTATTAATGGGACTGTCACTTAAGAAAGGCAAAGGCAATTTCACTCACCCGATCCTTCCGCTCTGGAAACCCCAGTAACATCCATTCTATTTATTAATTATTACTGAGTGATTGTATAGCATCAAAACCTCTTCTTCATCTATTTCCAGACAACCATTCTGAGGACTCACAGACTTGACTCCCTCTTATCTCATTCCTTTTTCTGTAAATGAAGGTTGGGGATTGGACTACCTCCAGTCTGTGGAGAGTTATGCTGTTAAAAACTATGGATGAGTCTGTCCAGCTTTGTTTTGGACTGATGTCTACCACTAGGGTGCTTCACCAACGTAGATCAGAGCAGAACAGAGCACTGTATCAGGTTATCACTAGAATCCCTTCATACATTTACATAGTATCTTATTTCAGATTGGCTAAGAAGCCAATGCTGTGGTGATTTTTTTTTAAAGGGGTGTTACAGAACATTTCTACTGCTCTGTTTATTCCCGCCATGCAGTTTTTTCTAAGCAGAGGTCAAATCAAATTACAATATCTGGGTGAACACTTAAAAGCAAATGCTAAATTATTTATCATCGGGACAAAATTATCTGAAGTTTCATCTTCTGCTGCAGGGTACACAGTATTTCACAGAGCAAAGGAAATAATTACCATGTTCTGTTCAGCAATATAGCATTCAATGAAGCGGTTGGGATGTTCTTTCCTGAACAGGTCAGAGAAGGTGGAATTCTTTGTGTCTCCATCCAAAGCAATTATTCGGTCATTGGCATGGCCCAATTTTGCAAGTGCGAGGCCATAAGCTTTGCGGGTAGCCACCTTTGAAGGGGAAAATAAAGCAGTGCTGCTATGAGGTTCTGAATGGATTTTTTTTTTTTTTTAGGTAGAATATTTTATTAAGTGAAAACTATGGAGATTTTAAATGTAAACTATCAAGACATATACAAGAAATATAATATACACAGAACAGAAGTCAGAAAACAGTAAGAAAAAATACTGTACATCAGATCTATTTAGGGTTATCAGAACACACACACTTTTCTTTCTTTATCTATAGACATGATGTCAACAATCTTCTACCATCTGCATAATCATAAAACTGTACGGTTGTTTAGCCATTGTGTTTTAAATTTAGAACAAAATTACATATGGTATAAACACTCAACAGACAGCTTTGTTCTTCACTCTGATTTAATTTTGTCTGAGTACTTCAATAAGAAGATGAAAAGATCCACAGTTCCCTGGAAACTGAACACTTATACTCTTCCACACACTGATGTTCTCAAACATCACTCAAGAGCTGCTATAGGTGACAACCAGAATTTGTTGCCCTTCAAGCTTCCACCTGAAGGCAGGATTCATCGTGATTTTTTAAACAAACAACTTAAATTGAATTACACCAATGTTAAAGGGTGTGCTGCAATCAGTAAATCCCTCCCAACTACCATGTTGGAAATTCTGAGTCCAACCCTGGTCCTTCAGATTCACACAGCTAGTTCCTTTTAAGCCAATGGGTTCAATTCTGCTCCCACACGCCCCACCATGTAAATCCATAGGTGTACAGGAGAAGAGAATCTGTTCATGTGCATAAAGGGAACATGTTTCAGCCCTTTCTCTAAACAAACCCCATCCATTTAAACACATTATCTCCCAGTAAGTGGGGGCAGAAGAGTAGAGTTACAAGTGGAAATGAATGGGGAGCACCTACGGTAGACAGGTGAAAGACACCCCTGAAAAAAATGTTTTTATTTATACAGGGTCTAAGGTAAGACACAGAATTCATTGTCATTCATTTAGTAAATAATTCATAAAACAAGATGGAAAGTACAAGGAAGCACTTTCCTGGACAGCTTTTCCCCTCCCTCTCATCCCTAAAACAGGTGCTAGTAGGCAGTGCGGTACCTTTTCTCCTAGTTTGTAATTTGGTGGGGATGGCATCTTAATGTTTCTAATATTTACTACTGGTGCATCCTCTTCTGGTAGGGCTGGGGAAAGCTTTTTCTTGCTCTGGATTTTGTCACCAATTTCCTGAATGATATCCTCAGCCATGTTCTTTGGAAGGGGCTTACCATGCCAGTTTTCCTTATCTTCAATACCTGCATATCAAATAGACGATAAAAGAGAATATATAGTAAGAGGAACTAAAGCCCTTAGTCTCACAGTCCTTACTAAGGTGAAAGTGTTGAGCTCAACGGCTGCGCTGAGTAAGGACTTCACTATTACACCCATTGTGAACAGCTGCTACAGCAAACAGCAAAACAGAATAGAAATCATCAAATCCCGCATCTCCGGGCCTGACCCAGCAGCCATTCCACACATGGAGCTCCCAGCAACTTCAACTGAAATTGTGCACTGAGCACCTCCAAGGCTGGGCCCCAGAATAGCAACAGAACTTAAGTACTAAACACATACACTAATTTCGCCTAACGGGTATGTTTTCACAGCCGCTGGAGATGTGACTGCAGCTCAGGTTGGCATAACTGTGATATAGCATGGCTAAAAATAGCAGTGAAGACCTAGCGCATGGGCTCTAGTGCAGGCTAGCAATGTAACTATGCACCCAGGGTCCTCGGTGGGCCTCTACATCCCACCCTGACTGCCTAGGCCACCACATCATCACTGCTATTTTGAGCCATGCTAGCTAGATTAAAGCTAGTTCAGGTATCCTGCAAATGTACCTCTGACTGCAGTGGGGACATACCAAGTGTCAGCAAATACCAGTTAAAGACGTCAAACAGCACTCACGCCTCAAAAACTACACTGACATCCCATTGTTTAAGTACCTACTTAATCTAAGCAAGACCTAAAATTTTATAATATGAATGAAATAGAGTCTCATACAGTTTTAACCTTGTGTGCCTAACAGTACTGGGAGAAGAACATAAGCCTTGGCAAAACGACACTACTCCTGCTCGCTTATGCAATGAAAAGATGAGCATTATGCATTCCAACTTCTACTTATCAGTGGTAGACCAGGTCACTGGTCCCCTAGCTTTTCACCCTGTGCCACCCTGTTATTCTGTCCACACCCTTCCCTTCTCCCCCCCTCCGCTGGGCTAGGAGTTGGGCCATAGTCGGGGCTGGCGGCTACAGCTGGGAGCGGAGCCACAGTTGGGGTGCTGCGGCTGGGGCCAAGGCTGGGAGCAGGGCAGCAGTGATTGAAGACTGGGAGGGCATAGCTGGGAGCAGGGCTGTGGCTGGGAGCAAGGCTGCAGGGGCCGGGGCCAAAGACCAGAAGCGGGGCCGCGGCGGTCCCAAGGACAGAGCCGAGTTCAGGGCAAAGTGAGGCTGAGTGGCGCTCCCTGCCAACCCCCCTATGGAGACTGGCGCAGGCCCAACTGTGCCTCCTGAATGTTCCTCCATACCCCCCTAAGGGGGCGTACCCCACAGTTTGGGGACCTCTATCTTAGGTGGTTGGAAAGAGGAATCCACATCCTCCCACTTAAAATCTGTTTTCAAATTCAACAGTGGCAAAGTCCTTAGTGCATGCCTGAGTATAGCTGGTGCTTTTATTATAGGCACAGCATCATGCAGTCAGCACACGTTTTTTGCCAGGCAAGAATCAGCTTTGTGTCAGCCAATAATGCCTGAGAAGTACAACCAGTTTGGACAGATTCCTCTTGTAGTTTACACGTACTGGGCAGAAATGAGAGGAAACATTTGTCTCCTATGCAGTGACAAGAGTCAGATATGTTTAGTTGTCAGTATCATTGGAAAAAGTACTTTTCAAGTGTTTAAAATAGGCTCCTCGGTGCCACCATAAAGTCCAAGTTAATTCAACGAAGACTCAAGTGGCTGCTAACCTACCAAAACAGCTTCCTAAAGTAATGCACCTTGGAGAGAATGACAAAATAAAGTATGGCATACAATCAAGTGCTGGTGCACCGAGTACTGCATGTCTGCTGTGAATTTAGTGTCATGTTTGCCCACACACTGTGGGCATTTACAGTGTCTGGCTGAGACACACTGCACACTCCCCACCCCTTCTGAGCCACAGGAGATCAGCTGTCTCTGCAGCACTTCGCCTGCTCAAAGGGAGGATTCCCTGTGGATCAGCGGGAGGGCAGGTCAGGCCAGGTCAAGAAGAGAGGTCGCTGATCTGAGGGATGTGCATTGTCTCCATGGAAACATTGAAGAAAGAGTTAACACTGCCTGAGGCTAATTTTCCATGGCCCTCTTCCACACTAGGGAAACCCCTTTACGGAGAGTCCTAAAGGCAGTCATTAGTTGGCCAAGTCCTGCTGTGCAGCTGGGGTACTACCAGAGCTGCCACAGAGGCATAAGGCTTCTGCACAGATGGCCTCGTGTCACGTACAGATCTCAAATAACCACCAGGTGCGTAGGCTAATCCTCTCTCCTCTATAGGGTCGCAAACACTGCTGCCCTCCCAAAGGGAAGAAGGCAGAAGGAATTCAATGGCAGAAAACCATCACGGAGCCTCCTGGCCCCCTCACAGGTTTCAACATACAAGAGCATGATAAGATCCACAGTTCCTATCAAATTCCCCTCTAGTCTCCCAAGCAAAGACTTGACTGGCCTGGGAGAGCATTCTCTGTTTTCAGTAGATTAAATAAACATCTAAAAGTTAGCTAATAATGGTTTTGTAAACTTAAGTTTTACTCAGAAATTTAAAAAACACTTCAGATTAAAAAATCAATAGTTTATACATTTCATGAAATTGTTATCTAGGCATTGGGCTTCATGTAACAAATGTAGAGATGGGGCAAGAAGAGGTTTCATATATAGATTAGTCTTAGGCCAAGGTTCACTGCAAGACCAAATTGTACCCAGAGTTCAGGCTCATATTCAACAGCAATGAAATCGCACTAGCTGTTCTCATTAAATTTCAGTCCAAAACAGTAAAAACCCTTAAGAGATCTGGGCAGATTTCAGCCATCCTGCAATTCTGGTCTCATAAAATACACAGAACTGGAGGGGGAGGGGGAATTGCCTTTCAGTTTTTGTTCCAATGAAGAACCAAAACTTTAGAGATAGTTTCAGATTCAAGGAACCTCTGAAATGCAAAAGACTGCATATTTGATGGTCTGATTTTGGCCTGTTTCTAACAAATCAAATGCTAACGTTATTAACCATCTATGCTCTTAAACGATCATACCTTTATGAATAATGTTTGAAATACTCTTCAATTGTAAATCATACAGATATGTGCCATTAAATTGCCAGTTTATTACCTGATATTCCTTTGCCTTTAAAAGTCTTTGCGATAATAGCAGTTGGTTGATTTTTGGTCTGGCCAAAGGCTTTGCAAAGCTCTTCCACACTGTGCCCATCCACTATGACAGCATGCCAGCTAGGAATGCAAACAGAAAGATTGTTTCTGAGGAGTTTATACAAGTGAATCCCTGCAAGAGTTAGTAATAATAAATAACAATACTTCATAATGATACAAGAGGCTCTCAAAGCACTTTAACAACATTAATTAATACTGATGAAATCGGTAAAATCACACATTTTTCATATGAAGAAAAGACAAGACGGGAAGGTTAAGTACTTGCTCATGGTGTCCACAGCATCACAATGGCAGAGTAGGGAATAGAACCTAGAACTTTAATCTCTTAGTCCCTTATTTTGACCCATGTACCACACTTCTACCTTTCATTACCAGAGCAAATGATATTAATTTTTTAAAATTTGTAAGAATGGACATTGAAGACTGATAAAATTGTAAAATAGTGCAAGGATAAAACTATAATTTGTCTATGTAGCTTCTATTAGGTCCTGTAAATACTTGTGTACACACACGTAAAAAATATTATAAATCTTTATGCTGTCTGATCACCTTTCAGGAAGCAATAAAAATAATGAAACATTTATTTTTAAAATAATGTTTTTCATGCCCATAAAAGAAAAAGGACATTTTACTCCTTCTTCATGCCTCCCATACATAAGGCGCCCAGTGCTTCTCAAGGGGTATAGTACACACAGCCAGATAAATCCTGACAGGTATTGAGACTATACTGTGAATCCTTATCGGAATTCAAATTCGCTTTAATATGCATATTTGAAAATACCTGGAAAACCGACACCACACAGTTTCAAGAAGTCAGGAAACTGAAATTGTTCCAACCACATACCCAAAGGCTTCGCAGCGTTTCTGGTAGATCTCAACATGATGCTGCAGAGGCGTAGGGTCGCTTTGTCCGAGACGGTTAATGTCAAGTATAGCAACCAGATTGTCCAGCTTGTAGAACCCAGCAAAGGCCATTGCCTCCCAAACGGAGCCTTCAGATAGTTCTCCATCCCCAAGCAGACAATAGACTCGATAGCTACAAAAGATTTTTTTTTGTAAATTAGTCAGTATGCCAAGTTACATAAAGATAGTATGATTTAGTATGACCCTCATTAAACAGAAGTGACTAAGAATATTATAAGCTCTTTCTTTATAAGTGTATAGTCCCCCACACTGCTCAATACAATCTGTGTGTCTGATTTAAACTCCCTAACTGGTACAGTATTTTACACTTGCATAAATGATTGAGCTTTGTAGTATCTGGTACTGAAACTGTTGGAGACAGAATACTGGAATATATGAACCATTTGGTCTGTTACATTGTTCTAAATGTCATCATCTTACATTAGCACATATGAGTATGTATCAGTGGTTGAGGGGATTGGTTGGCTGGTAAGCACCGTTTAAGTGATCTAGTTAGGTCACACTTTGGTTTTATGGAAAAAAATTACAAAACCAAAGACAAATAGCCACAGCTTTTTAAAAAAAAAATTCAATGGAAACAGTATTTTTAAGCAAAGTATGGCATCCTGTTAATGTGTGAGAATCTCAAAGTGAGTGAAAAACAAAATGTAACATATAATACAAATAGTGAAAAAAGTAAGTTTAATTTATAACGTTCTTTCCGCTTTAATAATCTAAAATAATTTAAACTGATTTCCTTAACTAAATTATTTTAAATTGTATAACATTTTTAACCTAACAGAAACACTTTAAAATATGAAATTCTCGGCTTTCCTTGATAACTGGTCCCTTTTTTCGGTCTCTTTTTGGTGTCAGGAGGAGGGAGAGAACCACATAGACATAGAACAGATTAGAAATTATTGATCCTTGTTGAATCAAATAATGGTAGCTACTTTAAGATGAATTTCCAAATTAGCAACCAAGACGAGAGGAGTCAATTGTATATATTATACACAAATTGTATTCATTTTTGTATTTTATGATGTCAAATAGATTAAATATTGTGACAGGGAATAATTAAACTCCGGTGAAAAAATATTTAAATATCTTTAAAGACAGGTTTCTCTCATTTATATTTATATTCTCTCAATAATTTACTATACATGTAGAAAACCATGTATAGTAAATTAATTTCCCCCCCAGAATAACTTTTATCACATTTCAACATTTTGATTCTTTGAATCTTTTGGTTTACAAGAGAAAAGTTTATTCTGAGCATAGATCTTTGTTCAGTTTTTACACTGATTTCAATAGGAATAAGACTGTCTAAATACTATTCAGCATTATACCATTATTTAAAATCAAACTCAAAAATTCCTTTAACAGTTCACAAGCTCTTCCACTATTTTAGATCAAATACCACTCTGGTTTTAAATGTGCAAGCATCTCAGGTAAGTTTACAAAATACTTGGCAATGTGTGCCCAGGTATAAGAATGTTGAGCATGAATAAAAAAAATAAAAGTTAAAAGTGGAAAATATAATGTAAAATACATTGTATCCTCCTTACACCCCTTGCCTCCAGACCCAAGCCAATGTGATATATCGATAGAAAGGAAATGCTGCACTACTGGAAATTATAATGATGAAAGAATGCAGCTGCAAGCTCAGATACAGGTAACCTTGGGAAAGGATTTGTAACAATGAATCTTCTTATAATTAAACCTGGAGTGAACATGCCTGTTAAACACTGTCACTGTGACTCAGCAAGATCACTGGCAATGCATTCAACTATTTAAGGATAGCTTTTTACTTCCTCATTTAATTTCCTCATTTCAGCACTTCCATTTAGTATACTCATTTGAAAGAACACCTACATTTTCATTTCAGAGAAATCACAAATCAGACTAGGCTAAACTAAATAGTAAGAATATGCATGATCATCCACAGCAAACATAAAAGCATTACATAGTTTTACAGACTATTTCCTCAAACACTGAACTCACAGTGACAGGAGTATTAACTGAGCACGGCCTGCTGGATTCAGCCCTTACACTTTATCTTTTGTCATCTTTTTTTTGGATAGCCACATAGTTCTCCGTGTAAAACGAATACTGTCTGTTGACTATCACAACAGCAATATATTTACCTTCAAATATATCATTTTAAAACAAAATTGAGCAAAAAGCTAATAAAACCAAGTATTAGAGCTACTAAACTATTCCATATTATCACAGTAAATGTCATCTATTAAATCATATTTATTAAGTCACTTGCCTAAACTTGATAATTCACTCAGACGAATTACAATTCCACACATATTGGCTGCTCTCCAGAAGTACATGCAATACCACTATTTGCTGCCCGTAATCACTGGGTAAATTATTTCTACAACTACCACCTGTTCAACTGTTTTAAAATCAGCAGATCTTCTTTCACAGAAATTATTTCAAGCTGGTGAAGAGTAGGATTTAATACTATATTGACTTAGCAACCTGCACATGAATGTGCTAAAACAGTCATATTATATCCATCAAACTTATTAGATCATTTTCTTACTCATACAGAAATGCCTTTGGACACCTACTTTCCTTGTCCTCCACCCTGACAAATGGCAGAAATGATAGTTTCTGATACACTGGAATTGTAAGGATTTCAGCTGACATTTTGGACCTTTATTTACAACCTAGCACTGTTCCCATTGATTTGAATAGGTGCACAACTAGACCCTTGCGCTTCACATTTTCTTCACCACCCATCTTTACTCTGCAACAACTATATTTAGCTAGATTCTTCCCTGTGAGTAATAGGGCATAACAGCTTTGAATGAACAATGGTTCTTCATATGCTGAAGGCTAGTGGCTGCTCCACGCAACCTACCACCTTCCCTCTTCAGGAACAGTAACATCACCCTTGCAATGTTGACAGGTTACACAGGGAGAGCGTGCAGCAATTCTTGTCAATGCTTGGATCCATGGCAATTTTATTAGCTAGGCCTCTCTGTTGGCCACCTTTAATTTGTCATTTCAAAACCGAATTTGGAGTTGGGGTAAGGAGTGGAAAATAATGAACAAGCCATTTTTGATCAGAGTAGGAATGCAATCTGTTTTCTCAGCAGTATTTTCCTTCCCATCACATCTACGAAGACTAAACACTGAAAAGAATTACCTGGCTTTATCAAAGTATTTGCCAGTATAGGCCATACCACAGGCAGCACCGAGTCCCTGCCCAAGGGATCCAGTAGCTACATCAGTGAATGGTTGTCTCTGAAAATAAACCAGCAACAGTTACTTTGCAGTTAAGAAATATGAGACTAAATTCACAGGACTAAATCCTATCATGATGAGAAAGCTAATTCCCATTCTGGTAGACTCTTACAACAGCAGAACAAGATTCCAGTCTGGCACTAAGAAGAGGTTAAGGAAATGGGCCTGGGCCAAAAGCCATCCCAATTCAACACTGTGGATTTCAGCACATTTGAATGGAGTCAAAGTCCCTCCATACGCTGCCAAATCCCCTTTTCCTTTGGCAGCATAGCTGGCTTAACAGCCACAGTGCCGCTGGTAGTTATAAATTGCTCTGCAGTTATAAACTGACCCCATCAAAGAGGGGTAGAAGTAATAGATCAGGAGCTGATATTGAAAAGAACAGCATTAACTTCCAACAAATAATCTGAGGGACCCCTTGCTTGAGAAACCTTCTCTTACTCTTCTCCCTAGGGTAGTAGCAGTGACAGCAAAGAAACAATAGATTTGGATGGGAGGCTCTAGCAGGAGTGGGGGTGAAAAGCCACTGAGGCAATTAGATAGGCTTCCTTTGAAACCAGGAGATTCTACCTCAGAGTTTCCCCACAAGGGAAGATGAGCCATGTTGGAACTTCATAAGAAGTGGTTTATATGAGGACATCACTGGTGTTTATGACTTTACTAAAATGTGAAGAGTCATATTCTTGTTCATCCACTTCTATTGGGACACCCAGTTCTCTATTTTTCTAACCGCAGAGACTATTGTCTTTTTTTTAAACAACTCTTTATCTTTACTGTGCAGTACTTAGCAACTACAATTTGCTGTAAAATGTGCACATACTTCAATTCACATGAAGCTCCTGTTTTAATTATTATTAAGCTTATTCCTCAAATACTTACTGGCACAGGATGTCCTTCCAAAATGGAATCAATTTTCCTCAAGTTTAATAATTCTGCCTCTTGTAGGAAGCCTGCTTCAGCCCAAACAGCATACAGAATTGGTGCCGCGTGGCCCTAGAAGAACAATTTTTTTTAAACAGACAGCAACTTTACAAAGTACCTCCATACCAAAACAAAATACAAAAATGTGTAAACATGACTAATTCAGCTCTGTAGACTCTTTATGTCCAATAAAAGTCTCTTTTTAATGTAAGGGACCAAGTTAAAAAATGCTTGCAAACAAATCACTGCTTCATATTGTCTCTAAGCTTCTTTCAGAGACCTGGGATTTCCAAAGATTCCTGTTTTTACTCTCTCCATGGTCAAGGCCCTGTAAAGCAATAATTAAACAACCAGCCAAGAAAGACTGGATGTGATTGCTTTCACACTTATTTTAAAGCTCTTATAGGACATACTTGAAGGAGAGGTTCTCTCTCAGGTAGGTAGGCCTAAACCTTTGGAGGACTTCAAGTATCAAGACAGAGAGCTTTACTTGGATTCTGTATTCAGTGGGGAGCCAGTGCAGATAGCAAAGTGCTAGAGTGATATACACATAGCAATCTGTGTTGCTAGACAGATGGGGTGTTCAATTTTTTCCAGCTAAAGCTTTTGAGCTTGTATGGATTTAAGATTGTTGCCTGGTTTCTTTAGCTAGCGGCTCCTCATCCAGGTATTGAATTCATGCAGGTAACCAAGAAAGCTGAGAGACTACACTCTTTCTGTTTCATGCAAAAGATATACAGAGCTGGCTACAGGAGCTGTTATAGACATTTCCTCTCCACTAGGCGGTGATCACACTACCTCTGTAATGTCTCATATTTCAGCCTGGAGATACAAAAAACTCAGATTCCCCATTTGCAGCCCATTCTGTAGTCTGTCGGGATGCGTACTAATTTCAAATTGTATAACAATACTTGCTACAGAGCTCTACAACTATTTTTGTCAGTTTTACTTAACAATGTCAGACATTTAAAATGCCACTCACGGTGAAGTCTTTCAAAGTGCTTTGAAAACTTATAATATACACACTCAGAAATCACTGCATCTGCCATTGAAGATGCTAGCAATGTGCTAGTGGTTAACAGCATTAAGCCCTACAGAACAGTTTAGAATAGAAAGTAAAGGACATCAGAGAGACTTTAAATAGCAAGGGGAATTTAAGTAGGCAGGATGTAATTACCTGAGCTGGAATTTCGCCAGAAGTCCAAGCTAACATTCTATTCTTGCTAAAAGTGCCATGAAAACTGATGACCACAAGCAGTCAGGACATTTGTTTAATATCTTAGCTAAATAACTACACCTTCAGAAGCACTGATCTCTTAGTACTTTGCTAGTGCATAGAGGAAGAGGGCCACCCACGGCACTACCAAGGTTACTTCCTATCATGCCCCTTGGAAGACCCCAAACAAACAGACTGAGCTTGCAGGACAAAGCTTATCATCAGAGCTCTGAAAGGATAACTGTAAAGGCAGAATGGCCATAGACAGAAGGGATGTCACAAAAAGCTTAACCATAACTGATGGGTTAAAAAAAACAAACCAAAAAAACAAACAATGGTATACTTTCTTGGAACAATAAAAAACACCTTTGCCTTAAAATGACATTACTTCTGGATATATTTCATAGTCAGTACCAGAAAAGAATATCTGTCATTAAACAACTGAATTGTTTAAACAAGTTGTATGTTACTCCAACACACTGATGCCCAGAAAATCTGGCAATTCCTTTCAGGCATTATGTTTACCCATCTTCAGCAAGATTTTATTTGGCATGTTCCTCTTTTATTGCATACAATAGTCTTAAATCCCTTTAGAAAGGATTTTTATTGTCATTACTAGAACTGGGTATTAATAAGGACCTTAAAGAATGACAGTGAACATCAGTCAAGAAAACAGGTATGTTTTTTTAACAAACAACTGATCTGTGAAGTAGATTGGGAAGGTATAGTACATCTAATTGTGGTTCTTACCTTAGAGATTACAAAACGGTCGTTGCTGGGGTTTCGGGGATCTTTTGCTTTGTATCTCATGGTATGAAAAAAGAGCACAGACATGATCTCTGCTGCGCTGCAACATGATGTCGGGTGGCTACAAGTCAAAGCAGATACACTATTATCACAGCTGCCCACTGTCAGCTCACATCCATATAATTAGAATACGGCCTTGCAAGTCCTCTAACCCTCCATCATCATAAGATGTAATTCTAAGTGTTTTTGATAACCCATACCATCCGCTGTTATCTTACTGCCAATTAGCTGTACTTTGAGAGCGTACAATGTCTTGTTATCTAAACCAAAGTGGATGTTAAAATGCAGGCCACAGTGAGAGGGCACTGCCTTATCTGTTTGTGCACTCCATTCCTCTCGATACCAAGGAATGTCACCACAATCAGCAATTCTAAGGTGTAAAAGAGAAGATGCAATATGTGCTTGAAATTACTCTCTATTCATTTATCAGTAGGAGTGAAATTCATCCTGAAGCAGAGGGCACAAGCAGAGGTCTCCATGCCACTTAGAATTCACATTAAGTGGGCAGGATTAAGTGTGGCATACTGTGCTATGCAGGCCCATTGCACGAGGGAGAATTTAATCCTTGAAATGCTGTGGGTTTTATTTTTTCAAAGCGCTCTGGGACATTTAGACCTATACTATGTAAATCCCAATTATGTTCTATCTTATATCAAAAGAACAGCCAATAAGAGGGGACTTTGAGAGAATGTGTCTTATAAGACAGTATTAAATAAATAAGAGAAGCATTCCCCTCACATTTTATTTTCATGTCTAGAAAAGAAATTTTTAGGTGATGAAAACTGGAAGGAATTTTATGATAGTTTATTTACAGTAATCTTAAAAACATGATCAGTTCTGCAACTGAAAAAAAGCAGATTTCTTTAATCTTTGACTCATGAAAGCATCAGTATTTTCTACATTTGAAGTCTGAAACGTTGAACAAGTTGATATATTTCAGTATTTGATGCGTTTTGGAGGCAATTTTGCTCCTACTGATGTCAGGGACATGTTAGCCATAGACTTAAATGAGAGCACAAAGGAACACTTCAACCATAATTTGATATAGAAGCTCAGAGTTGTGTGCACCCCAATTTCAGAAGTAGTCATGCCAAACAGCATATCAAACAGATGTGGGTAAATATGAAAAGTTGTTTCCAGCTCTCAATGGCAAACTATTGCACTACAGTGTTTCAAATGTCACCGAAAGATACTCTTATACTGTTACCTGTGTTAACTACTGTAACTTAAATAATTACCATTTGAAATTACTGTCCACCGTGTACAGTCAATCTATGGTAGCACTGCCCAACAAACACGAAGAATTGTATACTTGACCATGATTTATAAATGTGTCTGAAGACACACATGAAAAAAAATACAGTCTTAAAATTGAATGCATTCATAATATAAAGCATTTTTAGTCACCTGTAAACAGGGCCTCTGGTTTTTTTTCCCACCATTTATTTGCCAACCACATAGTGGGCATTGTTAGAATTGTTACTAGACTCCAAATTAGCAATTTCAGGCATTTATTTATATGAAACAGGACTATTCTTGATCTCAGCAGTCACTGTAGCGGAGGTACAGTGAAGACGTAAGGGCTGTACATTGGGCATGGAAGGAAACTCTAATGTTCACATAATAGCGTTGTCTTGTCTACAAACATTTACCATTACATTTTTAACGTGATAGTCATTTAAAACCTGAAGCCCTATTTGTAATGCAAGAACAGTTTCATCAAAAATACGTCACACAGCAAAACTTATTTTCCATTTCTATATTTCGCATGCATGTTAGGATTCATGAGACAGTTTACAGTAGAACTTAAATCAGAATACAAGTCCTTTTGCTCGTGACACTTCTCCCCCTCCCCAGTAATACTCTCTTATTTTAATTTCAAGTAAGTTAGACACATGCAAACACTATAGCAAAATGTGGAGTACAGATTAGTGTCCATCCCTTAGTAAATACTCACACACAGGGAACCAAAATAATTAGCTTTCAACCATGATACAAACATATATTAGTAAATATTTATACATGAGTTAATCAATAAACCTTACATGCTTGTTTAAAGTTTTCATTCTTTTAATTGTATTAACTTTATACTTAACCATATTTCTATGAACGCTTGGTCTTGGGAAAAAAGATTTTAAGCAACCTAGAATGGTGAGTATGTGAAAAAAAATTAAAAAAATGTATAAAAATACAAACTCCAAGAAGTTCTTGTAAAACTATTAGTTAAGTAAATGCTTTTTGAATTACAGAAAATAACCAAAATGAGATTGATTTCCACTATCTGATGCAAATTCTCAAACCAGTGTACAGAATTTTGTTTAATCAGATTAAATGTGACCATCTGTTGTGGTGGTCATTTTTAATTTTATGTGCAAAGTTACATTAAAACCCAAAGCATTGTTTATTAGGTCTCAGTCTTTAGAAAAGTTATTTAAAATTACTATTAAGAGAAAAATATGGCAAATAATATCTTTATTTATACATAATCTTCTAGGTTTTATTCAGAATAGACATCCTACTTTGAATTTTAAAGAGGATGGTCTGGTTTGTAAACTTCATTGCCAGCTGGCTTCTATGGAAGGGCCACTACACTTTTGAACCTATAGCCATTAAACAAGAGACTACAAGGAATTAGGTTCTGCATCTTGGGCTTTTGTGGTGAAATCCTGGCTCTGTTGATATATATTTAAACTGGCTCCATGCAAATTGCTACACACTTCAGCTAGAAAGAGCTTAATTAAAAAGAATAATACTACCAATAAAGAAAGAATGAATACCAAAACTAAAAAGGATAATTCTATTGTAACATTCATACCCCAGAAGTTGTGAAATTTAACTGCTTCTAAAGAAATTCTTGCTGCTTCCACTTTTAAGATCCTTATCAAGTCTTACAAGGAAACCATTGTTTCAAGAACTGCAGAAGTTCACCCTTGAATTTTTTCTCAAACACCCTCTCTCTTAACAGTCAAGATTCTAGCACATTGGCCAATCAACTGCAGACATTAAAAAAAGACCATCTTCTTCATGCAAAACCAATGAAGATGCCAGCTGATCCTTTACAATTAACTAAGCTAAATGCACCAGCTGGGAAAAAAATTCAGAAGCCCATCTGGCCATAAGGAAAAGAAAATAATAAAAGGGAGTCACCTTAACCATTGTAAAAACGAGAGTTCTGTAGCACTTTAAAGACTTACAAATTTCATTTTTGCAGGCATCAGCTTTCGTGGGCTTTAACCCACCTCATAAAAGCCCACAAAAGCTTATGCCTACAAAAATTAAATTTGTTAGCCTTTAAAGTGCTGAAGAACACTCATTGTTTTTGCTCTAGACAGATTAACACGGCTACCCCTCTGGAACTTTTCACCATGGAAGGCACTATTAATCATTGTGTGTGGTTGTTAGAGTCCCATATTAGCTCGGCTCAATATTGAAGAAGCTGGCAGGATTCATTTGCAAGCATTGCACTCTTATCCTTGCCAAGCAACAAGACTGATTAATTTAAGAGAAGGAATCGAGGCATATAGTCCCAGACATCCGTAACTATAGGCACTCTTGGGTGATTGAAGAGGACCATCAGTCTTAATTCTGAATTACTTAAATTTTGTGGTTTTGTTAACTGAAATACTGATTTTATAGTTATTCATCTATTTTGACTCCCAGACATAATTGCAGTGGATTAACATGAGTTAAAACAAAACACCTTTAGTCCTCATTCAGGCAAAGCTCCCACTGCCTTCAATGAGAGTTTAATATGAGTAATATGAGACTGCAATAACTAGCTCAATATATCTACCACCACCTCACAACATTTCTTGCAACACATTTCATAGTTCACAGTCACGTCCTTCAAGGAAGTCCACAAGTTCTGTTTTGCTCTTAAATGCTTTAATTTCAAGCATTTCCTGTATTTTTTCTTAACCCTATTGTTCACATGTCCATCTTTTAAAATCAAACTTGAACTTCCTTAAAAAAGAGTTAACGTAAAATCTGTCTCAGACACAGTCTTTCTTTGCAATAAGCCTGAAATCAAATGTATTTGTATGCAGTATTATATCCTTGTTGGTCCCACAATAAATGAGACACACAAGGTGGGTGAGGTAGTATCTTTTATTGGACCAACTTCTGTGGGTGGGAGCGAAAGCTTGTCAGTCTCATAGCTTGCCTATCTTACCAACGGAAGTTGGTCCAATAAAAGAGATTACTCACCCACCTTGTCTTTCATATGTAGTTGACAATCATGCCGTTGAAAGCCATTCTGTTCTATTTACTTTCTCACCCTGAGAGCCAAATCCTTACTTGCCTTGTGTAGGTAATCAAGATTTGGACAAGAAGTGTGCAGATACATGACTGAGTGAGCTTGATTTGACTCACTAAATGCTACTGGAGTGTTCTTGAAACTTTGCTCTTTCCTCCTATTAAATGCATTGTGTTATCCTGGTAATCAAGTCTCATTTATTAGGAAAATATCACTTGTCAGCATAATCTTCCCTCTACTTTTCATCTCATGGAAATAATTTCAACTGTGGGAAAGTGATGCATTTATTACGCTGATCAACATGAAATACAGCATGAAACCCTGAGACTGAAGCCCCGTATAGTGAGTGGGTCTTGTGCCACTTTTGCTATGCATCATTTTGTGTAGTTCTATTTAACACAACCCCAAATGTTGTCGCTTTAAAACAAATTAATAATTAAAGAGGAACTGGTGAGCATTAAACTCATTTCCCAGACTGGATCAAACCAAGCACCTGAAATTAAGGATCCATTCCTGTGACAGGCTGAGCATCCTCAACTTCCATTGACTTGGCAGCTTACAGGAAAAAGTCAAAAGTATCTTCTCAGTGTGCATATGGAATGACATCAAGCAACCCTGCACTTTCCATTTTCAATACAACACTCTCAGAAACAAAATGTAAAAAACGGCTTATGTCAAAAACACAGTGTAAGATGATAGCAAATTGAGAGAGTCCACTTTAAAATATTTTGTAGTAGACTAGCCTCTCTCACTAAATCCTTAGTATCCCAGGGATTACTTGTCCAATTCTTTTTGAAAAGATGCATCTGCAGCCACATTTCCAAGGAGTAAACAAAATTTAAATTGCTAATACACGGAACACAATAAGTCAGTGTTCCACGATGAAAAGCTTAAGTGTGATGTTTAGCCAAAATCCTGGCTTTAATTTTGTACAAAGGAATGTGCATAGTATTTCTTCCATAGGTACAGCATGATCAAAGTAAGGCCAACTCTGGAATCGACAAACATCAGAGCCTAAACTAAATCCTGTCCAGAGGCCTGAATAAACTGTCTATTTGAGACTGCAGCATTTTGCAGATAATCCCATTTGGACTAACTTGAAATTCTGTAGAATTAGTTCCAACTGACAGGCACAAAATGAAAAAGAAAAGATTTGGCCCTAGGCATAAATTCTTTGGTTTTTAGTTCTGCATTCACTTAGCATTCCTGATCTTTCTTTCCAGTCATAGTATTTACTAGTACACTGACCCTATATACACTTTGTTCACAATCAGATTTCCCCCAAAGGGTCATAATTAAACTGTCAAAATGTTAAATGCATGCTTTCTCAATCTGAACCCTGTCCAATCTTGCATCATCAAAGGTGAATCCATGACTAAAAGAGGCAGCACTCTGGAGAGACAAAGGGTAAATCATTTCTCCTACCTCCCCTCTCCCTCCCCCAGGAATCCCTCTGGTCCCCACCTCTCCCCCAACACTACATCCACTCACACCCTGCATGAACATATACCCGTAACCATTCAGGTAGCACATGCAGAAGCAAGGGAACATACAACCCCGATATTTAACAGTTATCTACCCTGACTATCTTTAAACTGGCTAGTTTCTGAAGCAAGTTCCCCAACATGAAGAAGTTTTTTTATCACTGTCTTCATCACTTACATGCACTCCCTATAAACACCCCTCTCCCATAAACACCCATTCCCTCATACACCTCACCACTAAACCTTTCACACCCCCCAATACAGTACAACCCTCCACCCAAAACTGCACACTTTCAACCCCCACCATGAACCTCTAATCCACATGTAAACGTATATCCCCACCCAAACACACACAGTACCCCAAGTCCCTCAGTACTTCATACAAGGAAAGAAACTAAAATGAATTCGGTTTTGCAGCTGGGCCTTTTGATGTGCGCCCTACAAGTGGTTGATACAAATTCCCAAACGCTATACCTTATACCCACAGAAAGGGCTTCAGTGAACCCAACCGATGAGTTCACGTAAAACCAGCAGGGATTCTAACATAACAAGCCTTCCTCACGGCGAGTTTGGGAAATGCAGCTGCTTCAACGCCCCAGATCGCCTAATGGCGACCATTCTCCCAGTTCTGCCCGTCCCACACGGTGCATTTGCTCCCAGGCCAGGAGCGTGCTGCTCTCACAAGCATCGTGCAGCGCTGCACAGCCCTGCTGTGGACTCTGCGATTCAATCAGGGGGTGAAACCAAGGGGCAGATTCTGTCTTCAGTCCCCCCGGCGAGACTGAAACCGACTGAACCCCAACCCAGCGGAGACCCAGCCGCGGGCAGACTCTGGCCCACTTCCCCGCCCGGGCAGGAGACCAGCCGGTTGGTAAGGCGGGAGGCCAGAGGCAGGGAGAAGCGGGGCGCGCGGGACGACGGACGCCAGGGGCAGGTGGAGGCGGGCCAGGCCGCCGGCGCAGGAAGAGGGGCCCTGAGGAGAATTACACGCACGTGCGGCCTGAGGCGGAGAGCAGCGGTGGGGGGGACGACAGGGGTAGTCTGCTCTGCACCGGGGGGGGGGGCTGGGGGGGCGCGAGGAGCGGGTGCGCGGGGCGGCCGGCGCCGCCGCCAGGCCCCAGTCCCGGACTCACCCGGAGCCGGCGGCGGTGGTGGCCCGGATGGAGCCGATGCGCAGCCGGTTGGCCGCGTCCTTGAGGGCCTGCAGCGCCTGCTGGTCGGGCTTGTGGTACGCGTCCATCACCTCGGCGGCGGGGCGGCCTGGGCGCGGGGCTGAGGCGGCGCGAGGCGGGCAGGCGGACAGACAGACGGACGGACACGCAGAGCGCGCGCGGCCAGGGAGCGACACACCCAGCCCGGCCGCCGGCGCGGGGCCACCCAGAGGCGGGGCCGAGGCGGAGCTGGCGCGGGGTGCGCGGGGCGGGGATCGCGGTCCTGGCCCAGCGGCTCCAGCCGAGCAGCCCCTGCCCCGGGAACCAGGCCCCGGGCGCGGCGTCTCCTCGCAGCCGGGGCGAGAAGGCGCTGGCGGAGGGACACGGCTGCGGGGCAGGGGCAGAGGGTTCAGAGCTGACCGAGCCCAAGGCCCCTTATGAAAGATTAAGAAAAGGAGGAATTTCTAGGTCTGGATTAATTCTCTGCTGCCCACTAACTCTTTAGACCATTGCCCTAGGTACGCGCGCACACGTGTCTTGCACTTCACCGTCCCCCCGGCTCTGCCACCAGCCACTTACCAAACCGCTGAGGGGCCGGGGGCAGGTGTAAGGCACAGAAAACCTCTCTCTGATCTCGAACCTACCGGACTGCAACTGGGCAGCTCTCTCTGGAAAGTAGACATGGGCCTGAGTCGCAACGTTTTCAGGCCCGTGTCCACATTTCTCTGAAGTGCTGGGGGTTGATTTGGTGACGGCAAATGTTCGGGCTGGTCTGTATCTCAAACATCCAACATTCCACCGCTGTTTGGATAGACGCAGTTGACTAAGGCCTAAATATTGTAGAAAGAAGAGTTATATTAATGGGAACATGTCTCTCTGGTATTTGTACGGGCCCCAATACCATAGTATCGGAGCATGTCAGTGTCTTTCATGTATTTATCTCCACAGTGCTCCTGGGAGGCAGAACCTAGAATGATACAAAATCAACATGGCACATATGAAATGAATTACAACTCACCAACTGACAGGTCCTGATGTAATTTTAAATGGGGAATCTTCGCTGAGCAAGGATGTTTTTAGCAGAGTCCTTCAGGGATCAATTCTTGGTTCTGTGCTATTTAACATTTTAAACTCTGACCTGGGAGAAAACAAAAGTGAGCAAAATCAAACTGATGAAGTTTGCACATGACACAAAGATAGGGTGGTGAATAATTAAAAGGACAGTCACTGATGCAGTGATCTGGATCATTTGGTAAACTGGGCACAAACCAACAATGTGCATTTCACTAGAGCCATATGTAAATGTATACATCTATGAACAAAGAGGTAAGCCATACTTAGAAGAGGACGTACTCAATCCTCTGAAGCAGTGACTCTGAAAAAAAGACGGGAATCATGGTGGATCATCAGCTGAATGTGAACTTCCAGTGCTACATTATAGCCCAAGGGATTAATGTGCGATCATTGGATGCAGAAATAGGAATCTTGAGTAGTAACATGGAGGTATTACCACCTCCTATTTGGCAATGGTGTGACTGCTAATGGAATACTGTGTCGAGTTCTGGTGTCCACAATTCAAGAAGGATGTTGGAAAGAATTGGAATAGATGCCTTAACGTGAGAGACTCCAGGAGCTCAATTTTTGTTTAGTTGAACAAAGAGAAGCATACGGGGCGATCAGAGTCTATAAATACTTAAAATAAATACTTGATAATGGCTTCTTTAAACAGACAAAGGTCTACCAAGAAGTAGGTGGAAGTTGAAGACAGACCAATAGTTAGACTATTTAGACTACTGAAAGTTAAATATAGACCAAATATTAGACCAAAAACAAGGCACAAATCATCATCAGCGTAGGTAATTAACCATTGGAACAACTTACCAAAGTTTGTGATGAATTCTTCATCACTGAAATCTTTAACTCAAGATTGTTATGTTTTTCTAAAGGAGATGCTTCTCTAATTCAAACAGGAATTAATTCAGGGAAATCCTATGGCCTGTTTTATGCAGGTCAGGCTAGCTGATTCACAATGATCCTTTCTAGCCTTATATAATCTATGAATCACCAAGGGATAATAGTTGAAGAAAAAAAGCTATTTTTTACTAAAATACTTCAAGTTTAGTATTAAATCAGTTCTTCCTCCACTATCCTACTCACTCTCTTACTACTAATTATATAATCCTGTGAACCATTTTATATGGCTCTGTAATTAACACCATATTCAGGTATTTGAAAATATATTTTCAATGAGAGGTTACATGAAATGACATTGTCTCATTCACCTCATGTCATGTCAGAGGACAACGTGGGTTTGTACCAGTGAGATCAACTCAAGACCCTAATCGTTAAGGCTCTCAGAAGGTTAGGTTTCAGCCAGAAATTGCCTTCCCAGCCATAACTGACCTATGCTTGTACATTGCAGGCGGAAGTGTTCCTGACGAAACTCATGAGCACTGGAAATAAAGCATGTTTAGTCTTTGTACTGTGTCTAGCAAAGTGGGGTCCTAGACCATGACTAGGACTGCTAGCCCCCTCCCCTGTTGTTTAACCATTTTCAGGCCATGGTGCAAAAGTCTTCACACAATAACTTAAGATAAGGAACAACTAGCTGAATCAAACACCACAACCAAGAAAAGGAAAAAGGTAGCAAAGTTGCCAAACCTAGGAATAGCAAAGGACAGAATCCAGTCCAGAGAATACTATGTAAATTGTTCATTGCTGCAGTCGGCATTCAGACACTGCATTCATAGGCACTCAAGAAATACCCTAGGTACATTAGGTGAGTTACTGATTCTATACAGTGAAACCCAACTGTGTTCAAACAATGTACTCTAAAAATGAAACAAAATAAGAAACTGGGATGGGGTAGTACTTGGTAGGAGTTAAAACTGTTTTTAATTCAAGACATTTGAAGAAAGCATCCGTAACATCAAACCACACAGCAAAGGTCCATAACAACAACTGCCTGCACTTAAAGCCATTAATGCCTGTGTGAGCTAGAGCAAGGACAACAAGTAAGGATAAGCTGATGTCACAGAAGCCATGCATTCCGTGACTTCTAGAGACCTCCGTGACATTTTCTGCTTCAGCCAGGGGCAGGGCTGGAGCTGTCAGCTGTCAGGGGCCCTGCAGCTCTCAGTCTCTGTGAGCAGTGGGGGGACCCAGAGCTCCAAGAAACTGCAGGAAGGGCACCCCCAGCTCTGGGTGGCAAGGGGACCCCGGAGTTCCGATCCACTGCAGGTGGTGGGGGCCCTGCAGCTCCCAGCTGTCTACCCCATGACTCCAAGCACCAGAGGAGCCTCCACAGGTCCCAGTTGCCACAGAGGCCCCTCCAAGGTCCAAGCTGCTGTTGGCTGGGGCACCCCTGCAGCTCCCAACCACCTTGGATGACAGGGGAACCTGGAGCTCCCTACCTCTGCAGGTGATGGAAGAAGTCCAGTGCTCTGAGCTGCTGCGGAAGGAGCCCACAGTTCCAAGTGGCCCTAGCGTACCTGGGGCTCCAAGCCTCTGCAAACAACGGGGGCCCTGCACAGCTCCAAGTTCCTGTGGCCAATGGGGGGGGCCCCCGCACAGCTGAGCTGGGACCCCTCAGCTCCCAGCCATCACAGGTGGTGGGGGGGACCCCGCAGCTCTCTGACACAGGTGGTGGAGGGAGCTTGGCGCTCCAAGTTGCCACAAGCAACAGGGGCCCCCTGCGGCTCCTAGCCCGCATGGTTGTGGAAGACCCTGGGGTTCTGAGACACTGCAGCTCACTGCTTCTGTGGTCAGCGAGAGGTGCCCAGAGCTCAGCCAGTCCCCATGGATCCCAGGCAGTGGGGGCCTGGCAGTTCCAAGCTGCCTCAAGGACCAGGTGATCCCAGCAGTGGGTGCTGGACTCCATCTCTTCTCTACTTTCCAGCAACAGGGCTTGAGCTCTCCCATCAGCTCCTTTTTAATAAAAGCCGGGGACAGGTGAGGAGTGCCTTGAAATTTTGTTTACTGCCTATGACCTGTCCATGGCTTTTACTAGCAATAACGTGACAAAATCTTAACCTTAATCATAAGCAAACCTGCACGGTCTCTCAGAGGGCATCCACCTCTAGCACTATAATCAGCCACATCTATACTGAGTTTGGAGATTACATGCAATATTTGCCACAATCTCCCTCAGCTCAGGAAGCCAGAAAAAAGCAGATTTCAGCTGTGGGGGAAAGGGGAGTGTTAGTTCCACAGTAGGCTAGAACCACCATTAACAGCTGTGGACTTTCTTGATAATCCACCTCCTTCAGGAGGCATGGTGCCCAAGGCATTGGTGCCAACAGGGTGGCTGTACAAAAGCACTAGGCTTCCAATCAATCATGAGACCCCTACTGGTTTGAGACAATCCCCTCATTTTCATTCTGGACATAATGGTTAGCAAAGGACATAAATCCTACACCTTACTCTCTGAGTCTGCTTAAGAATGTTGACTCATCCCCTGATTTACCTCTGAGCCTTTTTAGCCGGATGAAACATCAGAGGCAATTAACTGTAGGTCTTGTGATAGGCCCCATGCCATTCAACCAGGGTTCTGCCAATCCACAGGTGAGGTCCAATCCAGTTATATAGGCTCCTAAGGGAAGCAGTCTCTCCAGTCTGCTCAACATCACTGCCTAGTTGGGAACACTGCCATGAATAACTGCCCTTGATCCTGTTTCTAGCCTGTCTCTGCTCCAGTTTGCATCTGCTCTGGCCTCAGCTGGCCGCCTGGGGATTCTGACAATTATTGTAACCATGAGCTGGAAACACAAAATCAAAATTCATGGTTTCCTGCCTCTTGCATGAGAAAAAATTGTGTGCTCACATGAGCACTTTTTAGAGACCTCAACCTAAACTCTATTCATGCTGTAATTGTGCAAACATCTTGCTAGTGTACTGTATAGTGTCTTACTGTGCTACGGCATTGAGTAAGCCAAGTTGCACAACTATGGTATGCTAAGGCTAGTGTTTTAGAGAACGGTGTGACCAGGGAAACCGTATTAAGACTTTTCTATCAAACTTTCTGCTTAAACATAATTCTCTAGAAAGTTACTAGCATGTGATCCAGTCATCCTGGCAGTAGGATGCATGCAGCTTCGACTGCAATAGGAGTCATGCACATGTGCAATTGATGGGATGGTCCATCGCTTACATACTAAGTGGGTCATAGAAGCAACTCCTCAGAGGGGCACAAGCAAGGCCCAGCTCCATTCAGGCTACAAAAAGACGATACGATAATGAATGTGTTGAAAAATCTCCACAACAGCAGGGGGTTGGTTGGAAACACATTAGAAAAAAATGCCTGTGCAACTTTCTAACTTTGGCTGCTGAAATCCGGTTCCATACAACAAGACAGATGCACCAGGAAACAGAAAGCAGACTCAGATTCTTGATCTTTCCTGCAAACAGAACCTGCTGGCATAGATTAGAGATCAACTGAGAAATATTGGCATGAACAAATGAGCCAACCCCCATGCTGCAATTCAGGGTACTTATTTATGGTATTGTGTTGTTAAGATAGCATTCAAACATACGTACGATGAGATTCCATCTTGTGCCAGTGTCTCCTCTTTGATCCATTGAAGGGACAAGTTGTTTTTGCACCTTTGACAAGTCACAATGGATTGTAAAGCAATGGCTGAAGTCCCCATCTACATTGTGTGCAACAGCCAGCATTTCTTCCACATTCTCCTGTTTGCCTCCAGAACCATGCACAATAAAATTAAAGCAGGGTATAAAACATAATGCATTGACAAAATGCCAGTTCTTCAGTACGTACATCACGTTTGCCTCAGTGTAAGATGCTTACCCATGGAAAGAACAAGTTAGACAGCTTCTGAAACACATGCACTAGGTACCATGATTTTTTCAAAGTTGCCCAAGCAGAATATCCCTTACCAGCAACACCAGAAAAGCTTAACTGTGACTGTCACTTGCAGTGATGTTTAAGATGCATAGAGCCATGGTCACTGCTCACGTAAGTAGCGGTAACTCCAAGTGTTCAAGACCACCAAAAGTCAGGCCACTCATTTAGATACCTACATATGGATTTAATTGCTTACCTTTTGTCCTAGCATTAACATTCAGAGCTTAAATCAAATTTCAAAACCAAAAACTAATATGGCTGTTGACTGACACTTTATGTCCGTACCTAGCACATCAGCTACAAAACCTAAGCCCTTAAGAGCAAACAGTTAAGGACATCATACACCTCATATATAAAGAAATTATTTGTATCAAGTTTAAAGTAATGCACAAAAGCTCTGGGTGACGGCCTCACCTCCACTCCAGCCCCTTTACACCAAGCAAGAGGGCCAGAGTGGAGTAAAGGGGCTCTAAAAGCCCAGTGTCAGGCCAAGAGAGAAATTCCCTCATTAGCAGCACTGTGGAGGGCAGCTGTAAGGCTTTTCTCCGAGGACCCCCTTGCAAATGCAAACAGTGATGTTGTCCGGAGGTGTGCCAAGCCCAGGAAGGGAGTGTTGGGGTGAGGCAGCAGCTTGGAACACTGTAGAGATGCTGGGCTATGGCTCATAGGGCAGTTGCAATTTAGCCACCCCAGGGGATTCTGTGTAAATTAGGCTGGTGGGGGGCCTCTCCCATGCTTAGAGCACAGAGCCCAAACAATTTTTTCAGGCCCAGTACAAACTTGTAACACGGGCCCCCTCTCACACACTTACCACAATCCCTCATTCCATACATACAATCTCATGAGACATGAAAATGTTTTTCCTCATGGTAATGGGGGTTGCAACCTGGGCCAGGCCTCCCACATCCCTGTTAGAGCACCCCAGGATCAGGAGGGCACAAAGGGAACTTAAAGTCACTATAGTCACACCCCCTCACCTTCGAGGCTGTGGTGCACCTTCATGTCGTCATGAATGCTGTTCTTTCCTCAGTGGATCTCAAAATATAGAACAAAATCCTTTAAAAAAAATGTTTGTTCAAACAGATGACATTCTGTGAGAGGAAACTTCCAAGATCTAGCAAGGTGACAATTACTCCCACCTCTCCCACTAAAAGGCTCCCTTGACCTATGGAGAATGCGCACAAATCGTTCTTTCAGATGAGGTAACCTGTGAATGTAGTTTAAGTGACTTGCTAAAGGTTACACACAAAGTTTGCCACAGGCTGAGAAAAGAGCCTAATCTCTGAAACAGCAGACCCTTATTTTAGGGACCCACGCTCTAACACACAGAGGACTATCACATGAGCTAAAGGAATCTGCTTGCTCTTATCTCCATAAAATACTCCTATGTTCTTGCTAAGGAGCAACCAGCAGCCCATAGAATGCAACAGGCTCGTGTAGTGCCTGAATCTTCTCCCAAAGGCAGCAATGGAAAATAAACTCCTATTGAAGTCACTGGGAACACAGGCAGGGCCCAAAGATAGCCACACAAAAATGTATTTGTATTTTCTTCAAATATAGCTGACTTTAAGGAGATTTAATTTTCTAGAAAGCTTGGAGGGTAATTAACAAGCTGTGTTTAAGCTAGAAGGACCCAAACAGATGTTAGATAAAACACAGAATTTCAAGTCAAAGTATATTTGAAAGGGCTTTCACTCAAAAATTGTGTTTTGTTTTGTTGTTTAAATAACTTTGCAGAAAAACTCCCAGCAAAAATGATTCTTTGCTTTCAGGGTGAATCTGGCAATTTCCAGGCCAAACCTATTTTCCAAGCCAAAATATTAAGGGGCAAAACAAGGTTTTATAGTTGACGTTTGTTGCAACTTTTAACACAGAGAGACTACCACTGTTTCCCTAACGAATGGATAGTCTCTTTAAAACTGCAGCAAACACACAATTTTCCATCTCACCATAGTATTGCAAGAATCTCATTAATGAGTCACTTTGGATAACAGATGCAATCCAATATCTAAGAACAAAGCGGTAGTTTATGGAAGCGTTTCAGCTAGAGATTGATCTATGTTGCAAAATTTAGAACCAGATCTAGATTTCAAATACTGCAAAGTTTGCATCTAAAAAGTTTTGATTCAGTCATTCTCGGATTTCAGCTTTACTTATGAAGATCTTGGCTTGTGCTAGTTTAACCCAAGCCTTTAACTCTATCTGATTGTGATTTTAGTTAAAGTTCTTTAGCAAATCTTTACAGTGCACACGCCTTTAAAAGTAACTTCATTACATCTACAGAGTAACTGCCTGACATTTGACTCATGATAAGTAAACAAGATAGTTTCCTCCCCCCCACCTTGAAAAAGAGGAGGAATTTGCTTTGTCATTATAGGTTGGCATATCTGATCAGGACTCACTGTTTAAAGGAACGTCTACGTTCAAATGACAACTCAAGTTCAAAGATATTCTTGCCAAAAATGGAATAATTTACCATGTAAATGAGACATTTATATTATTTTAAAAAACAACCAACCAACTTTTTCCTGTAGAGCATAAATAGAAGGGAGAAGGGGAACAGGAGAGGCCTCTCCAACAGCCAAATAAATTAAGACAGTTTTGTTCAATGTTCGTACAGTGCCTGGCACAACGGTGTCCGGGTTCATGACTAGGGCTCATTGGCAACTCCCGGCTATACAACTAACAAATAATAAAGCAGACTTCCAGTTTACATTATATCCTGTAAAACTACAATAGGTGAAATCATGGCTCCATTGAAGTAGATGGGAGTTCTGGCTTTGACTTCACTAGGGCCGAAATGTCATGCAATATATGTTTTTCTGGGAGAAAGATTTCAGTTTCTCTTTTACAACATAATACGTTTTGGGATTATTATTCCCCTTGGAAAGAGCAGCAAGACAGGAGGCCATTTGGGAGTGAGATTGGCTAGGGCCCAAATTCTCACCCCTATTCTCCAAGCTGTTGTGCATTGCAGAACCACTGCACCAGTGCAAAGATCCCTTGATCTCAGCCTTGGATGGAACAGCTTACAAAAATAGGGCCTAAACATCTTAGTAGGTATAGTTTAGCTAAACAACAAATACAGGGGCAACTGGGGAGGAGGGGAGGAGATGTTAAACTATCTCCAAATATTGAACAGTGTAAGCATCAACATTGGAGGAAAAAAATAGATGCAAGGGAGCGCGTGCACGCACGCAGAGTAACAGAATAAAGATGTGGAAAGTTTTGGCTTCTAGAAAAAATTTCCTTACAGTGAAATCCATCAGATTGGAGATTAGTCCACACAAAGGAGGAGGAGTATAAATCTAGTTGCTTGGCACTTTAAAAGTAAACTGGACAATACACTAGAAAAATATACTGGGGATCACAATCCCACATTGTGAAAGGGATGGAACAGAAAGTCTAGTAGGCCTTCCTCCAACTTTCTCTGATTTCTACAAAGGGGGCAGGATCTGAGAGCTATATGCTCTGCTAACATCACTAGTTCTTCTTTCTAGTGGTTACTCAGAGCCTCTTGATTTATTTAAGGAAAAAAACACAAGCTGTACATTTACATCACATATCTGAATGCTTTAAGTGAGGCCCAAGGGCAAGTGCCTTCAATCAAGCTGAAAAGGAAGCGTATTCCTTATGCCTTTGTGATTATACTTCCTGCATTTTATAGAAAAAAAACAGATTTATGAAAATGAGAGGCCGAGCTAATTCACTAGGAGCAACTTTTCTTAGCAGGAGCTACAGATTTTAGGCTCTAAACAGAAGAGCCTTCAGCAAAGAGATAGGAATTGGCTATGATTAGTCTGGCAACTCCATTATCCTGCTTCAGGATACCTAGAGGCTATAAAATTCATAATGGAACTGGCAAATGGTTCAGTATTACCACAGCACAGACTGGGGTAGGGAGGTCATGTCCAAACCAGCTTGGTTACCAATATAGGGAATGAAATATTCTGGATTCCTTGATGTGAGAACCTGATTCCATCCTCAGCCATCAAATCGTGGTAAATGCCTGAAGGAGGCACACAGCAGCCCAGAAATGAAATGGGAACTTACAGCAGAGTTATTGGTTTCTTCTTTGTTACATGGAAACATGTGTGCGCCTCATTTATCCCTTATCACCTCACTGCTAATCACCTGTCTCCACATTTCCCAACTATATTTTGCTCCAACTCTTTTCCATTATTCACCCCCCATTTCTATTTCCCGTTTGCTCTCCTTTTATTCTACTTCATCCCTAAAGAAAGCTCTCTCTTAAAATGTGCTGAAAATTGACAAAAGAGCCTCCTCTCTTTCCCCCATGCTAACCTGGCTCTTTGGGGAGTCCTGCACACAGAAGGAATTTAATGGAAAGCACAAGAAAATTGGAAGACACATACAAACAAAATTACTAGTGCACTAATTCACAGTGATTGAGCCTTTGACACAATGTTTGTATTTATGTATGCACACCTAATGTTTATCTGCCAGATAAAATAAATTCTTAATAGAAATTAACTTTGGTATGGCAAGATTGCTTAATTTAGCCAATTACATGAGCCTATCTGCCTTCTCCAAGGGTTGGGCAAACAGTTTGGTATTAACTACTTGTAATCTTTGCCCATCCCACAAATCTTTGATGAGGTTTAAAGGTTGAAATGAGACTTGTAAACTTGTCAGGTAAGAGAAATAATAGTAATTAACAACGCATCTTAGGAAAGACAAGAGATGAATCTCAGTGGAATAGTTTAGGTTGCGCATTTTTGCAGGAAACCTGCAGTGTAGCATAAAAGTGATTCTAATAATTTTGTCTACTTACAAAGAAGCTACTTAAAAATGTGTATCTGAAATACAATAAAATATTTAAAGCAACAAGAAGGAAGCTACCATTGTCACTATTGGAAAGTAGAGTTTCATGAAATAAAACAAAGACAGACAAATCAAGTTCTGCTAGCAAGCACTGAAAACAGTTTAGCAGCTGTTTTAAGGTTTTTTGTTTTTCTTTCTAAAGGTTTGTGTAAATGTAACTGCTTAAACGCCTTGGTAATAAATCTTTTAAAATAAAACACAATTAATTCTCAACTTTTAAATGAAAGGGAGAAAAATTCACCTCAGCTTCAAAAAACATTTGTAACTTGGGAGGAAGGATGGTAGCAGTTTTCCTATCCCGATCCAGTAATATGAGATTGGTCTGCCCCAAGGCAATCCAGTCACTTTGTATGGTGTGAGGCACAACTGATCTCTACTAAGTACATTGTTGCACAATGGATCACATCCTAAACTGGTATAAATGGGCATGGCTTTACTGAAGTCAATAAAGATGTTCCCATTTACATGCGCTAAGGATCTGTCATAATGTTTTGTTGAGCAGGTGCTGTTATTTGTACATGCCACATTGTGTATGTATTCCAACCTCTAGTCTAACCCTATCAGAATTTAACCGAAAACTAATCAGAAAGTCAGATTTCAGTGGATGAATTTTCTATGCCCCAGTTCTATTTAATGAAATTCAGCCTCCTGGTGGGAAGTACAATGCAGCATCACTAAGAGGTCAGTCCTCATAGAGGCACATAGTCCAGTTCACTGTAGGGAGGTATTAAAACAGTGACAGATATTTCAAAACACTGGAAAATTCATTTTAATATATTTGGTTTTGGTAAATATTTAATTCTCAAAGGCATTAGAGAAAGGCATAGTTTTCCTTTCAGCTACTTTGATAACCTGGAAAGGGGCTAGCTAGCCCCAGCAATTGGAACATTTAATACACACGAGGGTGTAAACTACATTGCTGGACAGTACCTGCTGAAGGAGAGCAGAAAGCAGAGCTCAAAACTTGCAACCTCCCACCTACTTCTCCATAATTAACACTGTAACCCCTTCTTTTAGAAATTTGATTTTCAACACATTCTTCCACCCAAACTCTCTCAGAAAATATACTGTCAATTGCAGAGTCCAAACTGACGTCTCAGATGGGAAGCCAGAGGAAGAGTTCTGCCCAAATGGAAGGTTAAATTATTTACACAGTGCATGATGTAGTTTGGATGCAGTAAGGTGTAATTGTTCACTGAATCTCTTTAAAGAGACAGAGCCTACAGTAAGTATTCAATCCTTCTCCTATATGTCGACTATGGTATTCAACAAGTTTGTCAAAGCAAGCAAAGCCAGAATTCAGATAATTATGGCTGTTTTGTTTTCATGACTATTCCATAGAAGTTACTTTTCCTGCCGGAAGGCTGCCATGCAAGGCAATTAGAGAGGGACCTGCTTACATATGTAGTACAGTTTCCAGGTACAAAGGTAGCACCATCCTGTTTTAACATACAATTCTGCTTCTTCAATGTGTAAGTGACATCCTTTTAGACTTATTTAAGACTCACTAACTTGTTGGGAGACTGGGTGTAAGTAGATCCAAAAAAGACTGAACCCAGGGGAGTTAGGGCATCTAACTTACTCCACCTGATATAACTTCTGAATTTGTCCCCTCGTCTGTTTCATTTTCCCCCCAACTGACTTACCTTGTGACATTAGATTATGTTTGTAAGGAACATGTGAAGCATTTTATAATTTTGCTTATATTCCTTTTCAGCTGAAAATATGGTAGGCATTCAAGATGCAAACAAAGGAGAATCTAGAAGAAAAATCTTGATGAAGGGAAAAAAGTTAGCATCATAGTGAAATTTGTGCCACAAGACTTTGCTGCAAATAAAATAAGATTACTAAAACTATGATACTAACTAGTGGATTGGGCAGCAAAACCAACGGTATCAGCATAAGCAATTAGTATAGAATGACAGTTGCTGAATTAATCCAGACCACCAACACACCTATATCTAAACTGTTTCAGATAAATATTTGGTTTATCAAGTATCACACATTCACCAGAATGCATGAGAGGGATATTAAATACTGGGATGGAAGCAAGTGCAGTAGTATTAGCACAATGCAGTTCTTACAGATTTGTTTCTTAGAACAGGAAGCTGATTGGTTGGTTTGCCAAATTCCAAATCTAAATATAAATCACTGGGATGGATGATCCTAATGAACCTGTTGAGTTTGCGTTCGAGTTAGTTCCTAACTCTGCAAACGAAAAAGAACACTGGAAGATTTTAAGAGGTGCTGAAATATTGAAATTTTATTACAAAAATATATTTGCAAACATACAAAATTTTGGATGAAAAAATGCTAATTCTTAAACATTTATGCAATAACTTAATATTTGCAAACATACATACATGGTATAAGGAATTTCATACTATACCATATCATACCATAATGTTAGTGATGCAGTATCTACATTTACTGACTTAAAAAAACTGTTTGCATATCATGTTTCCAGAAATTATTACTAAAAATCCCAATGTCTTGAGTATATTCACACTGTAAGAACATGCAAGTGAACAATAACTGGTGCAGCCAAAAGTGGTAAAAATCAGACAGTTAAAAATGCATACTGTACATTTAAAAAAATCCCACCATGTGCCCATACACAGAATAGATAAAAATAAATAGACCATCAGGGAAAGATATTGCAATTTTTTCCAATTTAAAGTGGAAAGAAGATATTGCATCTTAACATTTTCACAACCATGTCAGACTAAACTGAGGTGAAATATATTGCACACATTCCTCCTGTAAAGATAAGCTGTAAGCAAGAAGCAATTCAAAGAACTGGGAAAAAGTGGCGGATTTCTCACATAGCTTTAAAGATAACATTCCAAAGTAATCACTCTCTTTTGAAAGTTTCTCAGTAATTACATACTTGACAAGATAGGTTCAATGAATGTACCAAAACGAAGGAAAACAAAATGCAGGCAAAATTAAACATGTCCAGCAGCAAATGTTCCAACATGTTGAATATTAGTACCTGGCAAGTCAAATATTTGTTATAAGAAACTAAAATTAATCACTCTTGCAGTTTCACACTTTGCCTCAATTATTTTGCAAATGTTTTCTACTCTGACATGATATGCTGCTTCGAAATTAATAGCTGTTCGGCACCTTTCATACAACTTTGCAATATTAATATAATAGTGACAAAACTGGGAAACAATCTTAATTTTGTGACTAAAATAAAGCTGTAGATCTTAAAACCATCTTGGATTAGAAGGCTATCATTTTTAAAGTGACTTAACATTGACTACTGAAAACACATGCTTAGACAGAATAAAATTAATATTGAGAATATAGCCTACATTAATCATTTTCATTCTCAGAACTAATGAGTACAATCATATTAAGTAGTCATTTTACCAAAATAAAAAGTCACTTTAAATGATCATGTTAAGTAGCTGTAATGACCTATGGTAACAAGCTATGCATTAGTTATCAGTACATGTAGCCTACATGAATCAAGCAATGAAATAAGCTTGACAATTTTAGAATACAAAAATTCAAAATAGCCAAGTAAAGAGGTCAAGCAACTTCCACATTATAAAACATCTCCAGTTTTATGCTGTAGCAGAGCTTGTTTTACAATGCAGCTCTTCATTAAACAAGTTTATCTGTTAAATTTTGTCGTATTACAAAAAGCACTACCATGGCATTTCTGCATATGCTGCGCAATCTAACAGTATAGTATATTACAGGAAACTATTCTCCCAGTGTGTCTGTCTGTTACTCAAATTTACTCCACCTGCTGTATGTGTAAGAATTCAATGTGAACAGAAATCAGTTGTAATCATTAGAAAGCTTGCTTAGTCACTAAGTTAAATTCATTTTGCAAGCTGGGAAGACGACACACTTTCAGGCTAATATAATACAAAAATTAAGAGAACTTGGATGTACCAACCTCTTGTTGAGGTTTCCTGGACAACTGTAATACAAGCACATTAAACAAAAATGTAAAATGTCTGTGTTTTAGATCATAATCAAACCCTCCTAATGTTGCTATTTAAAAACAACATTCCCTTTATCATCAATTGTTCACGACTTACAGACTTAAAATGACAGTACAATCCATATGAGGGAAACCCTGAGTGTCCCATCATTTCTATAAATCTTTGGATATGACATTTTAAGGATGTGAGTGTATTTAACTGAAAGTTAACAGAAATATTTGTAACACGTATCACATTAACTCCTTATCTCCTTTCTATACTTGGGGGTTCTTCCACCTACTCTCCTTTTCAAGCTAGAGCTACCCATAAAAGTCAAGAAAGTACTGCTTCAGTCTTTGCTGAAGCCAGAGAGACTTTTGTTTGAGGGTCTTGGTTATTGTCTGCTAGGACTATATCCAAGAGAGCACAGCTCTCTAGTTTGGCATTTTTTCCTGTAAAAAGGTCCTCACGTATTTTATTTGAATTAAGTTATAGGTTTAGATAAATGAATCAAATGCACACTGCTTTGTGCTTGGGCACACTATTATAATTTTAATATGAGAGTAAGAAGGTCACCTTCTTCAGTACAAGGTCCAGAAACTCTTTGTTGCTGAATTCAAATGCTACCATTAATACTAATATAGTTCTTCGTAAATGTGCATGATCACTACTAGCATGTCTCCCTGAATTCTGCACATGAACATAAAAATACTAAATATTTTTAATTGAAAATACTGAGTTCAAAGGCTGAAAAAGCTCTCAGAAGGCAGATTTTGTTAAACAAAAAACTTTTCTATTCAAACTAAAACAGACATGAAAAATGCAAACATTCTGTTATAATTAAGAAACACAGATTTGTGATTGAGTCACAATTAAAGCTTAGTTGATCATTTCCAATTAAATGACCCTGCACCCTTGACTATGTCAACATTATTACAACTAACCCCTAGGATAGTCTATTTTATAGAACCAAACAAAACTTGTTTCTTCTTCATTAAACTAGTGCTTGGGAAAAAATAAGCAAAGCATCCTAACTGGTTAAATTTACTAAAATTATTCTTTACCAAATATATACCAAGACCTCTCTACTGAAAAACCATTATTTAAAACTACTATTGCTGGAATCAACTGAGATCTACTTTAAAGTATTACTAACTACCTTTGCATGCCACACAGAAATAAATAAAAGTCACGGATAGATCAATAGCAGCATAGTAAAATATCATCAGAGGTTGTTTTCTGACTTCAAATGGGGAAACATGAAGTCGGATTCTTACACTGGTAAATACTGAAATGGGAAAGCATATATAAGAATTATTCACTTTTCAGCTAAACACAACTTGGTACTACATGTGAAAAAAAATGTAGAGGCAAGAGGTCAGTTTGCAATTGCTCCCTATCTGCATAGTTTTCAACACTACCATACCAACACGTGAGGAACGAAACTCAATTCTGGCATGGAATCATTAGCTTAACAGAAAGAACATATTTCAAATTTCATATATAGCCCCAGGGGATAGTAAAATAATGGTCTTAGAGTGGTGTTCTCTCCCAGACCTAATTTTAAAAATTTACAGAACCAGGCTGTTACTTAAAGAGCGTATGATTGCCCTATCCTAGGATTGTGCAAACTTTGGATTCTATCTTCTTAGAGAAACTGAGCATACTCCATTGGACATGTGTTTGTTGCCAAAGATCCAAAACCAAAAACTAAATGAACAGTTACAAAATAAGGATGTGCACTGGGTAGCGGCTATTTGTTGGTCAGGAAGGGCAAAAGTATTTTTAACCCCCAGCTCAAACATCCAGCTCCAAGCCTAATTGCAGTATCTTTTACTGCATGCCCACATTCCTCCAACCACCCAGCTTATGATAAATGACCCTCTCCAGCCTCTACACAACTCTTAAAACAGGAAGTGGGTTTTACAACTGAGTTTTGTTCTGATTCATGTAGTGTCCTGTACACTTGATAGTTTAAAACCAGCATTGCTCCCCTTAACTCTTCAGTACTAGAGACAGCTAGAAACTCAAGTCAGAAAACATTTGCACATTTACTTAATGCTAATGAAAGCTCAGATGCAACTAAATTTTTTCACAGAAACAAAGTTTGCTGGTGATTATCACAGTGAAACCTAGATCACTTCTGAGATTACTTTTAGAAGTATTTTTAAGGAATAGTCTTTCCCAACAGGTTCAAAATTCAAGACACTGAAAACTAAATATTCTTTTAAAAAAATATTACAGCTTTATAGATGAGGCATAATTGTTTCAGAAGCAGACATTGTCAGTTGAACTGAATTAACTTCAATTATAGTTTGATGTCTGTATTCTTGGTCAGGACTTGCAAGTAGACGTCATGAACAGTACTGAGAAAACTGGAATCATTCTGCAGGAGGGGAAAAGAGCACATGCAGAACATTAACTAAAACATATACTTAAGTACTAAGTTTTCCTACTTAACTGGGCATAAAACTTAAACCCCAAGACAGGGCCTGTGTTTCTTCAGAGTGGAAATATAGTGAGGACTGGTTGAACTAAGGCACTGTTGCACAGACACCACATAGACTCAAAGAGCGTGAGACTGGGGGGCCAGAGCCGTAAGATCCATTATTACACATTTCAAGTGTCCTAACATCCAGCACAAGCAGCACTGAGGGACAATAAGCCACCATTCCAGCCCATGCAATGTACTAGTAGTTGTAAAGGGGAGGAAGAGAAGATGCACTATAATCTTGGCCCTGGGTTGGAAGGTTTGAGTTCCACTGGCCCCCAGAACTCCTGCTTACTTCAACCACATGAAGTCCAATTATCTGGGCTTCGCTGGGATGCAGTGAATTTCGCTCTTTGTGCATTCCTGAACTGCACTGACTCTCAAATCACACTCCAAGCAATGCCAGCAATTATATGAAAATACTTTCTGCAATTACTAACACATCTAAGACCAGTTTGGGGGGGGGGAAGCAGTGTGTTCCTGGGTCTAAAATCCTAGATCAAAATATTATACGCAATATTTAAAGCTGTTCTAGTTTTCTTGGGTTTCAACCATTCCAATGAGACATAACAGTAAAGCCTATAACCAACATCCAATCAACCAGCACAAAAATGAGTATTCTTCTCCCTCAGCAGTATTTGCACTTCAGACCTTTATATCCTACTGCACTAACTACTTATAGTAATCCCCCGCTGCTGGGGATGCTAATTTTGATCAGCATTCAGGTTCCTGCCTAAATACCACATATACAGGCTGCACATTAAAAGTAATGCCCTCTTTGGAACTGGAACAGCACAAATAATGTCCTCAAGATTACGGTGGACATCAGTGCAATCTGCCTCTGACAAAAAATATTAAAATAAAAAAGACTGGCATTTTGCAGGCTATTTCCCATTTTTCATGGGTCAGCATTTTTTTTTGTTGCAGATGCAGGTCCTATGCGTGTCTCTCTCTCTCCCTCCTCCTCCCCCCCCCCCAAAAAAAAAAGAAAGCAAGCAAGCAGGTTATGCTGAAGAACAAAAACAGGCAACCTAGCTTATAACATGACCAGCTGGGAGACCCTTCTAGTCCGAACAATTCTATTACTAGGAGCTACATTTCTGTAGTCTTCTTTTTAGAGCTGCATTTTGTGTGCAAGATCTACTGATAGTGTGGAAAGAGCAACAGAGCCCTGATGTGACACTGGTGGTAATTTTACAACAGAAAGAGGCTAAATGATCCTCTTCCTATATGGATTCACTGAGGCCATGTCTACATTACATCCGTGTAACTATGACACTCAGGGGCGTGAAAAATCCACACCGTGACACAGTTATACTAGCCTAGCCCCCAGTGTAGACAGTGCTATGTTGACTGGAGGACTTCTCCTGTTAACTTAGCTACCACCTCTCCTGAAGGTGGGTTAAGAACACTGACAGGCAAAGCTTTCCCAACGGTGCAGTAGCCTCTTCATCAGTGCAGCTGTGCCGCTACAACATTCTAAGTGTAGACCTGACCTGAGGAACCCTGCAGTCAAAATTGCAAAACAGAATGGCAGCAGAAGTATTAATTAAAGCATTAAAACTCACTCACTAAAACTTCGTAATTCATTAAATCAGAATGCATGCAGTTTTCATTTCAAGGTGAGCTCACCCTTCTAAAAAAGGAACAAAGAAAACTGATCTGCAACTGGAATATTTTGTTAAATAAAAATATAATAGTCAAGTTACTTCCAGGTTGAGCTATTAATGAAATATATTTTGATTTTACATACATATTTTTAACTGCTTGTGGACAAAATCCTGTATCAGCACAAAAACCCACAGAAAGGCACACAGACTCTACAACTCTTCTCTTTAGCCACAAATTCTGCAGAACCCATGAAATTTGCAAGAGGCTAGCGCAATCTATACAGAGATCTATGAACAGGCCCCCAAGATCCTTTCCACTCAGTGCAGATCCACTGGAGCTGTGCTGCCAAAGACTGCTGGACTCAAGTCCACCCCTGGAACTCCCTTTAAGAGAGCACTAAGCAATAGGAGGGGCTCCATAGGAATTTTAATACATCCTGAAGCTGCATTAACTTTTCTGCAGATTTTCACAGAGATGTATGTGGATGGAGAAGGAAGAGGACCAATGCATGTCCCTTGTGGCCTTCTTACCCTAAGCCGTTCCCCACCTCATCACTAATCTTGGATCCCATAGAGCAAATAAATTGTGCCATTCTGGGAAGGAAGACAGTTGAGTCAAGGGACCACCTCCTCACATGGGACCTGTGTGGAATCATAAGGCCCCCAACAATGCTGAGCTCTTGTAACATCTATTGACTCCAACTGGAGTTACAAGTGTACAGAATCTCATTACTTGCCTCTGTATTCAGAAAAAACCCAAAAAGAGGTTTAATCTGATACTGACAGTACCTTTATTAGATGTATTAAGGTTTCCTGTAGCTGAGACCTACTGAGAACAGTAGGAGGTATTGTCTGAATTTCTGTTGCTCCTAATGTTAGAGGAGAAGAGGAGCTGGCTTTATTCTCCATTTCAGCGGTTTTTGGAACTGACTGCTGGAAAACACTTGGAGACAAGAGGATTGAAGGAGTCACTGTAGTTGTGGCTGTAACAAACTGTGGAGATGCAACCTGCAAAAGAAAGGAAAATAATTAAGTACTTAGGTACTGTGGAGATGTGTGACTTTCTGAGAACCTGGATGAATTAAGAATTGTTACTATATATGTTGTGTAAACAAATGTAGAGGTTGTTTTTATTTAACTCTGAACAGACAAATACCTATTTGTAAAGACTAATACCCATATCTGTAGATTAAGGAAGAGCCTTTACAGGCTTCATATGTAAGGCTGTGCTACATTTTACCATTTAAAACTATGACAGGGATGAGAAAAGTGTCCAAAGTTCTCTCTTTATTCTTAGTGCAGATTTAATTTTTGTTAAGGTCAAATAAATCCATTAATTACATTAAGAATTTGGAGGATTTAAAATGGCTCCATTTGAAATCTCTCTGCTCGTGTGTCTAACTGCGCTGTGGAACTTTTGATCTCAAACTTTTTTTTTAAAAAAAAAAAAAAACAGTTGGCACTTTAGGTAGCTGTAGAGCTGAAAAAAATCTTATGTGTAGGCAATTTAACCCCCCCCCCCAAAAAACCTTCGAATACAAATAGAACCATATGTGATGTGATTTCAAAGACGCCAGGATGGAGAAAATAGATTAATCAACTACCAGGAGTCATTAGGAACTTCAGGGATCCTAGGGAATTGAGCAGCTCTTCAGGGTACTGAGGCCCAGGATGACCATCATCATACTGCGCTCCTTAAAACGTATACATGTAGAAACAAGTTGGCTTTTGTACAGTAAGGCACAAAATACAAGTATAAAATGTTAAAGCTGTAAGTAAGTGCTTTTGAGCTTAATTAGTTGAGTCACAAAAGCTTTATATTTGTAAAGCAAACTGATTTAGGAGCTGAACAAGATACACATTTATCTTCTCTGCAGGCACAATTCTTCTCTGCAATCACTATCTTTTAGTGTTCTTAACTCTGCATAAAGCAAACCAGAGTAGCAAGAACTGAGGGTTTGTCTACACTTACAGTGCTGCAGCTGCACTACTGTAGTGCTTAGTAAAGATGCTACCTACACTGGCAGAACAGCTTCTCCTGTCGACATAGCGCTGTCTATGCTGGGAATTTGGTTGATATAACGGCATCGCCCAAGGATGTAGGTTTTCCACATTCCTGAGTGATGTAGTTATACCAGCATAAGTTTGTAGTGTAGACCAGGGCTGAGACTGTCAACAAGGTTACTCAGTGGACCCAAGGGCAAGTGCTTCGGAGGCAATAAAAAAGGCTGTTACACGTTTCATACAGGATTAAAATTTTTCAGCCAACTGTTCATCAAATTGCTCTGTTCCTCTTAAGCCTGGAATATGGAGGTCCTGCATTTATATTCCATGGTCTCCAGCCTCCAACCAAGCACAACATTATATTGAAACAAAATACCCAATAATAACTGGGAGTCAGTAAAATTAATTTTAATTTGATCCTACTCCTTAATTATAGCTCAGTCACTTTCAGTTAGTTTGCTTTCCATTTTTGAAAGCATACACCCACAACGTTAGATTCATTTTCTTTATATTAACTTCTGTAAAGAACTCACTATAACAATATCTTCTCAGGAAGTTTAAGACAACCCCCCGCTTGCCTCCCAAAATGTCAGAAGGCTAGATCTGTTTGAGTGAAGTAGGGAAAACTCACACTTAGGTGATTAATCTGAAGACTCCCTGTCACCTCCGTTTTATATTGAATATACTGATCTACCTGCTTCTTTTGCTTAGGCTTCCTGGGTGACCAACGTATTTGGGATTAATTTTGAAAACATCAGCAGTTTCACCAAAGGAGGAAAGTGGAAATAAAGCACCCATTGGTATAATATAAATCAAATGACCCAAATAAACTTTAACACACAAAAAACAGCTTCCCTTGAAAATTCAAAATCTTCCATTAAAAAAAACAAACAAACAAAAAAAAACACACACACACTAACGAACAGGGCAAAACTATCCACCCTGAATGTTCACACAGAGTCATAACAAGAGGGTTAAACCCCGCAAAATATATCTTAAATTCAACATAGTCAGGAAAATTACCAGTAAGACTAAATTTGAAAATCATGGACAGCACATTTAAACTAGCAAATTTAGTCAGTGCCACAACACCAGCACACTAAACTGTCTTGGAGCTCAAAAGTGATGCATTTGTTACCATGGACACATTACTTAACTGATCATTGACTACTGGCCAATTTACAGTGTGCACTGAACTGTGAACAAAGTCATTTTGCTGCCCTCCCGATTAGAGATGAACATGCTACTAAAGCAGCTTTTATATAACACAAGAGGATTTAGAATGGCATGATTTAGTAATAGTGTCTAAAAGCCTTATGATTCATGATTTTTGTAAAGCCACTAATCAGTTTAGATGCTGCTGGTCACCAGCAAGGACTTCATTTTGCCGTGTATTTAATTTAGACATAATTAAATCAAAATCATTAGAGGTCAAGTATGTTTTAAAAAGGTATGATCTTGCTTTTTGGCGACTGCTAATTATTTTCTGACTGGACTCTCAAATAAATAGTTCATTTTGATATTATATTGACCGGGATGTTCAAAGGTTATTCTTTTGTGGTTCTAAATCTGAAAACGGGATCTATAAAAATCGGAAGTGGTGATCACAATGATTACGTTATCACCTGGCTATAAACTGGGCTCACAACTAGTTTATGCTAGAGCACGCTACTTTTTGGTACCCTATCCTTCCCCTTCCCCCACATCTATTTGGTTCCATCTACCTGTTATGTCTGTCTTGTCTTTTAGATTGTAAAGCTGTTTGGGGGCAGGGAATGTCAATTACCATGTTTGCATGGTGCCTAGTGTCCCGAATAGATTGAGGGCCCTCGGTGTTACCCCAACATAAATATTAAGAAAAATAATTATGGAAATATGGAATTCTCTACCTACTGCTTTTCTATTACCACCACCTACAGATGAAAACATTTTAAAAAACTGCTACTGGTTCAAAATGAACCTGGAATTTGAGAGTCAAGATATATTCCTTCTAGTTCCTGCATTGCCACCAGCAATAAAGATGCTGCAATCTGCTATTCCTGTTCATATTGCATGAGGCAGAAGAGACTAGTTCACTCTCCCATAGTACAGTGTAGCTAACATGCAGGGAAGAAATCCCATAGTAAAGAGAAACGGTTTTTAGTATACAGTCCCTTTCCTGACCATAACATTTAACAAACATTCAGAGGTGGAAAAATGATTAATGGGTACTTTAAAGACTAGTCTTGTACTCGAGCCTTCAAGATACAAGACATTATTTGCCGTAAAAATAAACAACTTTGACATGAGAAAATATTTAATTTGCTGGAGGAAATTTTGCTTACTTGGCTGGCTTTTGGCAAAGCTGTGGGTTGTGGAAATATTTCTGGCTCCTTGTTTTGCTGTATGGTCTACAATTAAAAAGAAAAAGTGCGGTACACGTTATTGTCAGCATCTGAATTTCCATTAGTGTTTTCTTCTGTTCTTCTCCCACTAATATATTATTTCTATATTTTATTACAAGTCAAAAGCCTACAATAAGACAGACGCGGTACGCAATTCTATGCAGATATTTTTATATATTTCACAAATGGAGCAAAATTATAGCTCAAAACAGATGATACAATCCCAGGCAAACTGAAAATACAAGATTAGAGTCTACATTTGAAGATTGCAGAATCAACAGCCCTTCAACCATAGTTAAAAAATTCTAAGGCCAGGGACTATAGAAGTTAATTTCTTTGTAAAAAAGAAAAAGTAAAAGTAAAAGTCTTGGAACCCAAAATTTAAGCTACACTGGAAAATAACCAACCAAGCTCAACAAAATGGAGTGCTCAATAAATTTTAGTCAACAAAATGATGAAGTTCACGGAAAAATTCTATCCACGTTTTGCTAAAAGCAGATCGAAAAACCTCAACATATAATTGAAATCTGAGAATGTAGTCTGCTAGAATTTCAGAAAAAGTATTTTAAATCAATTACATGCAGTACTCAGCAGACATTTTTGGAAATTTACAAAGAGAAAGTCTAACTATTCTAAGCCAAATGTATGTAATAAAGATATGCACAAAGATTACTACAACAAATCCTTTGGCATCCTTGAACAAAATAGCTTTATAACAGTCCTAGCTAGGGTAGTCTGCCAGTGATTCTCATGATAAAAGTGATCTCTGAAAACCAAAACTAAATCCATGATTAGGAGAGACAAAGCCTCATTTATTTGAGCTGCAAGAGGTCAAGACTTCTCTTGATAACTTCAAGGCCAAAAAAACACCTAACAAAACAAAACTCCAAGAACCAAAACAAACCCCCTCTCACAAACAACAATTTGGCTGTGCTTGTATTAAGACTCAATTATATGACATAACAGTTGGAAGATCCCTTGAAATAGTTTGTGGGAGAACACATTTAAATACTGCCCAAAGCACATGAGTGTTTAAATCTATGGAGAATATTTCTCAATAAGAACATGCTGACATATGGGTGGGAAGGGTATGTGGAGAGGGAAAGACAGAGATGAACTGAATCTGCACCTGAAGAGGGCAGTTTCCAAGGCTAACAAACCAATGATGCTCAACAAATCCAGTCAAGGGCAGTTCCAATTCCCAGCCAGTTTTGCTAAATGCTAAGGGGGTGCCATGATCCACAGCTTCAAAAGTTATGACAAGGTTTAACAGCAGTTGGAAGAAAGAAAGAATATGGCTCAGAACTTGCAGTGCCCAAATCATTGAACACTGGATGGAGGATGGTAGTAGCAATGCTGTACCAGGTCCAAACAAAACAGAATCAAAACTTTTCATGAACAGGTAATCTCTAGCAAGATGTTCCTACTATGTAGCAGCTATAACCTACTCTAAAAAAAAAAATCTGATTAAAAACAAAAGAAAATTAGACAATTAGAAAAACTACACAATGAAAAGCAAGGTTTCTTAAAAAACAGGAATCGCAATATTCTCTAAAGGAGGGAGAAAAAAAGTTAGTACCTAAAATTACAGTATTTTTCAATCCATGCAAGAACAGGCACTGGGCTGAAGGACACGCCTTAAGGTGACACAAAGGCAAAGACAGAGGGGAAAAGGTCATAATCTGCTGGTCTCAAGACATCTCTATAGTAAGTAGTACAGAAACTGGAAGAATTTTCTAGGTGAAAACAGCCATTTCAACCTGAATCAAATCAGCAAGAAAACCAAAGTATGCTGACAGCCTGAAGGGGTCAGCAATTGGGAGCTAAAGGGATGGAAACAGAATTCGAATTCTCCCTTTTTAGTTTATTAAAAAAGGGTGTTTGACCTTTCCAAACCTCTCACTGGCTGATAGTAAAGTCTTAAGGATCTTGGAATTATCAATAAAACAGTCAGGACCCTACTACACTACTAACGTAAGTATGAACATCAGCTAGCCCAGGAGCGGCTACCAAATTTTCAAGACGAAATGCATCAGGTGACAGTAAATGCACTGAGAAAATGGATAAGGTGATAACCAAAAAGTGGGAAAACAGCAAAAATAAGCAGATGCAATCAAGCAAAAGTACTTAAATTATGTCTGATTCATAGATTCCAAGGCCAGAAGGGATTGTTGTGATGATCTAGTCTGACTTCTTGAATAACATAGGCCAGAGAACTTCCCCAAAATAATTGCTAGAGCGCTGCTTTTAGAAAAATATACTGTCTTGCTTTAAAAATTGACAGGGAAGGAGAACCCGCCATGACCCTTGTTTTAATGGTTTATTACCCTCACTGCTAAAAGGTATATCATATTTCCAGTCTAAATTTGTCTAGCTTCCACTTTCAGCCATTGGATCATGTCTTCCTCTGCTAGAATGAAGAGCCCATTATTAAGAATTTGTTCCCCATATAGGTACTTACAGGCTGTAATCAAGTCACTCCTTAACTTCTCTTTGTTAAGCAAAATAGACTCGAGCTCAATCTATCACTGTAAGGCATCTTTTCTAATCCTTACTCATTCCTGTGGCTGTTCTCTCCAATTTATCAACATCATTTTTGAACTGTGGACACTAGAACTGGACACAGTACTCCAGCAGTGGTCGCACAAGCACCAGGTACAAATGTAAGGTAACTTCTTTACTCCTATTCAAAATTCCTGTTAATGCATCCAAAGATTACGTTGGGCCTTTTGGCAACAGCGTTGTACTGGGAGCTCATGTTCAGATGATCATCCACCACAACTCCCAAATTTTTTCCAATCATTCCTTGCCAGGATAGAGACCCCCATCCTCTAAGTATGTACATTCTCTGTTCATAGATATATACATTTAGCTGTATTAACATTTGTATTGTTTGCTTAAACCCAGCTTACTAAGCGATCCAGATCTGTTTTAGTGATTTATCTCTCATTATCTACCACTCCCCCAATTTTTGGGTCATCTGCAAACTTTATTAGTGATGATTTTATGTTTTCTTCCAGCTCATTAAAAAAAAAAAAAAAAAAGTTAAAAAAGCACAGGAATTGGTTCTTGGCCCTCCAGGACCCCTGTAGGAACATACCTGCTTGATAATGATTCCCTGTTTGCAATCACATCTTGGTGAAGTGCATCAGCACAGTGAAATGAAAAGAACAAATGTTCTGTAAATACATCTGCTTAATCTACATAAATGGTAAAAACACAAGACTAAAATTCGGGATGACCCCATAATGAGGTGCATGAGAAAATCCAAGTGTTTAGAAGGAAGATCAACTATAGCTTGTTCAGGTTTATTAATACTACCATAAAAGTAGCTAATAGCATGCAATAGCACTCACAGGTGTAAAAATAAATGGTGAGTTTGCACAAAACTAAAAGATAAAACAAAACCACAGTTCTACACAACAGCATTGCACTTCCAAGCTGTGTCTCAAAACCTTTTGTGCTTACATTTATATTGGGGATATTGGCTTCCATACATGGAAGGTCTCACTACTCTTAATTGGGTCTCAGAAAAAATGTTTAGCAATAAAATTCTGGAAATAAGACTAAGATGAAACATCACTGACTTCAAAGCAGTCTACATAAGGTATAGATGACAAATTATTGCCCATTCAACTTGACAACCAATTGCCTCTCAGAGGTATTACCAAACAAGGAACTAAGTCCAAAATATAAATGGTGAAGCACTTCCAATGAATGAGAGAGAGCAAACTGAAGACAGGACAATACTGTCAATTGTATACCTTCAAAAAAACCCTGACTGGAACTTATCATCATCGACTCCTGCAGCATTACTACAGAATTATCTAAAAAAGGAGAACTGCAATGACACGCCTTTATTCCACTTATCAGGAATTCATACCATCAGCATTCAGTAGCATTTTTGCAATATAGACATAGGTGGACTACTTGCAGTATACTCATCCATGGTGATAGCAGCCTGATGAACGGTTCTTCTACAAACAGCTCTATCATTTACGACAGCTGAAAATTACATAGAATAGTATCTATTTGGCAGAGTTTAACTTTCGTATTTTCTCTGCCTGTGAATTCTCACCTACAAATAGTTGAAACCCAACGTAACTTCTTGGCCATTTACCAAGCCACTAACATATCCACATATGCTGAAAAGTGCAATGGAGAATTAAGAACCTCCATCATCACAGAATCGAATTCTGGAGAAGGAATACTTTCAAAGTCAGTTGGGAATTCTATGGTGAGTGATAAAAACCATTCTTAACAAAATTAAAATATCTACGAAGTGCATAATAAGCCAAAGTTGGAAATTCTGTTGGCACAACAGAGAGCTACAGGGACATTGCTCTGGAAAAGCTATCACCTAAGCCAGTTAGAAACATTTCAATTATAAACTGATATTTTTATGAGAAAGGAGCAAGTTCTCATCTAGAAGTATTTTAACAAATCTCATACTTACAATAAAGCCCTTAAAGTTAACAGCTAATTTTAAAGGAAGTTCACATATAAAGGACAAAGCATTTATTGCCTTGCAATATTTTAAGAAAAATACAAATCCATAGAATACCTGAAGGGGTGTGATTATTTTGCTACTCAGGGAAGCTGATTTGATGTGGGTTTCTTTGAAGCTTTCTGGCGTTGCAAGTTGGCTAACTGCAGATGAAATGCTAGGTGCCATAGTAGTTTTACTAAGAGACTGTTGTATTTGGTCCTGCTGTGGGGTCAACCTGAGTTTCTGGAGAAGATCAACATTTGGAAGTGGTGTATTTGAAGCATTTCCCGTATTAGTTGTTGCCAAAGGTGCTATGAACTGGTTCTGGCCAGAAATTAGATTCTGTGGCATGTGATTCACATCAGATGGTGGCTGATTCATAAGTGGGGACATCTGCTTAGCAGCTTGATGCATAACTTGTATTATATTACTGTTTGGGTTTAGGTTGGGAAGTATCGGAGCAGAAGGAGCTTCTGTTGTTGAGGATGAATTAAGAATAGGGCTTAATTGAACTGTATAGTTTGAAATATTCTTTATATCAGGCTGCAAAACTGAAGCTGGAGCAATCAGCATGGGTGTTATACACTCCTGCTGATTCAAGGTACTGGAGTTGGTTTTGATACTTGGACTCTCTGGTTTCCCCAGTGGTTGGTGTGTCACTGTTGATTGCTCAAGTGAAAAAGGGAAGAGTAAGTTGTGCTCTCGGCCTGAGGTGTCCGCTTTCAACTTTTCCATATCCCAATCCAGACAGAATGGAGCTGTGGGTTGTTCCTTTGGCAAGGAGGTTCCAAATAATTCTTCCACTGTCAGATGTTTGTGTGTTGACTGGAATGACTAGAAAGAGAGAAATTGGTGAAAAAATAAATACATCCACTGTCTCCCCACAGGAGTAGTTAGAGCATTCAGCACAAAACCGTGGAAAAGAATACTTTCTGAAACAGAATTTGATTAGTAAGTCAAGGTGGGTGAGGTAACATCTTTTGTGGGACCAACTTTTGTTGGTGAAAGAGACAAGCTTTTGAGCTTTCAAAGAAGCAACTTACAACACGTGCACGAATTTCAAAGCTTGCCACCTCACCCACATGGAATATACTAAGTAATTGTAAATTAATTACCAAAACCATTATATGGATCCAGGTTATAAGTACTGTTGTACTGTCACTGAGCTAATTAACTCAGTGACTGCCTTAGGATATACTCTAAAGCATAAGCTCAACAAAAAGACATTCACTTTATAGAAATACAATACAGTGTGTTAATCAATGGACAGCAACATGGCCCCCTCGAATGGCAGGGTATTCAAAAACTGTCAGATACTATGTACTTAGCATTTTTCATGCCAAAACAGACAACAAATGGAATATAAAAATCAGTGAATATCAATATGGCTCATATGCAATCTTTTTGGATAATAATAATTTGTATCACATTCAATTAGTTTAACGACACCAACTTTCACCACTTGATCTTAAAGCATTTAAAGTATGTGACAGTGTAAGAACAAAGGCAGTTTCAAGAAGACCATGAAAGACAATCACTGGAATTCCACCTGGTGCAGGACTACACTTGGGAGGCAAAAAATGTTATCATGGGCTCCCAATTGTGCTTCAGTGTCACAGCTTCCAGTTAAACTTGGAGGAGCTGATTCATCAAATGCACCTGACCCTATTTTTCAGATTACTAAAAGTTATCCAAGTTTTATTATTTTATACCTCAAGCTCTATTTTTCACATCACCTGCAGCAACAAAGGTGACTAACAACTTCAACAACTTTTTGGTAAACAAAAAGGATCTGAATTGCCTAAACATGCAAGTTGCATCTGTTCTAAAGGAACTGTGTGTGTACATTTCATAAGTTTTTTCCTATAATATTTTATTTTAAAACAAAAACAGGACAATTATACAAACTAAAAACACACCACCAATAAATAGTGTTAGCATTCCAGATTACTTTGAGCACTTATAATTGTGCAATGCACTTTGGAGAAACAACCAACTGCATCTGTTCAGATGAGTATTACAATATAAATTTCAGACACTGCAAAAAGTGAAGGTCATCAATAAATAAATGCATTAAAAGAAGGGGGAGAGAGACAGGGAAGTAGAAGGGTTATAACAATAAGATTAAGCAATTAGTAAGGCATATATATATATATATATATATATATATATCTCTCCTAGTGGTTCAGTGAAAATAGAATTAATTTTTTTTTTAACTCTTCTTGTAGGCAACATGACAGATGTTGTGACAGGTGAACATGAGGAATTCCAAAGTAAAGCCTGATTTAAAAAAAAAAACTGTTTATGTACCTCTGTGTTATAACCCGAGTGCTATTACCTTCAGTTTTTTTCCCTCTATATTTTTAAAAAGAATGTTCACTGAAGAACAAAATATTCAGAACCTAATGAAGTATCTTGTAATAAATTAACGTGACAAGCATCTTCTTGTTTAAATCAAAGAACTCTGGAATAGCAAACTTAGGCCCACCTAGATTACGCTGCATGACTGGCTTGTCATAACACTTCTTCCAGTCTTAAGGCATTTCCTATATTTAAAATTTTGCTTTGCTCCTTTTAAACATGACACTGTTTAATACCATACAAATTGTTTTATATTAGCATAAAAGGAAGAGCATGGCCAATTACCATTTATAGTATATTTTGTTTTCATTCTCCAGTGCAAAACACATTGAAAATATTGTACTCTCTAGTGATTTTATTTTCCCTTTGGCAAATGTTTTAATTTTGTGTGCTTCTAATAGAAAATGGCTGCCTTTTTATTACTTGAAAAGTGACTGCAAAGCTAAGTATTCTTTACATTGGAGAAGCAGCAGTAGAGACATTAGCAAGGCATTCAAAGTGATGAAAGTTATAAGAAAAATAAATCAAATCACATTTTCACACTGCCCTGTAAAAGGAAAACAAAAGGAACATAAAATTGAAGTGCAGATCAGTTAGAACAAAGAAAAGAATGGGTTTGGTAGTGTATTCTAAAATCTGTATCCACAACAGGGCAGAGATTCTAGACCATTTGGGAACTAAATGGACGGCATATGTTTTAATACACAAATAAAAATTATGAAAAGGCTCATACTACTACTGTCACTTGGCCCAAGTGCATCATTTGAGAGGGAGGGGGAGGAATACTACAGTTGCCTAAATCAACAGAAAGACTAATTAAAAAAGGCTAATCTCTGGCTAACTGAGGGAACATAAGGAATTCACACTGCCACCAGACAATGCCCTGCCAGCAGCACCCAAAAATTCAATCTAGAACTGTTAGCAAGAGCATGCCAGCTGACCTCCTGTGTTTCACCATGAAGTGGCACCCAAGTTTCAAACCACACAGGGCATTAGAAATTCATGTCAACACCTTAAAGTACATCAGTCATCTACCAGCTTCTGGGTGCACTAAACACAATGGGTGCAATGACTATCCCTATCACCCAAGCAGACAACTGTCTTCTGCACCAGATGACATAGTTTCCAAATGGTCTTCAAAAAGAGAAGCTCAGGTACAGTTTGCAACAATAATCCAATATGGTCACAAAAGCAGCCTTTTTTGCAGTTTTCACAACAACGTGAAATGCACTGTTATCTTCTTCAAATGCAAATGATAGGCATTTGTGGTCAGTAATGCCACCTGAAACTCCAGGACCAACCAGAGATTCAGGAATCACTCTCTGAACCACAAATTTCCTTAACAAAGAGTTGGGCCACATCCTCAATAATAGGGAGGGTGCAGTTACCCCCATTATATCCTCTCAATGCTTACCTCAACACACCAGTTTATTTTCAGGCTTTATTTGGACTGAGACTCAATCATTTCACACTCATCCAGTTTTTAGTTTTGACTAGGCACTAGGAAATCAGCCATTATAGTTAGACGGACAGGTGACAGAGCTGCATGTAATCACTATAATCATAATGCTCCAGATCAAAATAATCTCCATCAGCAACTTCTCAATAACTTCATCGCTTGTATGAAACAGCTACACAAATGGCCTCTACAGACTCCCAACAGTCAAGTACCTCAAAGGAGTCTTACTCGTGACCAATCTATCCAAGTTCGCTGGCCAGTGCATTCTATCCCCACTTCCTGGACTTGGTAGTGTCTGCAAAATGTTATGTGAAATTTTATACATCTAAGTTGGATGATGAAAATTGTGACAGGTGCTGTGGCATAAAACAAAATGTTAAAGTTGAATAATGACTTTATATATTAAAAGCTCTCTGCATGAAATCCATTAATGTGAGAAAGTTTGAAGTGAAACTAAGATTCAAGAATTTGAATAAGTGTGGGAATCTTGGCTAAATTTCTTAAGAATGGCAAATTTTTAACTTTCAATTTCCATCTAAATAAGATTATTTTTAAAAGCTTTTTCAAAATCATTCATCTAGACACCTGGAGGAAGTGCACTCATCTACAGGGAGTTGTTAGCAGTGCCTCCATGATGAAAAGCAAACACCCCAAGGGAGAACAGGGGGGTCTGAACCCCAAAGAATTAGCAATTGAATCAACCAATTGTATGCAATATTACTGTGCATAAAAATGTGTCAAGTAAGGTCTTTTATCAAAGTTTGTAATGTTCTAAACTTAATCATCCTTATAGGACGTATACAGATTTTGATTATGAATTTATATATTTGTGTATATGAAAAAATGTGCTCATAATCTGTGGTGCAGCTTCATTTCCATGTCACTGCAGGGCGGTGGGCATCAGTCAGAGAGACTGCCTCTCCAACCTGACACGACTAGGGGCACGTCTAAACTTAAAACACTACACCAGCGCAGTTTCACCAACGTAGCATTTTAATGACGATGCTCTATGCTCCTACTGGCATAGTTAATCCACCTCCTTGAAAGGCAGTGACTAAGTTTTTCACGTCCCAGAGTGACGCAAGTATACCGATATAGGTCTGGAGTATAGACCAGACCTAGCTCTAAGCACCTAGCCTTGTTTAACCCAGGAAAAGAAACAGTGAGCCTTTAGATTTAATTCGAAGACACTGAGGCTGTCTACACTAGTTTATGTTGGCATAAGTTATGTAGCTCTGGGTGTGAATCAACCACCCTCATAAGCAACATAAATTACACTGACATAAGCGCCAATGTGAACAGTGCTATGTCACCAGGAAAGCGTCTCCCCCCAACATAGCTACTGCTGCTCACAAAGATGGTTTTATTATGCCAATGAGAGAGCTCTCTCCTGTCGGCACAGAGCATCTTCACCACACACACTGCCGTGCTTTACGTGTAGACAAGCCCTGAGACATCCCGGCTAGAGTTTCCCCACTTAAAATAACCAGGAGTCACCGTGCCAAGAGACAGAAAGAGAGAAAGAAAGAAGAAGGGGAAAAGCCCTTTTAAAAAGGAGGCATAAAACTGAGGTCTTCATCTAGAAACAGAGGGACAGACACTGGCGGGTGCTCTCCATGAACTGCAGGATCCATTTATGGCAGGGGGTATATTGGGAAACTGTTCGGAAGCCATCGATAACTTGTATTAAAAAAGGGAATTTATTTAATTTGAATGTGTAAAGCCTGAGGTTGGATCTTTAGGTTTATTTTTTGCGTAACTTGTATGTTTGGTTCCCCTTACAATTTCATCTTTGAATCTGTGGATTTTAAATAAATCTTTTATTTTTACACCAAGCAGGTCTTTAGTGTGCAAACTATGTGGAGTGTGTACGCTAAAGTAAGCTGGTGTCTGGGTGCCTAGTTTCATGCCTTTGGTGGTGGTGAACCAGATAGGAAAAATCCATGAGCCTGGTAGTTAAGAACTCAGTATGGATAGATTTGGAAAGACCTCACACTGGCTGCCAGTATCACCTTGCAAAAAGAAACTAGGCTGGTGGAGGCCAGGGTGAAAACTTGTGCTTGTGGGCAGGCTACTGGTATCAGGGCTCTGAACCGAATCTGCACAGCATAAAGACACTCCAGGTTACCAAGGCAGAAGGTGACAGAACCCCTTACTGGTCTGGGTGAGCCAAAAAATGTCACACCCACCATGCTTCCATCTCTTCTAAGGAAGAGAGCATTATTTCTGTAATGCTCCCAGCCAATTTCACAAGAATCCCACAATGGCACAGAGCTGAACTCCTGTGGGCCAACAGCTGCAGAGCTAAATCCAAATGGGATACGATTCCAATTGAGCAAAGGCTTTTTATAGTGCTAAAAATCAATGAATCTGAAGACCTTGTTTTGATAGAGTCAGTTGTTTTAGAAGATACCCTAGTCTATCGATTTGCTGGTATGGGAACACTCTACGTAACTGATTTAACTGCTGAGATACAGAGGAACTTCAAAATACTACAGGGCAGGTAGATATTTTTAACCACCTGTCAGAAGTGTTTCATTGTTGTGGATTAACAAATGTTATATAGGTAAACAACACAAGCTTGGTTTTTTTGTTTGGGGATAGGTTTGGGGTTTTGGTTTTTTTTGGCAAGAGTGTAGTATGAACTTGTAAATAGCTATGAACACAGTTCTAAAGATTTTATCATCATCTTACCCTTTAAAGTAGGAAAACCTGACCCTTCCGAATTTTTCATTTAATTGAAACTGACTTTACTAACTGGAGATGGAGCTGTTCCTTACTCTCCTTTCATTTGTGCAAATGCTCTTCTAGATTAAGAAAGACAAGGAAAAAAAGAAAAAAATCGAATTTACTCACATACTGTTGGTTACATATGTACCTCTATTTAGCTATTTTTAGTCATTTCCATACTGAGGCTAGCCGGTTGTAATCTTTTATGTAATAACTAAACTAAAGGCTTCACAAAAATCTGATATATAAATCTTTCAATAGTTCAATTTAAATGGTTTTATTAAAGTGAGTCTAATAAGATTAGATACATTTTAACTGCTCTATAAAATTCCCCACTCCACAGAATTATTGTTATAGGGCAATTTGCAAATATGTTTCCTTCTAGATTTATTTTGTAAATATTAATCTGCCTTTCTAATCTCTCTTTAGCAGTCATTCCTCCAAAGATGTTAAACTACAGAAACTGTAAAGCAATCTTTATGTTCATTTACAATTTAAAACTGCAAAAAAGAACACTTTGGGGTTTTTATTTTGTCTTGAGATATAGCTGAATACAATCTTATCAGGGGGATTTTAACCAGCCCATTATTAAACTGAATTTCTAAACGACATTTTCTTAAGAATTACCTAATGTTTAAGCATTATATTTCTGCCTCCACTAGGTGGCATTGTTAGGTGTAACTTATTGATGTATTATGTGGCATCTAATTACAGCATTAGAAGCAGCTGCAGAGAGGCTTATCCTGGACAGGCTGAATCTTCTCTAAAATAGGAAGCTCTATGACTTCATTATGGGTAAATACCTATGAACAAATTTAGTTATTTTTCTTCTGACAATATCCATGCTCCAAAGTGTCCAGTGATGCTGCTTATCAATCTGAAAGGAAACCTGTTTTGAACCATGGGAAACTTCTGTTAGAGAAAAACTGCAAATTAAGCAATGCATTTAAATTAGGATATTTTGCTAAAGTTTTCCATTACTGTTGACAGTTTAAAAACTATTGGTGGGGCAATAGTGGATCACTCACATGGGCAAATCTCCAGGAAACTGTTGGTTTTTAAGCACGTCTTCTAATCATGTTCAGAGTAGGTCTACTAGAAACACCACTTAAAATGTGATTAGCCACTAATCCCTCAGGTCAGATCCTTAGCTTGTGTAAATTCTCATACCCCCATTGACTTCAAGGGAGCTATGATAATTTATGCCAGTTCAGGTGCTATCCCCATGTCTATAGTACTGCTATTACCAATGGAAATGAAACCATAGCAATAATGGTGGGGAATTTTTAGAAAGCGTTTCCCAATATAGAAAAGGAGTTAATTTTCAAAAGGAGCCTAGAATCCCCCTGACTTTCAATGAGACCCAGGTTCCTTAATGTCCACGCTTCTATTGAAAATGGGATTGCAGCTCCTAAATCACTTAGATGCCTTTGCGAATTTTACCCAAGGCCAAAACGATGAACATGTCAGATAAGAAAGGACATAACATACATCAGGAAGAAGGACAAAGGACACAAGAGACAGATCTTACAGTCAGTGAATTTAGGAACACATACATCTTGGCAGTTTTTTTTTTTTTTTTTTTAAACTGAGTGAAACCAAACTTTTTGAAACAATGCTGGAAAAGTACTGGGAAAAAATCTCACTTGTGTAGAATAAGCTGTATTTATATTACTGAGGATAAAATATTAATGAAGGATTGTCTTGATGTTTAGGTTTGGAATGAACATACCTGGTCTTGCATTTGTAATGTTGAAGACGTTTGTTCTGAAGTCTCCATACTTTCCGTCTTTGTAGGATTTGCGTTTTGCTGCATTCCAGAACTTGATATAATATTCAATTCATTGATCTGATTCTAAAGTAAGAAAACATTTACATGAATACATCTGTTTTCTATCCTTATCCCAGCAGCACAAGTGCTATAATTCAGTCTGCACTTGCTTTACCACTCTCATATATACAGAATGTAGATCTTGTTGATTTTTGTAAGCCATTGTGGTGTTCATAAATTTTAAATATAATGAGACAGTGAAATTCACCACATTTAATCAACAACCGGTGCCCGCTATTCTTTTGTGTTACTCTCTTATTGTGGAACTTATAGAACTTCCGTTTCATTTTTTTTTCCATTTAATAGAAACATGTTCAATTTATAAAAACGCACCAGTCATTTCAGCTATAGACACTAGCAATAAACAATAAAATTTGCTACATTTTATTTACTGCAAAAAGTCAGACTACGTACAAATTACATTTCACTATTAAAGGATTTGTATATGTCCGCTGATTAGAAAAAAGCACCAATTATTTATGCAATGGACTATCTCCATTGTAGTTATTTAATTTGTTCCTCCGTTAATGTACTTGCACAACTAAACACTTGTAAAATACAAAGCATGGTGAGCACAAAAAATCAGGAAGTTAGCTGAGACTACAGATCCCATGTTTTTTAAAGATGTTAGATAAATATCTCAATTGTAATATAATAAAGTAATAAGTCAACTTCATGGTTCAGGTCACTTTTCACTCCATTATTAGTTATGATGCATTATTTAAGAAGCTGAAATTGAGGTAACTTATTAAAATAACTTCAGCCTATATAGCACCTTATCCTAAGGTATCACTGAACACCAGCATCATCAAGTGATGTCAGGAGAACACATGGCAATAGTTCTTGTTACTTAACTGCTATAGCTGCAAAGTCAGCAAATAGCATTTTACAATTCATTTTGGGGCTTGTGTTTTGCTTTGAAAGGGCTGAGGCTGTTTGCGATATTTTGTTTTTAAATTTCTCAGTGACTGAGCAATGATTTAGGAACAAACAAAGACTACATGTTTAGATTTCAGGGGGTTTCTGCCCCACTCCTATCAGCTTCTAACATTTAAGTAGTAACATGCATTACGCCTAAAAGTCCTTGACCATTTTGTGGCTTACAACTGAGATTTAGAAGTGTGGCTTTTTTTTTTTTTTTGCTTTCCCCAAAGGATTGGCTATCATATACTTCATTACTTTCCTGAAATATGGGGGGTGGAGGGACAAGAACCCAAACAAACCAAAAACCCAACCAACAAAAAGCATCCAACCACTTGATACTAAAATCTCAGAATTCATTCATTTTCACATATGGACTTGATGTAGAGAGTACTTGGAGGATTAAACTGATTTAGAATCCTAGATTAAATCACTCAGGCCTTTACAAATCTCTTTTTTGCTGTCTCTGTCCTCTTCTCATGCTGACTCTCTGCCAATATCATGTGGGCTGCACACAAGGATTACTGTATGATCCATCTGGAATGTACCAGGCAGATAAGTACTTTCTGCTCTTAAATACTGAAATACAAATTCATGTGTAATTATCAACTTGAGTGCCCCAGAATAATTTGTAAAGAAATAAGATAGCAAATTCTCTCAAAGAACCGACAACTTTACAGCAAATACATTTACTTTAATTACACGACATCAGTGTGCAAATACATGGACAAAAGAATAACGAAAACAATTCTGTAATTCAATCATGGCAGACATGTCAATCTATGCCACAAGAGGTTTCCTTCTAAAACTAATCTGGTCATTTTTTTTATTCATCCCACATTTTGAACTAGCATTGCTCAATTTTGCTTATCTGGGAAAATTTTACATAACAAATCCATAAGAGTGGAAACCCATGGGGATTATTCTGGACTCTGATTCACTTTATTACTTGACAAAAATCACAGAAAGCAATGAAACTAACACTAAATTAACTATTTTAAAAGGTTTTTTAAATGTTTGAGAGAATGTCATCCAGCAAATGAAATAAAACATAATATCCGTAAGTGTATAAATCAATTGTATGTTTATAGAAAAGTTTATCTAAAATTGCAAGCATGCAATTGGCAAAAGCAAATTTGATTACCAGATTGGCATAGAAATGTAAAAGGAGCCTGGTTTAATACGTACAGCAAACATCATGTCAACTCCTATACTACCCTGAAATACTTTGTTTGTTTTTAAATACATCTGAAGGTTTTTTTTTTGTTTTAAACATGTCAGTAAGTCATTTTAGGCTGTACATCGTGCCTAAATCAGAGTTTGGGGGTAGGTGAAGGCCCTTGGTCTTTTGCCTCATGATTCAACACCCCCTGAAGCATTTAAATTCAAAACTGTAATGCACATCCTATCATGATTCATGTCTCAATCAATCCATCTCCTCCAGTGAATTTCAGTAAGGAGAAAATGCAGATTGAAATACAGGGCAGAATGTCTACAAAACACAATCTCTTGAGAATTTTTAATTTTTTTGGAATACACATTTATGAAAATATTTAATACAAAACCCTTCTTCAGTACTCATTTTTCCTGGACTGAGTATGATACATCTCTTTGTTACCATAGAATAGGAATATTGACAAAAACAGGGCAGTGGACTAATACCGTATTGCATGTTTAATCATTTCTCAATTTCAGAAAAGACAACATTACATCAACTTTAAATTTTATTTCCTAATGTCCTGTTTCAAAATTATGTGTGAAATACTAGATCTTAAAAAGATATAGCATACTTCTCCAGTGGGAGAAATTGTAAATCTACAATTTAATAAAAGTTTTAGTTATGCATCTCACTTTTAATCTGCTATTGTAAGAAAAAAGGCACTCATTTCAGGAAGTGAAAGGCAATTAACTTGAACTGTAAAGAATTACTGAGGAAGTTTGATACAAGTTACAATGCTTGTGTGCTAATCTGCCCAATTATGTTCTGATCCAACTGTCACTGAAGTCAAAGGCAAAGCTCCATTTGATTTCAATGAGATTTACATTATGCCCTGAATCAAAATAAATGTAGTTGGGCTAGTTTCACATTACTAACGTAGACAGCATTCTCATGCATCCCCCCCCCGCCCCAAAAAAACAAACAAACAAAAAAAAGAGGTCTCCTTACTCTTTCATATTCATCTTTGGCTTTGCTAAGCATTTCCAGGATATCAATGGGCTTGTTTTCACTGCAACCATTAGTTCTGCTGGGACTCTTTCTGTCATGTGAAACTTGCTGAGATCTTTGAGCTTCTTGTTGTACCACTCTACAAATAGGGAAGAGAAAAGACATTGGATTTCAAAGAAATGTTATTTGGCATGAATCTGTCATATGTAGCACAGCAGTAAAATGGATACGCTATTATTTATAAACGCATGCATTTGCTCTCAAATTTGTATAGTCCATCTGACAGCTTGACTATTTATGATTACCATCCAACCCAGATTGCACTGGTCTGTGCCCCACAAAATTTGCCTGTACTATAAACTGCCCCTGCATAACAGTCACATTTGAATGTTTTTACAGTAAAATAAATATGCAGAGACCTAAACACGGATTATGAAAAGAACACGTTACATTGTAAACTGGGTAGAATGGTTCCTCAGTTTTCACTGACTAATGCGCAGCCCCTCCATTTGTGGCTAATACAAATCACATCACTTACCAAAGCAAAGTGTGTGCCTGGCTACGCTTAGGGTATGCCTACACTGCAATTAAAAACCTGTGACTGGCTCATGCCAACTGACTCAGGCTCGCTGGGCTGTTTAATAGCGGTGTAGATATTTGGGCTTGGATTGAAGCCCAGGCTTTAGGACCCTGAGAGTGGGAGGGTCCCAGAGCTCAGGCTTCAGCCCAAACCCAAACTCTACACTGCAATTGAACAATCACACAGCCCGAGGCCGAGTCAGCTAACATAGGCCAGCTGCAGGTGTCTAACCGCAGTGCAGACATACCCTTAAGGATCTGGCCTGCTGTGAAAACACATGCACTGGGAAAGGCAGCTGACTGCCAGTGGACGGCCTCACTACGAAGACTATTTAGCCCCAGATATGTAAGAACAGGCTGCCACCAAATTCCCATCTAGGCTCTGGCGGCGGGACACGGTGGGCTCTGTGTCAGTTCAAAAACTTGTCTCTCTCATCAAACAGAAGTTGGTCCAGTAAAAGGTCACTCACTTTGTGTCTCTAACATCCTGGGACCAACACAGCTACACCACCACTGCATTTAGCAATATTAACATAACACTGTAAAATCTTCCTTTCAGTTTTCAGCAGCAATAAGTACACTTCAGTGCATAACACTGACAGGGCTTAGTGGCCTTGAGCCCTCAATGCTTCCTAGCCAGTCATTAATCCCCAGTAAACCTACATCTCAATCATTTTTTGCTTAAACATAGGAAAAAGGAAGTGTTATGGGTCAGACATAAAAGCAAGTGAGCTAATGCCACAGATTCCAACAGCCATAGGTCAATTAAAAAAAAAAAAAAGATACACTAGTCTGTTCACCACATTTAGAGAGAGATGCGAAAACTGCCTTGGCCGGAACAGTCCTCTTAGGAGGATTACAGGCTATACACATCAAAGAAATGTTATACGAAAGCTGTTCGGTCTGAAAGAGTTTTCACATCATTATAGCAGGAATATTCAAACAGTTAATAGTTATTTTGCTGTGTTATTGTGGATAACTAGTGTGTTTCATTTACTAGCTAACTCCTTTAAAGAGCTACTGCTGTTCTCAAAAACTATCATCTGGGATTTATTTTTATAATTTAAAAAGGTTCTACAACTGGTATTTGGCTGTGAAAGACTACCAAGAATCTTTACTGCATGTAGGAAGAGAAGCAAACGTGATGTCAACCACTGGGCTGGGGCATTATTGACCATCAGGAAGAAAAGCAGGTCTATTAAAAGAAAGATTCTTCTGCACATATCTTGGTAATCAACAACAATTAGAATGGAAATCTAGTCTACAGTGTTAAAGAGGTCTTAAAAAAAAGCACATCTTTTTCATCTCATACATTTTCAGGGTCAAAGATTCACTAGAGCTATATTTAGGTAATGCAATCTTTATTGGGAAGGCTGAATTAAAGCAACATAATAGTTTAAGTCTGCAACCAGTGCCATAAAGCAGCCCTGTATGGGCATAAGAAATCCCTGGTATAGCTAGTGCTTTATCACACCATTAGCCTTTCACCAGCAACTCTCCTAACTCCTCAAGTAGGGGAGTGCAGCTGCAAGAAGAGAGGACACATGGCTAATGCATTTCAGTAACTGGCAGAGAGTTAATGTGATATACATTTCTATTCTCTTAATAGTTCATATCTATGCAAATCCATTACTTCAGAGGATAAATAAATTGTAAATGCACCTGTAATCCTCCTTTAAAAAAACCTTTAAAAAGCCTGCATTAATTATTCCAAGAAAAACAAGCAATGTAAACAGGGCAGAGCTTAGGAGCTGACATGTCAGTTTCAAAATCTCATGCTGGGTAACTAATGGCTGATGGGAAAGCCAAAAGGTGCCATCATAAAAATCACAGAAAATGTCAATCATTCAACCATTGTTTCTTGAGGTCATAAAGGGTTCCAGGATAAGTTAACTCTTCCTGCTGATTTTATGGAGTGGCCAGTAAGTATGATATTTATGTATACCTTTTTAACTTTTCATTTTAAAAATAAAGCTTAAAGACGCTGCAGATTTTCCCCTGCAAGTTCTGGCAGTTAACCTCATTTCTTTCACTGGATTTCAGAGGAGTAAGGTTAGACATTATGGATGGCTGCACAGTTCAAGGAAAGAGAGAACAACACAGCTTCTTTCCCAGCTTGTTACCCAAGGCAGCTTTATACCCATTAAATTGTACAGGTACATAAAAACTGCCCACTTAATTGCTGGATTGCCTTACATTTCATTTTTATTAGTTATATTGCCTTTAACTTCTCCCCATTAGCAGCTGTACATTCATTAAAAGGCATTAAATATGGATGCCAACCTGCAGTTAGAAAATATCTGGCAGAGCAAATATATGTGTTACAACATTTGCTAGTTCAGATGATTCAGTTAATACCGTAAAACAGTTTATATGGCAATGCCATTATGACATGTTTAGTTCTAGAATCCTATATGGAGATACAGGTCTATTCAGAGGCAACCAGAGCAGGTGGGTTTCAGTATATCCAACTCAGGAGGAAGTGGAGGGTCAGACAAAAGGAGAGCTAAAAGTAATGAATCAACAAATCTTGCAAGGAAAACCGTAAGAACAGCCAAAACAGGTAAGTTAATAAAAGGAGACATGAGGGTGAATCTTGGACAGTAACTCTGCATAGGTGCACTTTGTTGAGGGCAAAGACGACTCACATCATCCGATCTCAAACTGGCAGCTAGAGGTGGTTGGGAGTTTCCAGACAATGTTTTTCAGTCAGAAAATGCCCATTCATCAAAAAAGTTAACCATTTTGTAGAAGCATGTCATCTTCAATTAATTTTCAGTTTTGAAAAATATCACATTAAATATTTTGATAATACGGAAGCCTTGTGTTGTGAAATTTATTGAAGCACTTTGTTCAGAAATATCTTTATAATGACAAAAATAAAATTGTAAAATGAGAACATAATATTTTGATCAACTCAAAACAATTTTAGGGACGGAATTTCATTTCACAGGAAATTTAGAAGTTTTTGTTCCATTCAAGAACATATGGAATTTCCCATTAAATGGAAATCTGGTTCCCACCCAGCTCTACCTCACATCTTTCTGAACAAAAGTTTCCTTAGAGCAGTTACTGCCCACGCTTAGCCTTTGCCCAAACCAATTAATTTTTCCCAGAGTTTGAGAAAGTTTTGGTCAGTCATTGTTGGGTTTTGTGAGGAAGAGACATTTTTTCCATCTTAAAAAAAAAAAGGAAATACTTGCATTTTAGTCAGGGCTATCAAAGACACAAAAATAAACCCATCCAATGTTAGCTGCACTTCTGTGCATTCTTAATGGCGTCAGGGAGATTTGCCCATTCACATCCACAAGGAATGAACTTCAGGAGCATAACTCAAATCATAAAAGCAATAGTTAAGATGGAATCTTCCCCTAGATTACACTTACACACACAAAACTGCAGAAAAGATTCAGGCCACTTGGGGTGTGGGGTGAGAAGAAAGCTTAAAGTCTGCAGAAATTAACAAGGTCACTAGAGAAGTAAACATATTGGTTCAGTCCAACCATCATCAACAAAGATTTTAATAGTTATTCACAAAATTAGTCTTTCCCACTTCCACAGCAGTGGACAGTTATAACTCCTTAATTTTTGTGAATATTCCAGGTTTTTGAATGCTCCAAATATATCTGACATGCATACAAAATGAAACATGTATTTTTATACATGCCATATCACTTCTAAACAAGTTATTCACATATCAGAAATGTATTTTCCTCAACATATATAACGCATACCTATACTTTAAAATGAAAGTGATGCAAACTTGTAAGAACACAAACGCTGAAGGTCATTTAGAGCTAATTACAGACAATCAGAGGAGATACACTTTAGAAAAAAATACAGGTGGAAAAATATTTTGCATTAAATAAATTCCACTTTTCTATTTTTTAACAATTAGCTGTATTACTGTAATTTTCCAAAGCGTGCAGAGGAAACTTGGATCTTAAAAGCTACTGTGTGACAGCTCTCTTAACTTAGAAGTGGGATCACTGCACAATCAGTTTATCGACTAAAGAAAGCATCCAAGCAGCATAGGGAGTGCCAAAGCTCAAAGACAGCCAGTGAAAAGCAATTTAGAGTGGGCAAGCAGAAAGAAAGTGTGAAGCTGAAAGTGCTCCCCTCCCTTTCTCAAAGACATTAACCAGGATTTTAATTTAAGTGTGTTACAAAGACCCACCTCCTCACCCTCCATTTGAAAATGGAGAGGCAAAGGGCAGTAATTTTTTCCTCTTGTTTGTTACTTTAAGAAATGAAGATAGAAGTTTGAATAAAATATTGTACAGGTATCCAAAAATCTCACCAAATATCTTTTTCCTATTCCCACTGCCTTCAATGGGGCTTTGCATCAGGCCTTTACTTTTCTCTAACTGAAATCAGGATTGTGATTTTCCACAGCTTCAAACCCCACAAAACACTCACTGGAGGTTTTATTAAATTAAAAAAAACCCAAAAAATTCCTATTATGTGGTTCACTGCACGAGCTATTTATTCTTCAATTATAAAAAGGCACATTTATTGTCCAAAATGAAAAGATGGCAATTCTGTAAGGTAAGACCATAGCTATCGAGATCCCAATCAGTAGAACCTTACAAATTCATGGATATTTGTTTTATATCCGCAGATGTGGGTATTTGTGAATCATTTTTGTGGATCGGATTCAGATACAAATTTTGTATCCAGGCAGTGCTTTACCAACCAACTGACTGATAGGCCTAACAATCTCTTTAATCTGTCCTTCAATAGAGATACCAACTTTTATTAATAATTTTTCCAAATTACATGCTTTTTCAGCACTTAACTGATATGAATTTTTGACCAAACCAATACAAATGTGATAAAAACACTCTTATAGATGTTAAGCTGGCTGAACAAAAGTCTTAAAAAAACAACCCCAAAATCTGAAGGACAGATCTCTTTTGCTATTTCACTCTAGACAATGTTTACGTCAGGCTTTAGAGGAACCAATTTTGTACTTTTTCTACTCAATTGCTTACCACCACTTTCTTAAACTTAAACAAATTGTGTCAGATTAGTAATTACCAATTTCAGTATACGAGTTTAACACTAGTCCCGTTTGCACTATTGTTTGGAAGTTTTCACATTTACTCTAGTTAGAATGCAAAACCATATTAGTGAATTAAACACTGACGGTTAAAAATTGTAGAACGAGATGAGAGCCAGCTTTAAACAGACCTTCCTGCCCATCTTCCAGAAAATTTATGGACTCAAATAAAGAAGCCCTCTTAACAGTTCATAATTCCACTCACTCTCACCTGCGAGCTAGAAACCCTTCTCCAAATCATCAATAATTACATCCATTTCCCTCACCCCTTGGTTTCTAGATAGGAAATAATGAAAAAAATCTAAAAACCAAACAAACTATAGAACTAATAGGCAACACAGGAATCTTCATGTTTTTGGTCTGATAATTAAATGCATTCATCACTCAACTTGTTAAATCATTTCAATTTATTTGTTGGACTCTTTTATCTGTGTGGACATTTTACCATCTCGACAACCTTGACATTTTATTTCGGCCAGGGTTGTGTTAAAAAAAATATATATATAAATAAAAAAATATATATATATATATATATATATATATATATATATAAGCAACCCAGAACACATGTGCACATGCTTTTTGGGGGTGCACAGGGGGAGGAGTGGCTTGATCTTGTCTTTTTTTTTAAGCTCAAGTATTTACAAGAACTTAACATTTTTTAAACCCTTCTGAAACAGCTGAAGGTTTACTGTAACTTCAAATGTGAATTAAAGATTTAGCTATTATAAAAAATTGAAGAGAAGTGATGAGAATATCAAAGTTTTGGTTTTTAAAAAGTTAAATATAACAAACATGTCTCAGTAAAAATTGAGAGAACATTAGGTGACATTGCAGACAGAATTTCAGGGGAAAGAAAATAAATGGAGGTACTTACTTGGCCATGAGTTTTGCTATTCGATGACAGTCATTCTTGTCATAAAACCAGATACTGTAAATAGACACTTGAAAACATAAAAAGAAAACAGACAGACAAAACTGTCAAAAATCATTAGGTAATAAAACAGCTCAGACCACCAGCCCACTAACACTAAAATTCAGGATTACAATCAATCAATCTCCACTCATCTATCCTATGCATGCATGAGTACCATTTAGCAGGTAATTAGGAATACTAATGTGTGCAGAAGATGCATGAAACTCAAGGTCAGCTAGGTTAGGGAATTACATTTCAGTGTGCATCTTAAAATGTACAAAAAATTAAAGTAACTTTAGCTTTGCAAGTACTATAAGTCTGCCAAATGTTACAGCTTAATGATCATGAAAGCATCAAGAGCATTTTGTACTTATGTAGTTCCAGCCCTGCTAATATTTGGAGATAAACCATGAACTATTTCAGTTTATTGCTTAGAGGTCAGTAATAGCTCAACTCACACATAAAACTGCCTGAATGAAACTTCAACTCCAGTCCGGTAATTCAGCTTTAGCCATTTTTGGCATCTTCACTCACCTAAACTTTCTCCAGGCGAAACCTAATTGTGTGCATGAAATTCCAATACCAGTCTTACGTTTACAGATCTGTTTTATGCTAGGTACATGGCAGCATAAACAAACTCCTAACTCCATTTAGGCTATGTCTAGACTGACGTCAGCCAATTCGCCACCGTCAGATCCATTTATCCAGATCAACTGAGCTGAAGTGGAGAACCGCTCAATTGACCCAGAAATCGACACTATTAATCCACCTGTTCCATGTGGAGTAACGCTGTGTCAACAGAAATGCACTTCCCATTGGCACAGTGAACTGAAAACATTGTGGTAAGTAGGAGTTAGGAAGTTGACGGGAAATATACAAGCTACTCTACATAGCTTGCATATCTTCCGTTGACTGACACCGAATTTGGTGGCAAGTGTAGACGTAGTCTTAGCAAGCACAGATCAGTTGAGGTTGTAAAGGCTCTGATCCTGCAATGCATTAAGTGTGTGCTTAACTTTCAGGTTCTAAATCACACTGAGATGAAAAATATTCCATTTCGCTTGGTACAACTTTCAAAAACAATATTTCATTTCACCCTCAAACAAGAGAGTTAAAGAAACCCCATGCCCTTGGAAAGAGTCTTTCCAGGAGAGGGTTCAAAGCATCTGCCAAGTGTGTCAACTACAGCAACACTGAGCTAAAGTGCACTGTGACTGGATTACAGTTAAACAGAAAATATCAGTTCCCAGGGCCATCGTGAAGTTCAGTACCACAAACACTGAGGGATTCTTCCAAGCAGACCATGATCTTTTAAATGCTTCTGCACAGTCATTGCAGTAACACATTCAAATCTTTCACGATTAAATATATTTCTGTATTCTTCAGAAGTAAGCTATTTCTTGGTAAGATATCCTTGCTGAGTTTTTAGATATTGTCATTTGCAAATGGAATGCACTTAATGGGAGATTTGGTTTATTAGAAGCGCTGTATTTGGCTTTCTATTTCATGTATTTGTTTCTCAGACACTCAGACAACAAATGGAATGCAAACAGGTAGTGAACAACAGATTCCTGGGTTGGCAGATTTTTCTGTTGGGCTTGCCTGTAACAGTTATCTCCAGGCTTAATTAGAAACAATGCCATACTGAAAACAACAAAAATACTTTCATTTATTTATGGTATATGGCAGAAAGGATGATAGCCTCTAACACTTCCACCTCATAAAGAGGCCCTTGAGCTCAGGACCTGTGAGTAAAAGATTACACCTATCAGAATTGGTAATGCAAGGTTTTCCATTTCAGCAAAACACCGCAAAATACATTGTTCATCTCCATTACATGCTACAAGCTTCTGAAAAGTCACAAGATTTTTATGACATCTGAGCCACTATTTGGTTAAATTATTCTTCAAATTCAAAGAAAAAATTCTTAAAGTAAAATTAATATTAAGCTAGCCTAAAGTAATTTCATTTCATGGCTCATTGGGGATCCAGAAAACTTCGTTTGCCAACCGTAACTTACCAACCCTCTATGAGGGCTAGTTTACACTACTGCCCTGCAATTCAGACTACGGGAATGCGAACAGCAATGCTCTCACCAGAATGCTGCACTGTAATTCCCCCACATGGATGCTGCTAGTGCTAACTAAAAAGTTCCTAGTTTGTGTCATGCAACCAAGGTAGGTAGAAGGTGAGTGTGTTAGGTCAGTGGTTTCTCATATTACACCGACACAAAAGACAGTTTAAGGCAAACTGAAATGTGATTTTCCAGGTCTAATCTTTGGAATTTATTAAAAAGCATGCAAGAGGCCCAAAGTTCAGGATTTGCAGCATGGATAATAGGCAGCAACATTTTTCAATCATAAAATCAAGATGGCTGAATTGAATATACTCCTGCCAGAAATTGAGCCAATAAAAAGGGTCTTTGTATTTCATACATGCAAAAACTAAAACTGTTTTTATAGAATTATGAAAAATCCTTATAACTGAGAGAAAATGAAAAGAAACAAACTATCTGAGCTGCCAAATTTACTTTATGAAGCTTGATTTCATTTAAGCCATTTCTCTCTTAGCAGGAACACATCCTGTAGTATAAAATTTAGCATTATAAAAAGAGCAGCTCTCCACTCCGTTATCAGAAGCACTGCCAACAGGGAAAGGGAAAAAAAAAAAAAAAAAAAAAAACTTCAAAAGCATGTTTGCTGAAGAAATAAGATAAGGAACCTATAATGATAGCTTAATGGGGGAAAATGATAACAGTCACACTCAATTCTGCCAGAAACAGAACAGCACAAGCGGAGAAATGCATCCCAAATCAGTTCTGTCTACCAGCATGTAATGTTTCATTCTGTGCTGCTGGCAAGGAGTCATAGGGAGTTACTGTGAAAAAAGCCTGTCAATGTCATTTATGATGGAAGACTGATTACCAAACTATTTACAAGGTTTACTAACAAGATACCTATTCTGTTCGGATTTCAGAGACTGAAAGACTCTGGTGTTCACTCTCTCTCCCTCTTTTTAACAGCACAACCAGAGTCAGATGTATGCATAAATATTTAATAAAAAAGTCAATTTTTGAACATGTTTCTAATTATATGTTCATGTTTGATATACAAACTACAGCATGTTATTGCTGCACATTAAGATATTGCATAACAATCCTTTTACAAGACGCAGCAAAATTAAGTGTTTATTAATTCCCTTTAAATTGATGTCCTTTCTCCTGGATATATTAAAATCCTGCTAAATATGCCCTCATATGCAAGGAACAATAAAAGTGCCCTTCTATTACAACACTGATTACATCTAGGCTTGTTGAACACAAAATTATTTGCTTGTGATTAGCCAATTTATAGTAAATACTATGTAACTCTTTAAAAACTTTGAGTGAGTGATTACCTAGTTTCACTATCGATACCAGTGTCATCTGCTGATACACCAAGTGTACAATCACTTCAATTCCTATTGCAAAAAGAAAATACTTGGTTTCAATTTTCATTCAGAATAGACAAATTGCTGAATTTAAATGGTCTTGAATCTAAAGTAAATTATGGCCTAATTCACTATTGCGCTACCCCACTGATGTCACTTTACTGAATGCTTTTCCTCTATGTTTTTTTTTAAATTTACTGCATGCTGGGCCATGTATTTAGTGGTAAAACAGAAATGCTGTCATTGTTTAACACCATCAGCCAGTATCTTCGCTGATTTGTATTTTGCGTATTCACTCTATCTTTAACATAATCCGTGTCATTCATAACTGATTTCTGGTTTGTTCACTCAGATTTGGTTATCTTTAATATAATTCTGATGCTAGATTAAAATGCCTGGCTAAAATTACTATGTAGTATTTTTGTTCCAATGGCTATTTTGTTACATTCTTTCTAAATCCATTAACATATTACTTAGCTAAATGTTTAAAACGAAGAAAAAATAAAAATGGCTTTGAAACTTGTCACCTTTATCCAGCCAAGGAAGCACCACACTAGTTACAGGATGAGCTATTTGAGAAATATCTGTACCATATTCCATTATTTTTAAGCAGGAAAAATGTCAGAACAATGTCACATAAAACAAGACCTAACATCAGCTGCCGGAAAACAGTTTGTGTATCACATGAAAGCAAAGAAAGATACCATTTCAGTAAAGAGTGTGGAATCTCGGAACATATTGCTCAAGGACAGCGAAGGAAATGTGCACCTTTCTTCTTGGTACTTGGTTAGAACAAATTGACAATTAATCAAGGAAACAACTCCTAGCAATTAAAATGATACCATAGCAAAATTATTTAATCTGTCATCCCAGAGAAAAATTAAATGAATGAACCTAATCAGAAAAGATATTCTCTAGTCTAAATAGTATTCTAGATTTACTAGTGGGGTGTGCTAAATCCTTTATCTCATTCAGCCATAGCATTGATTACTACTTTGCAACAATGACCCAGAACAGGAAAGTCACCACTATTATAACACCATTTCCAGGACCATACTATTCAATATGCTTAGCGCCATCAACTTAAACCTTACTGAATGCCCTCTCTCCCCTCAAAAAACAAAACCAAATAAATAAATAAATAAATAAGAATCCCCATTGTATTTTACCTCTTCTCTCTATAAAAGTAGCAGCAACAGGCTCCCTCCTTATCTTGGACCAGAAGGTTGAGCTAATGCAGTTGCTATAGATCCATTCTCCTTCAGCAATCATGGAAACATGTCATACTGGCAACATTGCTGATATCAATGATAGTGAGAGAATGTCTTAAAGCTAAGACACACGGCATTAAAAGCAGTTACAGAACTTTTTTTTTCTCCTTTTTTTATAAATCTTGAAACAATGAACGAAACAACTAATTTGGTTTTTAGTGTTCTGAATACAGAACGTGCTTTTTAGGCTTTAACTAGTTGTGAAATGATGAGCAAAGACGACAGCAGCTTGTAGTTGAGATTTCCTTTTGAATATCAGTGCAAACCCCCTCGAGGATCTACCTTCTCTGTTATATTAGCTCTCCTACTTGTGAACTTGGAAAGGACAAGCAGAGAATAAGGCCAGGAAAAGGATCACCGTACCATATTTCTTCTCTTCTTAATATTAAAAGTTTATATGTTTAGCATCTATCTTTTTAGCACCATGGAAATTAATTCTCCCGACCTAGTGAGTGAACTTGCTTGGATTAAAAAACCTCTACATCAAGAAAGAGACCTCCGATACAAAGGAAAAATTATAAATGAAAGAGAATTAGAAGCATACTTCTTGCAAACTTTTAGAGGTAAGTTTCTTACGGTTTTAAATGTTCAGCTCTTGTTTTCTGAAAGCAGACTAAACTTGCTGAGAATATTACTACACAGCAATCAATCTGGCATATTTTAAATGAAGTTACAGGTTTGATTTCAACCACACAATGAACATTTCAAACTAGAAATGCATAACGTTGTTACTGTATATATTCTCACCAATACAAATGAAAGGACAAGATATCACGGGGTGTGGAATTTTGTGAAAAGCTCATTATGCATGATTTTAACTAAGGTTCTGTGACAACAATGAACATACATTTAAAGGTTTGTTTTTTGATGCTGTCAGTGGGATTCAAATGTTTCTTGAGGGAAAAAAAATTGTAAACTTCTCAACAGCATGAACTACATAAAAGTCACCTTATGTCTGAAAAGATTAAGGAAACTTGAAAAGTGACCACAATGCATGCAGCAACTCTGTATTAAACAATATCAGAAGTGGGGAAATGTACACAGTTCTGCCACACATTATATATTTTACGACCCATATATATTCAGCCCCATATGTACATAGACTGTACTATGAGACAGATTAATATTAACACCAGCTGAGACCAAAGGAAAAAAAAAGATTTTTCCTAGGAAGAAAACAAACAAACAAATTCAAAATGTGAGAGACTAGAAGAAATGAGGTACCTCCACTTCTCATACTTGGGATCACTCAGGTGTTCTCCAATGAATTCACTACTTCCTAACAGAGATTGAACATTTCTTCCTATTACCTAGTCTAATAAGAACTCCAGCTCTAGCTAGATATCACCTTAATTGGTACAATGTCAAAGAAGAACTTAAGTCATCATAAATTGTCATTTCTGCAGCAGAGAGATCTGATACATTAAAGGGTGAGAATTTCAGAGGAGTGTTATATACAATTTTTGAAGTTGACAGTGACTTGCCTCAACACTGTTAAAAGAGGTTTTGGTACTGTTCTAGAATGCAAATATCTCTCAATCATACTGATGTTTTGAGAAAACACACATTTGAAATAGGAAAGTTTTCCTGCTTACATTCTTTTGTTAGGAAGATACAGAGAAACAACACAGCTTACAAAAACAAATAACTTTAAAAGAAAAAAAATTACATGCACCATACCACACAGACAAAGATACAATAGATAAATGTGATTAAAAAAATGTCATTGAAGACTAAACAAATTCACCGAGGAAAAAACTATGGAAAATTAGAACAGAAGTTATAGGAGAAACATATGACACTTAGTCCAGTCCATCCTCATGACAGTCCAACGCATGAAGGAGAATATAACTGTTAAATTAGTAAATTTGTGTGTACCAAATAAAAATGTTGTTTCTGACACAGAGTATTCAAAAAAAAATACTGCTGATGAAACAGACCTAACAGATTAGTGCTCAATTCTAATCACAAAACTAAATGACAATAGGAAACATTTTTATTAGTCCAATACAAAAAACACTGAAGGCCATTTGTGCTATCCGAGGTTTTTATTGTGCAGAAGCTACAAATAGTTCCAATGCACAATGAACTAGTCATAGCAATTCTGCCATAGGAAATATGTGCATGGAAGTAAGAACACATGGGGGCTCCACAAAAGGTGTGGACCGCACACACAAACACGAAAATAAAAGCCTGACAAGCAAATCATTCCTACTATATGATCCAGCCAGGCAAGTTACCTGTCAAAAGCAGATAAAGTAAGAATAATCATCTGGGTGTTATCTGGCTGATGTGAGACCAATCTAGTTCACAGTCGATAGATATTCATAGCACTCAAGGAGGAGTTCCCATGCTGGCAGTCTCAGGAGAGGTGCAGATTGAACTGATATGTATAATAGACTAACCTCTCATCTCCAATGATCCGTTCAGGTCAAGGCATAATGGCAGGGCACAGTGAAGAACTTTGCAATGCTACCACATTCACAGTTTCTGCTTCGTTTTAAAAGTGTTATCCATTGGCACTTTTCATCAACATTCATCAACATAATTGGTAAAATAATTTCCTTTGACCATCTTTTATTCCTTAGCTCTGTGTCCCTAGAGAAGTACAAACCTTAGCTCACAGCAGGATCACCATTCTTATGATAAATGAAACAGATGAACACCTTTCAGCATCAGAAATGTGGAGCAGCTTTGATAGCCATGATGTGGGCTGAGGTTTTAGGAGTTGAGAAATGTGAGGCATTCCCACTCCAATTGCTCAGGAAGCAGAATAATCAGTACAAAATTTCCCTCGTTACAAAGTTACCATTAATGACTACAACAGTGAGTTTCATAAATGAGCCTGCTTCCTTGCCTATTTGGACATGTGCCTTTCTTTAGGTTAAAAGTGCTCATTGTAGGGAATGCCTAAGAAATTAAGTGAAAAATTAATGAAAATGACCCAAGTATACAATTAGGCCACTTCAGGATTTAAAAAAATGAGTCCCCAAAAAGGCAGCAATATTAAATTATTGTTAGTGACCATACTTGCACAGATGTTTAAAGATCCCCTCTTTGGAACTGTTCTACGTTTCAGGTTAGTAAAATTAACAAAAGGTTGATTTTCCATAAAGTAGTCCATGGGGATGAGAGTAGGGAAGAGAAATTTGCACATATAGGGAGGACAGACGTTTTCCCTACCCATTCTCCTTAGCACTGTAATCCTCAAGCTTCTCTCCTAAATGCAATGAACACATTAAGAATTGGCTCCAAACTCTGTTGTTAAATGAGTGTATTGTAAGTAGAGCACCTGAAATGGAAATACACTGATGCTGAGCCAAGAAGGAAGAGAAACGTACTCTCTTTTGTGTTCCAGCCCCCTAACCACAAGTCACTGCTTACCTACCAATGCAGTGAATTTATACAAGTTCAAGAACTGTGCTCCAGGAAGCACTGCCACTGACCATTTTTAATCTGAAAAAACACAATGCAGACAGAGAAGCCCAAATTTGATACTCAAGATCATGTCAGCTTCATTTGCCTTTCTTATGGGTGGGGAGAAGCTAGACATTTTAGGAAATTTACGTATGTGAGGAAGCAAGTCCAAAATTCAAAAATTGAGAGGGAGGGGGGAAGAGAGACGGGAAAGGAAGAGGAAAAGAAATTAGAATCATACGTAATATAAAGCCAAGATATAGCTTTCTGGGCGCTAGTATTTAGATTTAGAAGTTGATCAGGATGGAGAAAGCAAATACTGCTGGACTCAAAGAGAAAGTTAAATGGGTCAGCCGGCTGCCTGTGGCTCAAAGAAAAACAACTGAATGCAGAATTATAAAACTTCACCTAATATTTTTGCATATTGCTACACAGACTCAAGCTCAATGCTTTCCTTGCATGGTCAAAGGGTAAATACATTTCTGAACGTGTGTGTAGAGACAGAATGAGAGAGTTAAAAAGAAGTCTTCTCTAACCATCATCCTTTAAAATGGTAATTGAAAATTTAAGTGCAAAATACCCGAGCTACCCTTGCTTATCAGTCCAGTAAACTCAAATGCAATTACTTCCCTAAATCTAAGTATTTTCACACTTCTTTTCTTCTCACGTGTCAGTCTCTTAGCCTCCCTTGGATTTTGTATCTCCCTTTTTCTTATTCATCCCTCTCCCAAGACCACAAAGCCTTTTCAAAAAGGTCTTCTCAAATCCCCTTTATACTCCCACGAAGGCCTCACATCAGTGACTTAGAGGAAGCATGGATGTGGCTCTCTCCTGAGCACACTAATACTGCTACTATCAGCCTAAATTGATGGCTAGAGAACAACATATCCTTTCCCTACCTTCCCACACATTCACAGTGTATCTTCTACAACCACCTGATTATTTCAAACAACCCATCCTCTGCAATTTCCACTAGCACCCAGTACTGCTATTCTTCTATCTCTGCTCTCACATCAGCAAGCTGCTACCCCCAAACCCATCAGCAGACCATACCAGCAAACAGACCTTCTTGTTCTCGCCTAGCAATTTGATCTCTATCGCCTAACCCTTCCACCTTAGGTTACTCCTCACAATTTCCTCTCCCGCAGAGCCCTCTATCCCTTCCCAAGGCCCAATTCCCCACAGCAATATTGAGTATTTCCCATAGTTCCCTATGTAAAAGATAGCAGAACCTTCTCATGCTGGGCTGACTCCACCTGCCCTATGCTCACTCAGGTATGGGTAATAAAGCACTTGCTCTGCTCCCTACAAGCTCCTGGAGGCTTTCCCCCACAGGAAAGTGGGACATGTAAGGCACTGGCCCTCCCTGAGTCTATGAGGTACATCCAGAGAGGTTCTCTTTCCACCTCCCCCTAAAATGTGAGGGGACAGTTAATGAGTGGTGGCCAGCAGGGGTGCTGCTCAGCTGCTGATGCTGGAGAGAGAGCAGCTGCTCACACTGTGCTCCCAAGCGCACAGAGCAGGCTGCTCAGAACATAGTGGGCACTGAGTGTGGCAGTCCCCCTTCCCCATATCTCAGACAGCAGCAGACTGATTTTAAGAAGTTAAAATTAACAAAAGGATGTAAAACAGTCACATTGTGAGGATACTCTGCTGCCTAGTGATCTTCCTTTTGTGACAATACATCTACCCACTCCATAAAAAGTTCAAATATATGGAATCCTTCTTCCTTTATATTTTTAGGGCTTCATAACCTGCATTATAAGCTCTTTGGAGCAGGGCGAGGATTTATATTGTGCATACCACAGTGGGGCCCCTGAAGCTTGATTGGTGACCCTAGGCACTACTGCAATACAAATATTAAATACTAAGACCCAGGAAGAGGAAATTTTAAGACAGTCATCTAAGTACTGTACTAAAATGCTAGACTTCTAGAAGACAGACCACTGTAAGCATGGGCATAGACTGCATAAACACGAGTCTACTGTTCCTAAGGTAAGGAAAAGAAGCTTCCCCAGAGTAATTTTTCCTTCCCACACGGGCTCATTTTCATTAAGCAGCTGACTATAATCTCACCTTCCACTTGCAAAATAACACACCAAAAAATTTAAAATATAAAATCATAACCTACCATCACAAGAAACATGTTATTTTTAAAATTTAGAAGTTATACTTAAGAGATCACTGGGTTCAGCAGAATTGTTCTACAAAGTTTTACTAGAAACTAAATGTTAGGATCTAAAAGCAGTCAATGGTTTCCACATATATATTTTTTCTAAACACAGACTGGGCAGAAAAACATAATTCTATTTTGCACGTAACATACCACCATCTATATGTGATCCCTTTTCTAAAAGAAAAAGGTAGACTTATGACCTCACAGGATGAATATAAAATTATGTATAGTGCCCTACATCGGTGAAAAATGTTAAAATAAATGGCGACTTCATTGTAATGTGCAGCTTCACACAACTGTATTAAATCAAGTAGCATAGACAAGGAAATAGCCATATTTCATTAAAATTTGCCATATTACATTAGTCTTGGAACAGACCATTAGATCACAGAACCTGAAAGTGGCCTAGATCAGAAGACAGCGTTTGACTTTCTATATAATAGATGTTTAAAAACAGTAATACTCACAGCTAGCATTTCTGTAAAGAAGAAAGGGTTCATGCAGTTGAAATTCCAAGTCTTTATTTACTGGTTCAACTAGGTTGTGCATATTCAGTCGATTCACAATCGTAAAACCATGGTAGGGAGAAGCTGACCTGTTGTTTCATTGAGAATAGAGTAATCTGTTAAATACATATCAAGTTTTTACTTAAGCAGACATATTATCATGTCTATGCTTGCAAATGCCAAAACAAAGCATGGATTAAGAGTATAATTTGTAATGCCATATGTGCTTAGTTAAAACAGCCACCTTCACAATATATGTATATTTATAACAAACTTATGTAGTCCAACCAAGCATTACTATACTCTGTGCCTTCTCCTCACATGAAACTTTTCTGAAATAGACAGATACATTTACTGGTTTCTGCATTTAAAAACATACCTAGTTTATACATAGTTATATAACAATATTTACATGTAAATATCCCCCAAACAAATTTATCATGCAATATAAAACCAAACCTATTCACATAAGAAAATATTTTACAGGTTCAAATGAATTTCTACAGGATAACAAATAATCAAAGAGTAAAAAAACCCAAAACATTTCAAGAGTTATAAGTACTTGACATGATCTGTCAACCTGAAGTGATTTAAAGGGGAGGAGGGGAAATCAGTTGTTTCTAATTTTCATAAGTAATGGCAAGAATGCATAAAAGTGACACTTCAGGTGAGCAAAACAATAAAAGTCAAAGTAGTGAGACTACTACAAGAAAAGACAATGACATTAAAAAACAAACACTTGAAATTGATCAAAGAAAATACCTCATTTTAAATTTAACCTTTGCTTTTAAAAATTATATTGTTTTACACACACAACTTATAATTAACCTGTTGAACTTGGCACGTCAAGATATTACGGAGGCCAAGAGCTTTAATGAGGATTCAGAAAACGATTTGATGACAGACAATGACATCCATAATTAAAAATTACAATCCTGAAAAGACTTATGCACATACTGTATCTTACACACTGTGAAAAGTACCTTTGAAATAAATGCAACTACTCAGAAGTGTATCAAGATAAGCATCCGCAATAAGTCATTGTAAGGTCAAGGCCTTGTAGGTTTATAGCCTTTGTGTTTCATGGCATAGGACAGTCATTAAAGGGCCTTATCCAGAGACTACTGAACTCACTGAAAACACATTGTTTTAACTGGGTTTTGGGATCAGACCCTTTCTGCATGGAATTAAGAAGAAGCTTCCTCTCATGTTTTTTGTACCTACCAAGTGATTCAGTGGAATTAGGCACTGTCAGACAGGATATTGAACTGGATAGTCTCATGGGTTAAACTAGTATTGCTATGCTACAGTTTTCTTAAGTCTTCTGGAATGACTTTTGGTGGCTTATGAGATTTTAAAATCAGCTTGAAAAGAATGTTTATATTTTCTTTTAAAAATCCAATTAGCAAAATTTACCTCTACCTTAAATAGACAACTCCATTAGAACCTAAAATATTAAGAGCTGAACATGATTAAAACAGCAGGAAATATATTCAGAAAGAATTCAAAGGCACCCCCATTTAAGACCATTTTTCTTATAAATTAGTTTTCCTTTAGACTTGAAAATGGTTCCTAGAAGAAATTAAACATATAGAAAAATTGCTTTGACAAGCATAGAAATATTTCTAAATATTCTGTGTAAGGCTTGCTTTAGAGTCTAGTTTTATGAAAAAGCAAGTGAACAGTCAAAGATAAAGCCAAAAAATTTCAATATTTGTTTCCTCTTAAATTATTAGAATGTTGTATGTCCGTACACTCATTTATGCTTTTAACACTTACTATGTGAAGAACATAGCAGCAAAATGACTTTTTTCTGGTCATGCTTTGGGTCATTCGTATCAGAGGAAAAATACACAACCACAAAAAAATCTGCTATATTATAATCAAATGTAATTAGCGTCTAGATTACCTCAGCATCAGGGCCATGTTCATGAAGGGCCCAATAATGCAAGGTGTCAAGAACCTCTTGAAAAGCACTGAACACACTTCACCCCAAGGCTTATGCTCGTGCTTAATTTTACTATTATAAGCAGGACCCATTGAAATCCATAGGACTATTCATGGTAGTGAAATTAAGCACTTGCTTAAGTGATTACAGAAATGGAGCCAAATGGAAACAGAACCTCACAGGTGTCAGGGTCAAAAGAAATACTAATTGGGTGGCTGCCTCTTTCAGGATGGGTGGATTAATTCTCCACTATTCACAGTTCTTACACATAATGGAGCAGTACTTCATTTTTAAATTAGTGATTTGCCTTTGGGTTAATCTGAAGTTTTTGGTGATATTTACTTGCTATTTCTCATTAAGGAAATAATGGGCATTTCTCTCAAAATCATCTGTTGTTCAAAAAACCTAAGCTGCACCCATACAGACTGCTATAAATGATATAATCCATACTTTTTGGAATATGGAAGATGGAGGAAACCTCATCACTTGGGTCACTTAAAGCACTCAGAAACATATTAGGGAATTATACCTTTTATCCAAATAACATAAATTAAGACTTTTCCATTTCTATGATTCTCTCTCTCCATTTTATTCATTTTTCAAGATTGTTACTAAAAAGTTGTGTGTGCCTTCTGAAGAATTACATGCCTAGGTACTAAACATCTTTTTAGAACAGGCAGGTGGAGGTGAATTTCTGGTCAAATATCAGAATTAGCTGTAAAGCCTAATGTGTCTAAAAGTCTAAACATAACAGTTACATATTACACTAAGGGTTTTTTTTTTGTGACTTACCTTCTGTACACAAATAAGGTACCTTCTATGTCAGTCTTCTCCTACAACAGACAGCAATTGTATTTATTTCAGTGATATGCTTTCTCACACAGTTATGTAGCATTCTAACAAAAGAGTTATCATCAAAAGAGTACCTTCTCACAAAGAGGTTTGACATCATAGGGCTCTGATTTAATCTCTTATATTTTCAGTGAACTGCTAACCCTTTAAGGCAAACATGTAGTTATACAGGTCACCTTGTTGGTAAAAAACAATATTATTCACTTTTTAAAGAAATGATAAAAGTTTCTCATTACTCTCTCTTTTTCTAGCCAGCCTCACTAGCAAAGTCAAAATTAAGTGTTTTCCTTATAACAACCATGCATGAGTATGTTTTGCTTTGCAAATTAACAAAAAAAAAAAAAAAAAGCTGTACCTTGTAATGACAAATTACAAAGGGATTTTTTTGGACCGTGGCTATATATCAAACACACACAGCCTCTTCCATCTATATCATGTATTATAATTTCATGCTACGTCCTGTGGCTTTGTTTTATACATTAAAACTACTAAAAAGAAAACCTCTTTGTGATTTACCACCTGCAAATTAAGGCCTCTGCAAAAAAACTCTGAGTTCAACTACACTACTCATTTGCAGTTACATACATGCTTTTAAGTTTTTGCAGGACTGGTGTCTCAGAGGCCACTGAGTTACAACCAGGCAACAGGAAGCCTCTGAATCTTTGACAAAAAACTTGTCTTAAATTATTCCAAACCTCTTCACACATACTAATTTCTATTTTTTTTTAAGAAACATGGTGTATATTGATGGTCTTTTATTTTCAAAAGGAGTAGCGGAAGAAAAGCATTATTGAAATTAAACTGAAATTGCGTTTAAGCAGAACAGTCAATACCAACGTGTCTCAAATCCCATACTTTCTGAACCTCCCAATAACCAGTAAGTGGAAAGTAACAACTAGAGAGACGGACAGACCGACCACACAAACATAAGCATCCGCCAACGAAAGTGAGTATAAAGGGCGTTAGGCCAGACCACGGAACCTGCTAGGACTGAACCAGCACACATCCAAGCCCAAGGAAAGACTGCTCTCGCTTATTAGACCTTTCACTGAAGTGGCTGCGGGGTCTCCTCTGATTTAAAGGGTCGCCGCAGACCCAGCCCAGTCCGAGCCGCTTTGGGGAGGGGAGGGGCGACGCTCCGAAACTTCCAACCGTCACACGGCGCGGGGCCCCACCCCCCACCAACCGCCGCCCTGGTCCCACCATGGGTCGGCCCTCGCCCCTGGGGCTGCCACGCCGGACCGGGGCGGGGGGACGGAGTGTGGGTCTCTCCCGGGAAGGGGGCGGGGCGGCTCAGCGCGGGGCTGCCTGCGGGTCGGTGTCCCCCCCCCGGGAACGGGCGGAGGGCCTGTGCCCAGCTCTCCTGCTGGGGGTGTCGGTGTCTCTCTCCCGGCGCGGGGGGAGGTCCCCACTTACCCACTCATTAGCCTTGGGGCTGAAGCTGTAGAGCGCGACCTGGCCGGTCACGTCGGCGATGCTGGTGATGTAGGGATCGTGCTGCTTTAAGGCCGCCAGGCTCATCTCCTGCCCCGCTTTACTCAGCGACTCCATCTTGGATCCCGGGAGGAAGCCGCCGGGGGGGGGAGGGGGCGAGGAGCGAGCGCGGGCGTCACGTGCGCAACCTTCCCCGCTCTCGCCCGGGCGCTGCGGCCCCCGCGCCCCGCGTTCCGCCCTGCAGCCGCTGCGCTTTGGTTCCGCCGGCTGGGACGGGCAAGCGGGCAGAGCCGGGAGCCAGGCGCTGGAGCCGCCGAGGGATTCCCCGCTGGGACCCCCAGCGGCTCAGGCCTCCCTAGCAAAGAGCTGCCCCCAAGCGGGCAGCCGGCCGGTTTCTCTTCTTCTGTCGAAGACAAGCCGGGCGGGGCGGACGCCCCAGCCTGCACCCCCAGGCGCCTCTGCGAGAACAGCGCACTCCCACCTGGGCCTCTCCCAGGGGCTCTGCAGGCCTCCTGCCCGGCCCCACCGTCTGGAGCCCTAAGGGTTCCAGCACTCCCGCCTCAGCACATTCCTGTCCTGGCTTGAACTCCTGAGGCTGCCCTCCCCACCCCAGTAACACCTGTCCCTGGAGGCCTGAGGGACTTCCAGTGGTCCTGGCTTCCCCTTACCACCCCGCTAGCAGGGGCCTTGACCCTTGAGTGCTGTGGGTTGGTCAGCCCAGAGCAAGGAACTGTGGCCAAGGCACTGTGGGATTCAAACGGACATGGTGCCAGTGGGGTTTTATGTCAGATTTCCTGTGTGCTAGTTTCAGCTCCATGTAAAGTCTCTCACACAGCTAACAGGCCTGTGGGAATTGTACAGTGACTCTTCCTGCTCACCAGGAGGGCTTCCCTGCTCAGTAATGATGCTCAGTCAATATAAAGCTGCTGGAGTGAAGGAGGAGGAAGCAGGGGGCTGCCTCAGGGCCTTGCTGGCAATGACATGAGGGGACAAAATAGGCACTTACAAGGCGAGACTTCATCTTGTGCCCTACCTTACTATTCTATCACTGAGCCTGTTCTCCTTCAGCTCCTGGTCTGGTAGGGAGATTCACAGGTTACTCTCCATTTGGGTCAGTCAGTCCACATCTGGATAAGCCATGTGCACAGAAACAAGTTCATCTGACCCACTGCAACATGCTAAGGTAAAGGTTGTTGTCAGTATATATGTATTAGCATGCTAATGTGTTACATTCATCATTAGAGAGACAAGGTGGATGAGGTAATACCTTTTATTAGACCAGCTTCAACTGGTGAGAGGGACAAGCTTTTGAGCTACACAGAGCTCTTCAGTCTGGGAAAGGTTCTCCAAAGAACTCTATGTAGCTCAAAAGCTTGTCTCTCTCACCATCCGAAGTGGGTCCAATAAAAGATATTACGTCAAACACCTTGTTTCTAATATCCTGGGACCAACATGGCTGCAACAATATTTAATTAACCATTGACATACATGGGTAATACCTCTAGCACATATGGAGGTGGAGCCTCAGATTATTTGCTTTGATTAGAACTGGGCCTGATGGATACTATAGTTTATAGAGAGAGCCTTACTGAATCAAACCAGTGGTTCAACTAGTCCAGTATTATGTCAGTGGAGTTTGGGGGCCACATCCCTGCTCCTCATTGACCCCAAACCTAATGAGATGTGCAATAGTTGAAAATTTCACAGGGTGAACCTTATAGCATTCCTAGGCTCTCTAGTTCCCTGCCAGGGGTTTTGCTGCAGCAAGGCATGATACAGTCCATAAAGTTTTGTCTTCATTTGGCACTGCAGTAGTAGTAAACTAGCAAACACTATTCCAAGAGTGCCAGTGACATAATTTGTGATGCAGGTGTACAAAGCTAGAATCAAATTCTGCTTTTCAGCATTCTTGCGTGAGTCCTGCTAAGGGCCAGACTGTAAACAGCATGTGTACTGATACAGCCTGCAGGAACCTTCTCACCCCTTGCATACCTCTGCCAAGCATGAGGAATTTTTCTCATCAGGCACCCCCAAGATTCTTGCATTGCTCAAAAAGGGCAGGGAGGAGTCCAGGACTTGTTGAGTGGGCTGGTTGCACCAGAAGAACAGGCTCTCCCATCCTAAAGGATGAACCTTTTAAATATTAGAGAGTGCAGACTGCATATCCCCTGTGCATCCAAAAGCTCAAGATAGGTTTGTACCTCTCTGTGGCACAAGCCCACCTCCAGTAATCCCTGGGGCAGTATCACTCCACATTGTCCTTTACTCAGGCCTCTGTTTATCTGGTACAATCTAGCCCCAAGTGTGTTAACTTTGATGGGGGCTTCAAAAGGCAGAAAAATGTGGTAAAATGCTGTATACTATGAGTTAAAGTGGTTGACTACTATTCAGTAGTATACTATACTATTAAAATTAGTAGATACTATTAATATCCTATATTAAATAGGGAAAAGGAGAAAGCAAAACATTATTTGAAAATTATTTTGAACACAAAGAGTGTCTGGCATTCTAGAGACTAAAGGAAATATGGCCAAAAATTTAAAAATCCCTTTGAAGTTTGAATCTCAGTGATGTTTCCAATGGCTGCACCAAATAGGCTGTCCCTCATCTTTATCTCAGGCTCAGACAAGCCTGCCCCAAAGCAAATATAGCTTTCAAAGTAATGTAGTGAGAAGATCTTGACAAAGGGCAGCTTTCTGCAATGTCAGATCTTCTTTACTGCATCTTGAATTAAAAGTGAAACATGAGCACAGATAACAGAATCAGGTGGGAGCTTTATTTAATGGATTGTTTTCCTTCTTCACCCTCTAACTCCAGTTCCACATTCTAGTGGGTTTGTTTTCCTTGCCCTTCTTCACTGCTGGTGCCACACTGTGCGATATTTTATATCAGAAATGAATGGGCTCCCATCTGCTTCCTCATCCCTGAAGTACACAGAAGTATACAGTATGTGCTTAGCCTCAAACTTAGACCTCTGTGTAAATATTGCATCCTGGTAGGATTGTTCAGTGGCCATTGTATACTGTGAATGTCTTTGTCCTCTTTTGAGTTATGCAGCAGTTAGTGGTGGGGAATATGTTCACTTCTATACTTTCAGTTCTTGTACTGACATGGGCAGAAGTGGAGTGATCTTCAAAATGATCTTTTGATGTTTTCTGTTTGAGTCAGATGTTTTTCATTTGTTATGCTTCAACAAATTAAAAGTACTTTATGTTTTGTATTTCAATTACTCAGTCAAGGTTTTGCAGGATAGAAAAATACAAAGTTATATCTTACTACATACTGCAAAATTAATACAAACTAAGTGGTGGTGATTCTCCTTTGGCTCTATCAATGGCCTGCTAGTAGCAGGACAAGCTGTCTCCATTGATGGTCAGCTCCCTTGACTGGAACTCTGTTTATGGGATCTTCCTTCCTGCCCCTCCTCATATTGCTATCTTTTGCAGAGCAGATAATGATGAAAATTGCCCCAAAGGTTCTGATAACTCTTCTTCATACCTTAAACAGAAAAAGCCTTCTTCAGTTTGCAATCACCTTCAATTTCTTCCCTGGCTGACTGAATGTCACTAGAAAACAATTCACTGCTTTGGTTAGGATGCTGGAAGAATTCATGGAACATGCCAGTATGTGCATCTCATATCATTCCTTAGAGGCCATCAGTGGTATGTGGGATATGAAAAGTCTCATTGAGAGAAGACTGTAGTCCAGTAGCCACAGTGGCAAATTTGGTGACATCCACACGGATAGTGTTCTTTGCTTTCCCATGTGAAACTATTGTCACAAGTAGTCTCAGATTTTCTGCAATTAGCACACTACCTTTTCTGAGGTTGCCTAGTGTGTTTCTTCTTGAACCATAACCAGTGGTTTTGTAACTTGGACTCCTTGTTTACTATATCATTTTCAGTTTAATTACTTCTAATTTCAGCAATACTGGTGCTGATTCTGCAAAGAAAACTATATAGAGAACTATGCAGCACGCATCTGATAGCTCTGTCCTGAGTTAGTTGCCCTGGTTATGGCTTTCCTGATTTACGCCTTGTTGTAAATTTTTATTTTATTTTCACTTTTGCTAAAGCTTCATCTGTGCATTCGGTAAGGCTTGCCCATTTCCCCCATTGTTTTAAAGTGGTTACAAGAAGTGAGTGAGAGATTTTTGCTGGGTTTCGACTTCTAATTAATTTTGTTTTTTAAATTGTAATTTCAGCAAATTTTTCAGCATTTTTAAAGTTGCTTATTTTTTAAAAAAATATTTCAGGCGTATTCTTTAGCGTACTGTGAGTTGTACACTTTGATCTTTTAGCTTGAGCAGTATCGATCATTTGACTCTTCTTACTCTTTGCTATTCAAGTAACTCTTTATATATTTAATTAAAGCAAAATAACTTTTTCTTGAATTTTTACTGCACTCCATCCCAGGAGTCACAAACCTCTCATAGGCCCTGAATCTGCAATGTGTTCAGCATTGAGAGATGCTGAACCCACAGAGAGCTTATTGCAGATGTAGGATGATAGATGCTTATTTTTGGCTGAGAAATATTTTCCCACCAGTATATGAAGGTTTTCCTAAATCTTTACCAGCCACAGTGGTTGCAAGCAACAACATTTTCTATTGTTTTTTCCTGGTAGCTTTTGAAAGTTAGGTATTGTAGGTATTCAGCTATGTCCTTTGGTCACCACTTCTGGCTCTTAGTAGCCTTCCTTGGTTATCATAGTAAATTTTCTTGTTGTGAAATCACTTTTCTGTTATCATGTTACAATGAGGCTGCTCCAGATGTACATCTAAGACCTTTTTCGGGAGCAATCAACAACAAATTCTGTGGATTTTTGCAGTTCATCATGTCCTACCTGGCTTGCCAAATGTTACATGCTCAGACCAGGGTGTTACCTAATGAGATACACTTTATTAGTACATCTGCAAATTCATTATGGAGTGTTACAGCAAATCAATAGTTTGTATTACTAAATTCAGCTGGGACTACTGAGGTATGTAAAGTTACTCGTGTTTGTGGGACTGTCACTTTACAGAGACAAGGAGTGGAAAAACAGAGTCTTGGGATTTCATCCAGCTTTGTGCACACAAGCAGGCTACATTTACTTGGAAAGAAAGTTATAATTACTCTTGCGTGCTACACATGCACCGAATGGGTGTCTTTCAGGGAGGCAGCATGGTCTAATAATTAGAATTAAGGCTTGAGAGTTAGGAAATGAGTTCTTGTTCTGGTTCCACTAATGACTGTCTGGAGAGACCTTGGGCTAGTTGTTTTACTACTTACGTGCTTTGGTTTCCTCTCTTAAAACTGAAATAATAATACCTAACAACATGTGTAAAGTGTTCTGAGCTCCTTGGATGAAAGGTGCAATAACAGTACAATATATTATTTACATATTTATTCACTACAAATGACTTTGGTGTAGTTTTTACATGTAAGAATTTAAATTGTGATGTTTTACAGAGCAAAGTTGGTAGACTTTCTTCTTCATTTACTATTATAGAGTGAAGAAATAATCTCTCTAATGTTTATACCTAAATAAATATTTATATAAACTCAGAATAATATTTGTTCAAACCTCTGTTTCAGACTAGTTGGAAGGGCTTGAATTAACTCACTCTTGGGCCTCACATGATGAAAAAGTGAGAGCAACCTAATGTGATTTGATGTGCTATCTGTTTTTTCCCATACAGCTGGTTAAATCTTGTAGGAACTGATGTGAAGCAGGAAGCATTACAAACAACTGTGAATTATTGAAACCATGTAATTTAATAAAGTACAAGTATAATGATATAAAAGAACATTTATTCCCCTGCAGTTTGGGATTTAAGTATTATCAACAGTTATGGTCCTTCTAACAGATGCTAACTAACCATTATCTAAAGGAAAGCAATAAATTACATTTATAATTCAATAAAACTAAGAGCTACTGAAAATAACCAATTTCACTGGTGCAATAAAGCTGTTCCCACAACAGCAGCGCAAGAGGTTGAAATAGGTCACAGGCAGCCCTCCTTACGTTGCTCAAGAACATTAGAAGGATTAATAATTTATAGATTATCTCCTAGAAACAATGATATGCTGCAGACAGGTAATCCAATCTCCTATATCCTTCTAACCTGCTATGCCATTTCATTTGGGGATTGTGCAAGGGTGGCAACTTTTCTAGGAAGAGGCAGTTTGAAACATGTTAATTGCTGGAATTTGCATCAAAAATATGACAGCTCTTATCTGAGTAAGGTAAGTGGTGAAATCAGACAGGTAGAAGTGTAAATTTTCCATCTGTGGTACCTAGGTTTGGTTCAGAAATTGTATCCTTTTCAAGGACAGCATTAAAAAGACAGCATTTTGTCATGAATGCAAATCATAACTAGAGAGATTATTTCTGTTTTTTACTTTCTGTACATTTTGCATAAATATTTAGAGACATCAGTTTTTTTGACTGAATTTATCAAAAAATTCAGTACAGTTTATTTTTGGATTTCATTCTTTCAGTGATGGCAGATGCCAAACGTACAATAGACACAGGGATGGAGCACTGTTTTTTGTTGCTATTACATATTTAATTTAAGAAATATATGAATTCTCATCTGTGTCTTTGCCTAGGTTTTGACTTATTTTACACAATATCTAAATATAAATGTGGATTATCTGGATATAGATGCTGTATAAGAACCTCACTGATTTGACTACTGACAGGGATACCTATTGCAAATACATAGGTGTTGGAACTAGGGGTGCAGCATCTCTCAGCTTGAAGTGTTTTTAATTATATATAGGGTTTACAGTTCAGAACAATGGCTTTCTGCACCCCCACTATAAAAATTTTCCAGCATCCCTGTGCAGATCTCCATTTTTTTTATTTATTTTTTTTGCAGATTAACAAATGAATAAATACAATGCAAAAGTATGGATACAGTATTACAGATGTAGGATATATGTTGTAAATTTTATAATGAAATTATAAAAACAGTGATCTCTCAGTAACATGAGAGCTCACTACTGCCTGTGCTGTTAGATCTGTTGTTGAGAGACAGGGAGAGACTGCTAGTTTTCTTTTGTCGATTATAAATTTTGCAAATTAGCAAATTCAGAATTAGCCAGATTCTACTGTGTAGAGGAATGAGAAAATATACCATAAATTATGTAGTGGTAGCAGATAGTTTAAATAACACATGACTGTTTTGAGATAAGTACCTTGGTAGAAGGTAATGGAATAATTTCAGGCTTCTAATTTTATCAAAGATTTTATTATGCAGATATTATGTTGAATTTTTAGTGCATTATTGTTTGCTTACATTGTTATTTTCTCACAAAGATCCTTTTGTATTACCGAATGGTTCCTTAGCCATTTTTAGTCTTCATTGATATGTCTGTAGCCCTTTGGAATTTGAGCTCATCCCTTAAGTTTCAGAATTTGTGTTCGCATGCTTCTTAATTAAACTGAGAAGTGGCAATTACTAAGTAATACGTGAGACACAGTACTGGTAATACATTTATCTAAAGGCACTGCAGCATGTGGCATTTCTTGCATTCCAGAGGTGTCTGTTTTAAAAAATAAGCTAGTAAAAGTTGAATATTTCAAGAACAAATGTGTATATTGTAGTAGTTTATCTTGGTATAGTACAGTACCTATATATAGCATGCAACTCCATGATGAGACTAAATAACTTCTAGAACTTTTCAGAAGTGTGTAGTATGGGTAGGGAGGAATCTAATGCAGAGAGGCATGATGACTCTGTGGTAGCTTTTTGTATTACTCAGAAACATCTGGTGTAGAAAGCACAGGATTGGGAGTCAAGAAACCTTTGTTCTGTTCTGAGTACAGCCATTTTGTGTGTTACTGAATAAGTCACATCATCAGTCTGTGCCTCAGTTTCCCCATGTGTAAAATGAAGATAATGACACCCATCATTGTAAAGTCAATTGGAACCTTTAACTGAAAAGCATGAAAAGTTAAAGGTATTACCTCTGATCAGAGAGTTGGCATCTCATGATTTGGGATCTTCCTACTCTGCCAGGGATTGTATTGGTGGTAAACTGAACGAGGGGCTGGTGAATTGAACATTATACCACTCCAACAACAAAATTCCTGCTTGTAGGGTAGACACCAGTTGCAGATGCTCCTATAGTCCTTAGGCTGCAACAGTGACCAAGAAGCAGCTTTTCTGTAGCTCCAGAAGGTAGATTCCATTGCCACCCCATTGACACAAAACATCCCCAACTCCCTGTACCAGTCTGCTTATTTGGGCTTGGCACAAAGACTAGGGTTTGGGCTACTAACTAAAAGAGTGCATATATCCAGACACCAAAGACATAGGGCTAATTTAATCCTGGGTGTAACTCTCACTGTCAGTCTTCTCACAGTTTCCAAGGACATAGCCATGCAGGATACAGTGTCCCCTTATCAGGATAAATTCTGCCTCTAATAGTTACACCCACCAACACAATATGCTCCCCTCCACAGTTGCCTAACTTGGGAGGGGCTTGCTGTGGAAAATAAGCTGGAAGTAAGGAAGACTTAAGGAAGGTGGGGGAGGCATCACACAGGCAAAGAGGAAACTTCACATTTTGCCCCTAAAAGAAGAACTATCACGACATACAAGAGTAGATACATCAGGTGAGATCAGGCCCCTGTATACTAGGTACAAGAGCCAAAATGGCATAAAGAGACCTAAAAGCCCTGATTCCACCCAAGGGAGGATTCCTTTGTGTAAGCACTGCAGAAGATGGCTGTATAGGTGTCTAATAAGTATCCTCTTGCAAGTCCTGGTCTAGAGGTGTGATTTGGGCAGGGTGGGAGAGGACATAGCACACAGTGCAGGACTGCAGCACATGGGACTGTCATGGCAGCTGCTATAATTTAGACAGGCCCCCAGGGCTGTATTTATGCTGGGGTCCTCTCTAGGCCCACAGTAGCCCAGGACTGGAAGATATGCAAAGGTGACTTAAAGCCACCATAGCTCCCCTCCTCCAGGCTAAACTCTGTGCCATGCCTCTTGGATTCTCAGCACAGAATCTTACCTGTTGTTTTTTTGAGAGGTCTTTGTCTGTAGGTTGGATTTGTCTGTGTTCCTCTCAGAAATGGGTAATCATTCTAATACCTACAGTCTTTTCAGCTAATGTTCTTTCTTCAAAGCAAGGACAACTGAGTGGGGAGTCCCTTCAGCCTGTCAGAACTATTCCTCAATGGGGACCTAAGACAAAGCCTATTTCTATAACAACTGTCTGTGCTGGGACCTTTATCATCTTGTTCTCAAGAATCCACAGCTGTGTAAAATAAGTTGTCAGAAGGGGAGTGGATTGATTTTTCTGAATTTTTTTAAAAATCACTTTGACCTATTTAAAAAAAATACACGTGTAAAACAAAATGGAGTCAACGGTAAACTATTTTAAAATTTTTTTTATAGACCAGTAACTGAACAATTTTATTTAAAAAATTGAAAACTTGGTAAATGATTCTTCCACATGTTGGGTGGTCTGATTTGTTTGGTGTGTTTTGAAAAGAAAAGAAAACGGGCCGATATGTTGAGCTTTACAACCATCTACCATAAGTACACAGAACTTTTGCCAAGCAATTTCATACTGAAATGACTTTTACCATGTGCACTTAGTGCACTAAAATGATGCACCCAAAGAGCTGTACAGAGGTGATACATTGCATCAGGTCAATGGCTGGTGAGCTAATAAGAATTTGCTTAACAGACTGTAATAATCAGAAATGATTATTTAAAAACTGCCTGAGCACTACTTTGCATGAGAGGCTCTAGTGGGTCTACAGAGCCCTCATGGTTAATAGGAATTATAAAGCTCATTTTCAAAATTTGTACATATATTGAAACTTACATTTAATTGTATAATAAGTTCTGAGAGATCTTTCTAAAATGCTTATATTTAATATAGTTTTGAGATCTGCAGTGTAAATATACATATGGAAAAATAGTCTAGGGACTAAAACTTGGCTCTTTCTCCCTCTCTGGCGTGGTGCCTTTCAGAGCGGGACAGCTCAGCTGAGCTCCACAGCCATGGAGATCTAAGCTTAGTGATTACACAGCTACGTAACTCCACCCTTGCCCAAGAGTGCAATACAAGGCTGACAATAGCTGGACATGGAGGCTGGTGGTGGGTAGCCCTGATCATGAACTTTGCTTTCCCCATTTCCTTTGTATGTGTGTGCTTAGAGGCATGGGGAGATTTCTTTGACTGATGGTCAAGCAGACAAAGGGAACTTTCAGGGGTTCACATGCTACCATTCCAAAACAGCTGTCAGCCAGGAGAGAAAATCAACTTCTGTAATACTGAAGGACTCTGACAGTACCGGCCAGTCAGGAAAACTTTGCACCCAAAAGAGTTGCTACATATATTGCACTTTTTGTTTGTACAGCAGGTGCAAAATTCAGGATAAATTAGAACCTTAATCTATGGAGTGTTGCTAAGAATGAGGTGGTGGGGGAAAGAGGGAGGAGCTTATTTCCATGAACTCCTCACTTGTCTCATAATGGGTCTTTACTGACTATGCAAGGAACAGCTACAGATCTCCTGTGTCCCCATACCACACTGGGCCCTGCCATTCTCATGGTTGGTTGTCTTACTGCAGACTACTAGAGCGCAGGAGGCTACTACACTACTTATGATCATGTATACAGTGCCCAGAATTTGACCTTAATTGTGTTATTGCAGTCTAAGTTGTGATGTCAGATACATATTTACCTATTTCCTTTCATCACCTGTTAAAATAAGAAAGCTTATCTTCTTCCATTCATAACACATGCTGTAGTGGTTTGACTTTGCAATGGGTACTATCTGGATTGTAATATTACACACTTATTTTAGATCTCTTAGTACCTTGGTGGAGAGTTAACAGTGAAATTTCAGCTTTACTATTTACTTCTTGTTATTTGTGGCTGTTACATTATCTAAAGATTTAAAAATATTAAGAACCAGATTCTCACTGAGGCCTCTTCCATTCTGGTGTTGCAAAAGGACCTTGAATCTACAATGAACAGGCACTGGAGGCTTTCTATGGATTCTGCTGGAATCCTCAGCTGCTCCTAGTTCTGTCATCTACTACCAATGAGAACAGCTTAGCTCCATCCTCCCTGGAACCTGCTTTCTAGTTCTGATAGCAAAGACATTCTGGCACTCTCCCATTGACGTAAACGTGGGACAACGAAAAAGTGGCATGATTTAGAGTAATCCTAAATTGCCCTGTGGATTTGGGGACCAAAGGCAATATGAAGCTATGTATTTCCTTCTCAGCTACATTTAACATTACTTAAAATCACCTGAGGATCATGGCCAATATCTAGGATTCAATTTTGCAGTTGATTCCTGCTTGAAGTTCTCATTTAAGTCACAGGGCTGCCACATGTAGAGTTACTGCAAACATTTTATTGTCCATAGATTTTGCATAAAATCCTGACCCCCCTCGAAGACAATGGTCAATTGAGAGAGTATAATGTTGTAGTTCCTTGTACAGGCAAGGTTGTAGGCACAGACTTCGATGCAGTTGCTAGGAAAGGTGTCTCCTTCCCCTCCCCCCTGCAGTTTTTCAGTATATTCTGAAGTCCCTTGAAACACTGCTGCAGAGCTAATGCATTCTCATTATTGTACTAGTCAAAAGATTGTCACTGAAACTTTTCTTCTAGTGAAATTTGCTTTTTGGATGAACATTTTTTGGGGGGGGGGAGAATCTGTTTTCTGACAGAAATTTTTGGCTTTTTGACCAACACCTTTTCCATCTCCCCAATTTTTTCAGTTTTCAGCCACAGAAACATGGTTTAAAACCAAATGGTTTCAGTTTTCATTGCCAAAAATTAAAAAAAAAAAGAAACGTTTTGGTATTTTGATGAAAACTAAATATTTCAAAGAAGATTTCTGATTTAAAAAATAGTAATTGAAATTTATCAGGAAAAAAGGTCATGTCCTGACCAGCTTTAATTCTCACCCAGTGCCCTTACTCCCTAACTTTTTAATAATGTGATTGTATCCATTGGTTAAACAAGATTGAAACAGGAGAGGGAGCTCTCAGTGCACCAGCTATGTATGAAGGGGAGCTGTAGAACACTGTTACTGTCCCAAAAGCCATGCCAAAGAGGGGGAGCTGTACCTCTTTCCTTCCATTTACTTTGACTCTTAATAGAAACCTTGCCTCCACAAGAGAAACTGGGGGACTCAATTTTCGGGAGATGCTGAATGGATGAAGAGAATGTAGCTTTCATAGCGCTGTAAAGGAGACAAAGGGCCCTGTTTGAATGTAGAAAGGGGCCCCATATGACTGCTGTGTTCATACATTTTTAGTTGGCTTTCCTGTCATAAATAGTCTTTTATTTTATGGACTCACTTAATCAAAAATTCCAGCTGTAATGAGTGCTGGCCAAGTAGGCTGTGTAAACTTCTGAGACTTAACACTCCAGGGGCTGAAGTGTGATTCATGACCCCTAACATTCATGACATCACAGCCAGCTAGTGCTGCAAGGTTGGAGGGTAAACACTTCTGGAGAATGTTTAAATTAACTAAAAAGAGCCAATTAAAACTGTTTTAATTTCCTTTCTGGAAAATTATGAAAATGTGTGCGTTAATATCTGGTATTGTAAGTTTATTATTTTTAGAATAGCCCTTCAATTTGGAGGCATAATCTACCTAATGGTGTCAGTTTAATGGACAAACTAGTGCAGAGTGCTCTCCATGGCTCACCGGCAGCATGCCAGCTGCTTAGATGTTTGAAGGGCAATGTCATTTACATTTTATTTTAAGTGATCAAAGGCCTATTGCCTGAAATTATTATTAAAATACAGGGTTTACCATCTAAGGAAAAGGGGCACATAGCTGGTAATCTGAGGACATCAATCAATTATTTCATCACGGGTTTAATAGATTTTAAAAAACCCAACATTTTCCTGCACTGCCACAGAAGGGCCTGTTGTAGCAGAGCAGATAAATGAGTGTCTCTAATCCTAACTATTCTTCACTCCTTATTATCTCTTCCCAACCCCAAACCAAATGCTCAGAGCAGGGAGATAAAGGTTTCTGTAGTCTGCCTCTTTAGAGTGGTGTGAAATATTCACAGCAAACAGTTTATTTGAGGAATTTATCCCTTTTTTCAGCTCAGAATTTTCTGCATACAAGTGTGGATTTTTGATTAATTAATAAACAAATGATTTGCACAAATAAGTTTCAGCCTATGGGTTATTTGTGAACTATTCTTCGTGAATACTACTTTAGATATTTGCTAGTTGTAATACACTATTTGTACTGTGTGACTGGTCATCTAAATCACAAGGTATAGTTTCTTGAATGGCTCTGTAAACGATTCGGACCCGTCCGGGTCAGCAGAGTCCGGTAGTTTGTGGAAACTTAGCTCCTCCATGGGCTACCACAGAGTCAGGAGTCGATTGCCCCGGCCCCTAGCAGGGCGGGCAAGCAAGCAGTTTATCGCCTGGCCCTTGGCAGGGCGGGCGAGTCAGGAGTCTGGGTCCGGAATAGGGGTACTTCGTCTGGTCTAGGGACGGAAAGGGGTGGGGAAGGGGGACGCAGGCCCACCCGACTCCACTGCGTCCCAGCCCAGGGCCCTATCAGCGGCATGAGAACTGCCACTGGTCAGCGGGGCTCCGGCCGCAACACGCTAACATGGGGTTGGCCCCTATCTCGGCCACAAGCTGTGGCCTCCCTGGGCCACTTCCTCCCACCCAGCCCCGGAGTACCTGCATCCACGTCTGGCTCTCTGGGGTACAGGGTGAGGCGGTGAGTGGCAGCCCGGCCAGGCCTTCGCCGTCGATGGGCGGTAGGTCTGGCAGCTCCTTGAGGTCATCGGCGAGGGGTAGCTCCTCCAGGTCACAGGGCCCCGGGGTCTCCCCTGGGCGGTCAGGGTCTCTCCACACTGGGGAGGGGTCCTCCGCAGCAGGCAACTCCTCTAGGTCAGGTCCGGCCTCTGTAGGTCTCGCCCTCTCTCCGGGGTAAGGGTCCTGTCCCCAGCTGCAGGGGCCTGGCGGGTTGCCCCCCTGTTGGGGGCTGGGCAGCCCCCACCGCCCACCTGGCAACCCTAGCTGGTCCCAGGGTTCAGACTGCTCCCCCCTCGTCGTCGAGGTCAGGCAGATCTGGTCTCTCCCACCAGCATCCGTCGGTCAGGGGTTTGCCTGGCCATCTGGGTCAGGCCCGGGCTGCTGCCTCCGGCGAGGCACATCTGTCTCAGCCAGCAGCTTCCCCCTGACTGAGCTGCCTGCCCTGCCTCTTATACTTCCTCCCAGGGTCCTGGCCCTGCCCCTCTGCTTCCGGGTGGCTTGGCTCGCAGGGCCGGGTTCTGTCCACTGGGGACCCAGGGAGCGTTCCTCAATCCCAGGCTCGGTGGCAGGCCCAAGCAGTTTGCTACAGGCTCCCAAGAGAAAAAAACGTTTTCAAGATGGAGGCACACATTTTTGGAGCAAAAGTCTTGCAAATATACATTTACAGAAGCATTAAGGCACTTTCTCTTTCTGGGAATCTGTTTATGAATACAAATTCTATCATTGTTCTTGGAAAATGAATACAGAGGGTCATGAATATTGTGAATGTTTTCAGATTCTTTATTTCCTTTTCTCTCTACCACCCATTCCCAGCATTAGTTTTCAATGAAAAATGCTACCAGTGTACAATTATTAAAAAGTAATATCTCATTTATAATGGTATCCTGGACAAAAAAGAAAAACAGAACAGCAATACTTAGCTACAAAGTTAAAATAAGTAAAGTGACAATAGATGCATAAATAATAACCAATTTTAAAATGTAGACGTCAGCCAGAGTCCTTGATTCTTTGGGCTTCTGCAGAATGATCAAAATAATATTTAATACTTTTTGTACCTGTATTTTCTTTCTGTTCTTAATGGGATTTACTTTGCATTTTCACCCACAACTTTGGTAGCACAAATAAATACGGGCATAATTTAATGAAAAGATTGTCAAAGGCACAAAGGTCAGTTAGGCACGTAACTGGCATTGAAAGTCAGTGGCTGTGGAGCACCCTCACTCCCATTTGTGGCTTTGAAAATTTCCTCCTAAAATAACTTACTACATCTCTCTGTGCTTCCTGTGCATCACTTCATATAAATGGGCCAAAATTCTCCTTATGTAGTTATGGAAGCTACTTGTTATTTATCACTGAAAGTTTGATGGCACATTCCATTACCCATATGTACCTGAGTTCAGGATGCACAGCTGTTTGGGTTTTCCTGGCTAAGAATCTTTCCCCTCCACACTCACACAATGCATGTACAGTACATAGTTTTTTGGCTGCTTAGACTCATGCCCATCTGTTTAGGATGACGTTCTGCCTACATGGAGGTGGGAACTTTTCATCAAGGTCTAGATTCCAAGCAGCGATAGGATGTCTATTTTAGGCTCGGACATTCCAAAAGCAAAATGTATGGATGCCTATTACGTTTCCAGCATACCATATACATATCTGTCACTGAAAGAGACACAGACTTGTTAACTGGCTCATATAATTTAATTTCCCAGAAAGAAAAATTTTGAATGGATTCAAAATGTAGCTAGTTCATATACTCCTAAATCATTTGGGAATGATATACCGTGTTTCTCCGAAAATAAGACAGGGTCTTATATTATTTTTTGCTCTGAAAGATGGGTTAGGGCTTATTTTCAGGGGATGTCTTATTTTTTTCCATGAACAACAAAGTGTATGGGGACCTTTACTTGTGAACCGCTTGTAAACTGTAACTAGGGCTTATTTTTGGAGTAGGGCTTATATTTCAAGCATACTCCAAAAATCCTGAAAAATCATGCTAGGGCTTATTTTCGGGGTAGGTGTTATTTTCGGGGAAACAGGGTAACAACAAAATCAGGTTTAGGAGAAAGATAGTAATTAAAAAGTGAAACTAAGGTAGGAGAATTCAGAAGGCCTGATTGCAAACTTGTTATTTACATTGACGAGCACCTATTCACCTAAGTAGACCCACTGACTTTAGGGGGACTACTTGTGTGAATAACTGCCCCCCAATGTGGGTAAGGAGTTCACAATCTAGTCCAAATTGATAAGCTTGTCTTCGGAGCTCATTCACCCCCTTAACAGTGCACAGAGCCTTTATTTTGTTGTCCTCTTCTGTAAAGTAGGTGTCACAATATGTACCCACCTTTGGAAAGTTCTTTAATACATTGTTTTTCACCTAAAGATCTCATTTGTTGCATCTGTGCCCGTTAAGCTGGGTAGTAGCAAGTTACTGTGTGGGAGGCTTACATTTCAGAGGCCTAATTCTTTGGGCGGATGGAGATTAAGCACATATTGGAAGGGATGTACTTGTGGCCTGGGAGGAGATTAATAAAAATAAAAGTCATCTACTTTTGCAGTGCTATAATACCTTTAATGCAAGATGTCAAAGCACTTTCCAAAAGTGGGTAAGTGTTTGGTTTTTTAGTCCTCATTTTATGGATGTCAAAACTGAGGCACACAGCTGATGAGTTGTCCAAAGTGCAGAGAAATTGCTGCATGTCTTGGAGGAGCTCCTTTACTGTGCTCTCCCAAACCCATGGCAGTCTCAGACCATTTAGAAATGCATATGCTAGTACAACTCTGCTCCAGTAAATGCAGATGTCTGTGTAGAAACAAGGGAGAGTGTGGGCATATATTGTGGAAATGCACGATAATCCTTTCAATGCTGCTGCCTTCCCACACCTCCTGTTATCCATTAAGATGCTATTGGTTTCAGTAAAATGTTAAGATGTACATGGAACACTCGGCGGCCATCAAGCGGATAATATTAGCTTTCTGGAGAATATACTAAGTATACTTACAAGAGGGTGAATTAGATATGTATGCCGCACGGACTACGCTGAGCAAGAGGGACTTCATTCTGTACTGAGATATACTGAAGTCTATAGGGCTGCCTGAGTGTAATTGAGCAGAATTTGGCATGGATTATCTTCTAAAATGGAATCAACACCTCATATTGTCAGCTTAATAGCGGATCACATCAGATGCTGATCCTATTCCCCTTCTTTCCCCACTCTGTCAATCTGGTTTAGTGCAGTATAGAACATTTTATAACCAGAAAAGCTGGTGAGTATGAAGAGGTATATGTTAGGGCAGAATTTTGAAACTTGCCTGCTGTGTATCTGATTTGCTGCAACCACCCTAGAGACTAAAAAACCCGGTTCTCGTCTTTCCTTTCTCCCATGGTAGATAAAGCTGTTAATTTAAAGAGAGAGATTAAGTGGAATAGACTGATAATTGTTCTGCCTCGTGAGGTTACCAAGAAACGCCTGTGTCTGCACAAACTCCCCATGCTTTCATTCCTTAAACAAATTATTTGTTCTTTATACATGGTTACATTTCTATTTAATGTTTTAAAAGAGGAAAGCTAGTGGTTTTGGTGTTTGGGCCTGATCCTGCATTCCTTGAGCACCCAAATCACTCATTATATTATCATTGTTGGAGTTTTCAGTGCACAAGGGATACAAGATTCAGCCTTTATAAGCATTACAGTAACTGCTTTGTGGTACCAGTTCTCTTGTCGTGCATTGAAGTAGGTATTCCTGACAATAAGGGATAGGTTTAATAAGCCACTGCTTTCTTGGCTTTATAATTCAATGTTAATAATCAGTTTGACTCTTGGAATTTACCGAGTGGGGAAAAAAAAAGTCTTAAATTTTTCAGTTACTTCTTTGCAGATAGTAAATGAAACATGTTTTGGCTTAATCCTATGAGGTGCTGAATGACTCCATTCCCATTGATTACCTTGGAATCATGTAACCAGGGCTTCCTTTGCAAGGAGCTGCTCCTGGACCCTCCCCCCGGCAATGAAGGGATGTGCTACAACACAGGTGGGGCAGCCTTTTTCATGGCTTTCCAGCAGAGCTCGAGAGTGGAGAATGGACATCCCCCAACCTAATCCCAACTCATCCCCTTCTGCCTCTGGACTATCCCCTCATTAGTCCTGCACTCCTGATTTCGGGGATGACTCATAATGGAATCTTGGAAAATGGGGGAAGAGTGTTATGGAAGCAGTTGGCTCCTGCTTGCAGCAGGGAGGGGAGAGATCTGTGTGTGGAAGATTCTCTCAGCCCATGGATCCAAAGAGCACTGTCTGGCCTCTAAGTAAAGGAACAGTTAAAGTTATATAGAACATTATCTTACATAGCCTTATTGTAGTCCTGCTCCTTCAGCCTTTGTTCAGGGAAAACTATTGAGTCAAAAGGAATTTTATCGGAATAGGACCTGAAGGACGAGAGCTCCTGTATCTAGGTATTGGATAATTTCACTAATGCCTGGAAGACCTTTATAAATGACTGATCATTGCAAATTAGCAAGTAAACTAAAAAACACGATAAAATCAAAGTACTTGGTTCTATTATTGTAGTTTAATTTTGATTATTTATGCTAGTACTTTGCTGAATAGCAGTAAATATGCTGAAGTGTTATTGCAAAATTAATGAAGTTTTAGTAATATGCAGCCTCACAATCAGCAAAACAGCCATTAGTAAAATGCTACTATATGTTCTTAATTATTCTTATTAGTATGCGTTTAGCGCTTTGTCTTTTGTGGCTGAGTAAATAACTTAGGCGTAATGTTGGGGGAAGTGTTTAAGGGAACGTGATGGTGTCTGGTCTTTCGTTGTTTGTTGGTTGTAACATTGTAAAATAGCAAAGTAGTAAAGTGTGCAGGAAAGGAATTTCTGCACAATATAGGCAGGTTACCTCATGCAAAAAAACCCCACAGATAAACGAAACAAAAATAAACATATATTGCCTATTTGCCGTAGAAGGGAGAGCATTTTTGTTGTCAGTAGAAAGGCATGTTGCCTTGGGTTTTGTCTTAGTGACTGAGAGTGTATCTGCTTTCAGCAGCAGACATACAAATGGTAAAGCGGAAATATGATCTTCTCATTGTTTGGTGGATTTTTTGCTGTTGAAAGGATGTCAGGTCTTTCTGTGTTTCTTTTATGCGGCTTTCAGGGGTGGCTTAATATAGGTACAGCAAAGCCTCGGTGGAAAATGTTACCTAGTTCTTATTTTCTTTTTCTTTCAAACATCTCTCCACACTGAAACAAGCTTTTGTAGGGGTGTGTTTTGTTCCGTTGTTTGTCATTAAAAACAATCAAAGACAGTTAAACACAGAATTAAAATGAATTACATTATGAAATAGAAAGATGTCAGTGTCTAAGATGGATTCCCTGCCCAGTTATTCAAGACTTTTTGCCATGGCCCCCATTATCCATCCAGGCAGTTACTATTACATTATATATATCTTAGGTACAACTAGTGCTGCCCCCTTTTGTTTCTGCGGAATTAGTCTGTTTCATCTAGGTTTGTTTATGCTAACTTGATATACACCTTGATGTGTTTCAACAGAATATACCAAGCTCATTATTTTGGCAAGAGAAGTTTCCATGGTTTCCTTATATCTGATGTCACATAAGACTTGTCTCTTGTTATGTGGACTCTCTAACTCCTTTTTATTTCTGATGGTTTAGAAAGCACATCTATAACTTGTGTGATGAAGATTAATCAAAGCTGTCATTATTCATGGCATTCAGATCTGACTTTGCCTTTCTATTTCTCATAATGGCATTCTGATGTATCTTTTCACTTTTTTATTTTATGATGCACACATGCTGTGTATGTATGATAAAGTCTGGCCAAAGGCAAGGTTTTTTTCCTACTTTGAACTGATTTTGGTACCTCTGAGTAGTTCAATATTCAGAATCTTCCTGTATCTATCTCTACTAGATCTAATTCTTTGGGCCAGATCCTCCATCTGGCCAAGCTGTGCTTGGTGTAAGACCAGAATGTGGAGGCATCAAAGGTAGTTTTAAGCCACCTTTATACTCCTCCTATCCTGGGATTGACCTGAAGGGGGTGTTATTTTTTTCTTGTTTCCCAAGGGGCAGTTCTGGCAACTGCGGATTGCTGAGGCCTAGGGATGCCCCAATCTCATTCCCTTTCCCAACCCCCTCACTCATCTGCCCAGCGAGCTAAAGGGAGAGTGGCATACAAGCTGATGCAATGGCTCCACACTGCCTGAGGGATTATGGGGCAAGTCTTCTGGCTTCATAGTGTCAGAGCTGGGCCAGGGATCTGGCCTCTTACCTTAAGTTCAGTATGGTTCTTCCTTACGTTAGAATTTGTCTGTCATAGACTAAGGTCTCCAGCAGCATTGTTCTTTCTGTTACTTCCTACACATTACCTTTTATTTATTTTTCATCTTAATTGCCAGCTATTATATCACTCCTACAGTTGAACACTGAACCCCAGATGAGGAACTTTGTTGAGGCTGCTCAATATAAGTTGCTATATCAGGAAAAATTGCAATGATATTTTGAAAATTTTCTCATCCTATTCATCTGTTGGGGGCATCAGCTTCTCTTTCACTCGGAATCACATTCCCTAATTTCCTTCTGTTAGTACTGCCAGGGTAAGCAGTAATTGGCAGTTGACTCAGTTCTGTATTCTGGTTGAAATTCACCCCTTCTCTTCTCTTGGCACACAGCCTGCCTAAATAGACTTTGTATAGGTGCAGCCGTCTTCCCTCTTGAGGTCGGGGTGCCCACTCCTGGTGGGGCAGACAGCTGTAGGTTCAGGCTCCAGCTCTCTGGGTGCGGGCAGAGCAGTCAATTGTTTATGGCCTTCATCTATATGGTTGGGGTGAAACACTTTGGGTGGGGCAGAGCCAATAAACAGTCTGAAGCCCTCAGCCCCCTGGCTGGGGGCAGACGACAGTTTGGGCTCTGGCCCTCAGGTGGGGGCAAAACCAGTAGCTCTCAGCTTCCCGGCTGGAGCAAACAACAGCCCAGTCTTTAATGCAGGTATCTTGGCCTAGGGTCAGCATAGAGCCAGCCCCAGGTGTGGGGTGACAGCAGGGTAGAGGGAACCAGTCCCACCCTACACCACTGAGTCCCAGCCCGGGGCCCTAGCAGGGACGAGTGATCCCACCCTGAGTCTATGGAGAAATCCAAGATTGCTGCCTCGAGCCTCGGCAGCACAACTGAATTAACATCTGGTTTCCCTAGGCTGCTTCCCATTGCTTTCTGGTGGTGGTGTTTCATTGCTGCTGGGGCCTGCTCCTCAGTCCCGTGGTCAGGCAGCCCTTCCTCGGGCTTCTCCCCCAGACTCTTCCATCTGCTGCAGTCGAGGCTTGCCCTCTCTCACAGCGGTCAGCCGCGGGTTCTGCAGTGGCATCAGCTCCTTCTGAGAAACATCTGCCTCCTTCCCCCATCCAGCTCCAACTGAGCAGCTGGGCCCTCATCTTACAGTTCTTGCCGCGCCTCTGCACTTACTGTGCAGCGTGTGGGATGAGTTTGGCTCTGCTCACTAGACGGCATTAATCACTTGGATACTGGAGGGAGGCCCTTCTGCCTCACTATAGTAGGGAACTCACAGAGGACTAAGGGGTCAGAATCTACCCTAAACAACCTGGGAGCAGGCTGTGCAGCTGATGCAAATCCCCTCCCCATTCCTCTGTGATCACTACTCTGGCCTAGAGGCTGGAAAAGCTGGTCTTGCCTCAAAAGACCCTAGGTGGGGTTTCCAAGCTACTAGATCCATGTAAGTGTGGATTCAGGGGCCTCTCTCCCAGTCAACCCCCAGTACTCTGTTCTGCACTGTCCTTTTCAGAACTGCACAGAGACAACCTCCTAGGCTTTGGTGGAAGTTCCCCCTACATACTTGCTCCAGCCTCACCCTATGCAGGGGTACCCAGAAGGCATCCACAGCATGGAGGACCTTGCATAGTCCCAGTACGAATACATTAATTTCACCTTCTTTGTACACCCAGAACTCTCAATGTAAAGGATGTTTTGACTATTCAAGGAACACTGAATAAGGCCTGATAATTAGTACTGAATACCTTGATTTGTGAGTATCAGTGTGAGAGATGGAGAAGTTATATGTTTGGGTTAAAAACAGGTATTAGTGTTAATCATGTTTAGTGAAGAAAATAGTTACAAGAAAATCAGTATTTGTTCATTGCATTTCAGTGGTGACATTGTGATTCCCTTTTCTGTACATTGAAACGTCACTTTATAAACATGTTCTGTGCATTAACTTTTTAACACCTTACTGTATACAATTCTGTTAAATTGTTCCAGGCATTAATCTTGTAGCAGTAATTTCTAGTCTTTCTTTCTCCCTCTTTAAGTATCAGACACCTACAAAGGATGCATTACTCATACAGGGACAGTTTTAGGTAGAAATTGTGGAATCTTATGAGCTTTAAAAGAAACATTAAAATTAGGGGTGGTCAAAAAATTTTGTACTCCAACATTTTGGGTTGGAAAAATCTGTTTTGTTGAAATCTAAATGTTCCGCAAGAAACTGTTAATTTCAGTGACATTTTTGACAGACAAATTTTGAAAAAATTCAGAATCCAAATGGAGTGTTTCATTTCGACACTCATTTTGTTTAAACTTCATTGTGTTTTGTTCTGACTTCCTTACTTCATTTAGACTGTTATCTTTTCTTATAAAGTTTTGTGTGATGTGGTGTTTACCCTACATGAGGCCTGACCAGATGAAATAGGCTCTTTAACCTTCTAGATTAAACCTGGAGGACAGCCAGGGACTCATAAAGGGCTGATGGCTGATGAAGCCCAGTGCGGGGAGGAGCATATAAGGCATATATATATAGGCATATAAAGAGAGGAAGTTGGTGGTAGTAGAGAGACTGGAGGAGGAGCTCTGCAGTCACTCCGTAGAGAGGAAGGGAGTTGATTAGGTACAAGGAGGAGTTCTAGGCAGAAAGTAACCTGGAGGATCCTGCCTTGAGCTACAGACTCTGGCAAGAAACTGAGAGGAGTGAAGTAGCCACAGGGAGTAGAGGAAGCCCCAGTGTTAAACCTAGAGGTGGGTGAGAAGATAGAGGCGAGAGGTAGGAAAGAGCCTAAGGACAGAGCAATAAGGGCAGAGCCTAAGCAAACTATATTGCTGGGCATAGGGTGCCAGGGCTGGAACCTGGAGCAGTGCGTGAGCCCGGGTTCCCCTACCAGCCACTGAGAAAGTGGCAGTCTTGGAAGTGGATCAGAAGACTGCATGAGACTGTAGATAGACAGTTTGGCCAGTGGTACTTTGATACCCTGAAAGGAGAGGACTGTAGTGACCTGGCCAGAGGGCTGAGTCACAAAGAGGGAGCATCCTGAGTCCCGAGGGAGAGAGACCAGAGGGTGAGCAACTGAAGGAGGTGGTGCCGGACTGGGGAAGAGCTAATTCCCAGATGTAGCCACAAGGAGGCATCCCGTTGGTGAACGACTCTTCATTACGTTTTGACATTATCAAAACGAAACATTTTATGCTTGTTTTGATGCTTCAAAATTGAAACATTTGAGAATTTTCATTTTGCAAAATATTTTGAGAGTCTGACTTTTCATCCCAATTTGCATCAAAAACAAATTTTGAATTTCCTGCAGGATGGAAATGCCATTTTCTGACCTGCTTTAATGAAAATGTTTTTTTACCTACAGCACTCTAAAGCAGGACTAGTAATGTTCTCCAGGCTGAGCAGCACATTCCTATTTTTTGTCTTGAACATGAAAACATTAGAGCTGCCAGAAGACTACAAGCTGTGTAATACACATAAAAACTTCATAAGTACATCACTGTTCAAAACCAAATAAAAAAAGGAAAAAATCAACCTCCATCCCCAAACTAAAAAACCAAACCAACTTTCAGAAATAGTTTGACTTCTCCACAAGATGGGTGACTTTTCCATGATTTTACAAAAGTCAAAAACAAGGACTACATATCTAGGCATTAAAGCAGTGCTGCTTTCACAGAGTTCAACAAATCGCTTTGGGACAACAGTTAGAACTTACAGTGAGAGTTACTCTCCCTGAAGTCAATGGGAGTAGGATCAGGTCCTCAGATTCTCTTATAAAAACCCTTCAGTAACCGTACTGTAAGCTTTAGAGTTTTTAACCATTACTGTAGAATAATGTAGTACTTTTGTATGTCTCACTGTGTTAACAGCTACACTTCAGGAGCTTATAATTCACCTCCCAACACACATGCACTTCCATTCCCCCCTCTTGTGCATGTTCCCACACACATGTGCACACATGCACTTTTAAAAACTATTGCTATGCCTTTTTCATGCTTGTAGAAGTATGCAAAACAGCTGACTGGGATCATGCACAATGTGTGAGTACACTTCTTCATTGCATCTAAGTGGTGCATCTGGACCCTAGAGAGGGGATGAGACAATTCAGAGGATTTTACATAATTGGAACTTGAAGTTACCTCTAGTTTACCCATAGGTAAAAATATTTTACTACCCATTGCCACCCTCCCACTGCCAGCTGAATGGATAAATGACTACCCATCTGAATGCTGTTCTGAAAGCTTTAGGCTTAAGTAAAGGCTTTCTTCTGTCCTATCCTGTCTGTTCTTTCTGAGGAAAATTTACCCTTGTGTAGATGGCCCATGTACATCTTAACTCCAGTTTAAGACCTTTTTTGAGGTGTTAGTTGGAGTTTAAGTGGAAGAGGCATCTTGTGCTGGCCCTCTGTGCAGGAGTGAGTTTCACTGGGGGTCGTAGAATTTAACAAACATTTGCGGTGTTGGAATCAGAGCAACTTAGGTCCAAAGCTGAGCTAAGTACAATAATTGTTTTTCTCTGATCCATCAGGCAGATGATCATCTCAACTGTTAAAATACGGTAAATGTTTTACCTGGTCACACCATTCACTGAATTGTGTACAAATAAGTGGATATAAACCATGCACCAGTTATTTTCTTTTACATATTTTGTAAATTCATATCTCATTACAATCTTGATCTCATTAGAAAGAAAGAAAGCAAGTTTACCAGAAAGACCCAACACAAGTCTTTCTAATTCTGAACTACTAAAACTCATATATTGAGAGAACCAAAAGTGAGTCCCTCGTTCATTCATTCATTCATTTTAGATCCATGTGCCATCTGTTACATTACCACAATACACTAAATCATTGCCTCTCTAAAGTATCAGTATTTTGCACTAAGGAAATAGACTGAGAGTGCCAGGAAAATGGCCTGGCATGTTTGATCTGTGTCTTTGGCAAACAGCGTGCCATTCTCCAACAACACAAACACAAGGAGAGATGCAGAGTTCTGCTCATTAGCCATTGTGCTCAATCTTAAACCAACAGAAAGAAGAGCAATTTTCTTCTCTGCGTTGCTGAATGCCAAAATATTATTCAGCAGCCTTAACACGCACAAATATCCCTAACAAGTTTATTCTACAATAAAAATAGCCACATTAGCAACAATGTTATTAACTACAACAAAAATTACTCAGCTACCAGCTCAAATCTAAGTGTAATAACAACTCTCCGACCACGTGTATCTGTTTTTAATACTGCATCTATTTTGCATCCATCAATGCTATCATGTGACGAGCGGAATACACCTTTTCCCTTAATCAACAAATGCACTGATACTAGAGTGATGCATGGCATCTCATCCAGACACAAGACCAAACCGTCATGTGGAGCTACAAAAATCTACCTGTACTTCAAGAGCAAGGGGGTGAGTATCACCATCCCAAACCTGCTGTCTTTACTCAGGTAAAATTCCCATGGAAATCACTGGGAGTTTTACCTAATAAAGTGGACAGGATTGGGGTCTATATAATTATCAACTTAATTTCTCCATCATAATTAATATTGAAAATGGGCATCAAGTGTGGCATCAAGTGTTGTGTAGTTTTTTTGTTTATTTTTACAGAATAGGATACTTTAAATCCTTCAAAATAGTTTAGGGTCAAACCAAAGGTCCATCAATATCCTGTCTTCCAACAATGGTTGGTTCCAAATGCTTCAGAGGGAATGAACAGAATAGGGCAATTACTGAGTGATCCATCCCCTATCATCCAGTCCCAGCTTCTGGCAGTCAGAGGTTTAGGGACACCCAGTGCATAGGATTGCATCCCTGACCATCTTGGCTAATAGCCATTGATGGCCCTACCCTCCATGAATTTAATCTAATGCTTTTTTTAACCCAGTTATATTTTTAATCTTCACAACATCCCCTGACAATGAGTTTCACAGTTTAACTGTGCATTGTGTGAAGAAGTACTTCCTTTTGTTTGTTTTAAACGTGCTGCCTAGTAATTTCATTGGGTGAGCCCAGTTGTGTTATGTGAAGGGATAAATAACACTTCCTTATTCATTTTCTCCACACATTCATGATTTTATAGACCTCTATCATATTCCCCCCTTACTTGTCACTTTTCTAAGATAGACAGTCCCAATCTTTTAAATCACTCCTCATATGGAAATTGTTACATACTCCTAATCATTTTTGTTGTCCTTCTCTGAACTTTTTCTGATTTTAACATACATTTTTTGAAATGGGGCGACTAGAAATGCACACAACATTTAAGATGTAGGCATACCATGTCTTTGTATAGTGGTATCATGATATTTATTGTTTTATTATCTATTCTTTTCCTAACGTTCTGTTAGCTTTTTCGACTGTTGCTGCATGTTGAGCAGAAGCTTTCAGAGAACTATCCACAATGACTTCAAGATCTCTTTCTTGAGTAGTGACAGCTAATTTAGACCCCATCCTTTTGTATGTATTTTTAGGATTATGTTTTCCAATGTGCATTACTTTCAACTTATCAACATTGAATTTCATCTGCTACTGTGTGGCCCAGTCATTCAATTTTGTGAGATCTCTTTGTAACTCTTTGCAGTCAGCTTAGGACTTAATTTATTTGGTGTAATTTTGTATCATCTGCAAATTTTGCCCCCTCACTGTTTACCCCTTTTCCCAGATCATTTATGAATATGTTGAACAGTGACGGTCCTAGTACAGATCCTTGGGGAACCCCACTATTTACCTCTTTCCACTGTGAAAACTCACCATTTATTCCTACCCTTTATTTCCTCCTTTTAAACCAGCTACGGATCCATGAGAGGACCCTCCCTCTTATCCCATGACTGCTTACTTTGCTCAAGATCCTTCGATAAGGGACCTTGTCAAAGGCTTTCTGAAAGTTCAAATACACTATATCTACTGGATCACCCTCGTCTACATGTTTCTTGACATTCTCCAATAATTCTAATACATTGGTGAGGCATGATTTTTCTTTACAAAAGCCATGTTGACTCTTCCCATACATACCATGTTTATCTATGTGTCTGATCATTGTGTGTTTTACTATCGTTTCAACCAGTTTTTCTGGTACTGAAGTTAGATTTCCTGGACTATGATTTCTAGGATCACCTCTGCAGCATTTCTTAAAAATTGGCATTACATTAGCATTCCTCCAGTCACCTGGTACAGAGCCTGTTTTAAGTGGTAGGTTACATACCACAACTAGTATTTCTGCAACTTCATATCTGTGTTCCTTCAGAACTCCTAGATAAATGCCATCTGCTCGTGGTGACTTATTACCAAAACCTCCTCTATTGACATCTCAGTCTGGGACAATTCCTCAGATTTGTCACCTAAAAAGAATGGCTCAGGTGTGGGAATCTCCTTCCCATCCTCTGTAGTAAAGATGATGCAAAGAATTCATTTAGCTTCTCTGCAGCTGCTTTGTCTTAGTTGAATGCTCCTTTAGCACCAAGATTAACCAGTGATTGTTTGGCAGGCTTCCTGCTTCTGGTGTCCTTAATTTTATTTATTTATTTATTTATTGCTGTTAGTTATTTGTGTCTTTTGCTAGTTGCTCTTCACATAATTTTTGGCTGCCTTTATTATACTTTTATACTTCACTTGCCAGAGTTTATTCTCTTTCCATTTTCCTCAGTAGGATTAGATAGGCAATTTCTAAAGGACGTCTTTTTGCCTCTTACCGCCTCTGTTATTCTGTTTAGGGATGTGGTGGCATTTTTTGGTTCTTTTGTTGTTGTTTTTTAATTAGGGTATACATATAGTTTGAGCTTCTATATGGTGTTTTTAAATAGTTTCCATGAAGCTTGCAGGCATTTCACTCTTACGACTGTTCCTTTTAATTTTAATTTCACTAGCTTCCTCATTTTTGCATTGTTCCCATTTTTAGAAGTTAAATGCTACTATGATGGGCTTCTTTGGTATTTTCCCCCACTACAAGGATGTTAAATGTAATTACATTATGGGGTTGCTAACACTGAGGGATTTAGCTATATTCACCTCTTGGACCAGATCCTGTGCTCCGCTTATGACTAAACCAAGAATTGCTTCTCCCCTTGTGGGTTCCAGGACCAACTGCTCCCAGAAGCAGTCATTAACAGCGTTTAGAAATTTTACCTCTGCATGCCCTCCTGAGGTGATATGTTCCCAGTCAATATGGAGATAGTTGGAATCCCTCATTATTATTGGATTTTCTGTTTCTGTAGCCTCTCTAATCTCTTTGAGCACTTCACAGACACTAGCACCATCCTGGTCAGGTGGTCGGTAGTATATTCCTACTGCTCTACTCTTATTATTCAGACATGGAATTTCGAGCCATAGAGATTCTTTGATACAGTTTGGTTCATTTTTACTATATTTGATTCTATGCCCTCTTTCACATATGGTGTTACTCTCCTGCCAGCACAACCAACTCTGTTATTCCTATACATTTTGTTCCCTGGTATTGCCATGTTCCATTCATTTTTATCATTGCACCAAGTTTCTGTGATGCCTATTATATCAGTATCCTTATTTAACACCAGGCATTCAAGTTCACCCATCTTAGTATTTAGACTTCTAGCATTTGTATACAAATGCTTATAAAATTTGTCAATATTTAGCTGTCTGCTGTAATTATACTTGAATGGGACTCTTTTGTTTGGCTGTTTCTCTTCGGTACTGTACTTTATTAACTTCTAACCTCTCTTCTGTACGAGGATATGGAGTATCCCCTGAATAAATGTCCCCTCTCCCAGGGATGTTTCTTTCTGAACAGTGTGTTCCTTTGCACCTGTCAGCTTTCCCCCAGTCCTTACTTTTAAAACTCCTCTATGACCTTTTTAATCTAACCTGTCAGCGATGTGATTTCAGTTTGGTTTTGTTGGGGCCCATCCTTTCTATATAGGATCCTCCTTTCCCAAAAGGTTCCACAATTCTGAATAAATCAAATTCCTCTTCAGAACACCACTATCTCATCCACTCCTTGAGACCCTGCAGTTCTGTCTGTCTCACTGGCCCTGTGCGTGGAACTGGAAGCATTTCAGAGAATTCCACTGTGGAGGTCCTGGACCTTAATCTCTTGCCTAGCAGCCCAAATTTGGCCTCCAGGACCTCTCTCCTACATTTCCTTATGTCATTGGTACCTACATATACTGCTACCACGGGCTCCTTCCCAGCCTTGCACATAAGCCTATCTAGAGGTCACAGGAGGTCCATAGCTTCACACTGAGCAGGCAATTCACCATTCAGTTCTCTTGGTCATCACAAACCCCGCTCTCTGTATTTCTAATAATTGAATCTCCCATTACTATTACCTTTCTCTTCCTAATAACTGGGTTTCCCTCCCTCAGAAAGGTATCATCAGTGTGAAAATAACCATGACATCATCTGGAAGGAGGGTCCAACTATGGGACCATTTCCCTCCAATCCAGCTTGATATTCTCCTTTCCTGAGACTTTCATTCTCCTCAACAGCACAGAGGCTGTCTGACTGGGACTGGAATCGCTCTGTGTCCCTAAAAGTCTTGTCTAATTACCTCTCTGTCTCTCTTAGCTCTTCCAGTTCAGCCACTCTAATATCAAGAGCCCATGCTCAGTCTCTGAGGACCATGAGTTGCTTGCACCAAATGGACACAAACCTACCCACAAGGCAGGTAATCATATCTTCTGGATTCAGTGCAATAAACTGGATAGCCCCCACTCTGCTGCTAAACTTCTGCCTGCATTATTTTTACTGTTGCAGAGGGTTTTGCTTGTTTGTCCTTTGTTTTTTTTGGGGAGTGCATTTATTGGCCTAAGATTAGAGTACATTTGTTAGGTATATCTGGCTCTCATACTCCCCCTCTAAACTCTCTCTGAGAACTCCTCCCTTTGCTGCTCTGTTCACTAGCTCTTCTAGTGGTTTAGGAGCTGGTTTTCTAATCCCCCTGTTCTTCCTGAGTTAGCCCCACCCTTTTGTCAAGGGATCTTAAAGAGGTTAGGGATCAAAGGATAGAGCCTTGTTAGGAAGCTCTCAGCCTTGCCTAGCAGGCTGCTAGGCTCAGACCCCAACCCCCATAATAGATCACACTATAAACTTCAGTGAAGCAGGCACAGAGCAAGCAAACACACAACAAACAAACTAACAGACAACATACTCACCCCATGGGGTTACGTACCCACTCCTCCTTCACCTGGAGAACTCCCTTGCAAAATACCCGTTTGCTGCTCCCGTTTACTGTCTTTATGCCCCATCCTGTTTTCTATCTCCTGGGCCACACTTGTTTCATATTAGTTGTATCATTAAATTCTTAAAAGTTGTTAAAGGTGTTTTTTATAAATTAAATTGATCTTAAAGGCACTCAGACAAGTTTAAAAATATTAACCAATGGTTCTAGTTGCAAAATAGGAGGTGTTTTGATTCTCAGTCCTGCTTTCGCGTTCTGTGAACTGGGAATTTGTGGCACACAGCTCTCAACTCTGAAGGGAAGGAAAGAGGAAGATACCTTAAATTGCTGAATAGCAATCTCATGAGCCAGTGGGACTCACTTTGGAAGCCATCAGTCCTTAGTGTGAAGGCTGATTCCAGGGCACTGAGAGTGCAATGTGTGTGGCCAGCCTTCTCCGTCCTCCAACATATTGACTTCCACTATACTGTTACTTAAATCACCACATTAATATTTAGCATTCTTTTGGCCTGTTACACCAGTTTTACAGCATTATATTGCTACTGATTTCCGTGCGGTTACCCCTTATGTGTACCTGCATAGGTAAGAGGAGAGTCAGGCCCTTTTAACTTAAACCATACACAAAGGAAACTTCATTTCATATTTTGTAAAATCCTATTTGCTCTTGACATGTGATGGTATTGCTGGGTGCCATCCTTGGAGCCTTTGCTTTTCTTTTTTCACCCTCTTCTTATTGTGTCTGTCTGTTCTTGGAGTTTCATGCGCTGCCAAATTTTAGCCTGGAGTGACAGCAGAGAAATGAGCATTATAATGAAAGTGCTGACAAACCCTTAGCTCTAATGACGTGAATGGTGCCGCTCTTATTTTAGTCTGCAGCGTTCTTCACTTTAAATCTTTAATGCTATTTTCTGCCTTTATCCCATGTCAAGCAGGAAGATCACTCAGGTGGTTTATGGCTTAAAACTTACGCAGTTAAGCAAGTTGTACCGTGGTGTGGAGAGGGTGCTCTGTGGGGGCTACCTGCTCTGCTCCATTGCAGCAGTGCGGAGATGTTCAAGGGCTGCACCATTCTTCTTGCCCTCTGTGACCATTGTGATGGCACCTTGTTCCATATGACTCAGGGAAGGAAGGCCTCTGAGGCAGGAGAAAGAGGGCATTTGTCAGCATAATGAGAAGAGGGAGGGATTGAGGCATTAACTGGGAGAAAGTTCAGCTCACAATAAAGAAAGAGCAGTTGGTGTAGGAACGAACATCATAGGCTAAGTTCTTTAGAGCAGGGTGTGTATCTTCCTCTGTGTGTGTGGATAGCGTCGAGTGCATCCTGGGTATTACCATAATGCAAATACTAAATAATAACAGAGCTGGATCCGGACAGAAATATTCACCTAATATGTTTGCACTGTGCTTGCCTGAGAGTTGCAGTGTTTTTGTCTGATAGCACAGTAACAAAAGGCCTTATCCTGCTCCCATGGAGTTTTTCATTGTCCTCAGAGGGAGCAGGATCAGATCCTAAAGTAGGAATTTTGGGTCAGCCCCTCAGCTTTTTTCAAACTACATAACTCCAGGGATTTCACTTGAGCCTGGCCAGTTTACACCAGTTGAGGATTTGTGGCCTCTGGCCTTCAGGAAAGTATCTGAAAAATTCTCTCTGATCCTGGGCCGATAATTTATTAACATTCAGCTCACATATCACATATGTATAGTATGAAGGAGAAACCTGCCCATAGACATATAAAAAGAGAGGGAATAAAATAAGAATACAATGAGTGAAATCATGGACTAAATTCAGATTTGATTTTTGACTTAAATCCCACACATGTGGATGCCTTATAAATACAGATTAATAGGTATAATAAGTGTGTGCAATACCTCTGAAGCCACTTTCACCAGGTCTAAATTTGGCCTATTTTTTATCAAAAGCCATGGGCAAACTGATTCAGTTTAGAATCTGTTGTGCTTATCTGTGTGTTTATCTGTTACTAATAAATCCTGTGCTGCTTTTAATCTTTATTACTTGAGATCATTTGCATAAAATCATATGAGTTCAGCTGCTCCTGTCTGAAATCATCAGACTCCTCAGTTGCATCACTGCAGGTTGCTATGGAAATGATGTTGATGTCACCGATGAAAGATTTTTTCACACAACAGAGCAGCCCTCTCCCTTGCTTGCTTTAGTTTTTCTCTTCAGTTTGAACATATAGCAGAAGCAAAAACAATTCTCAGCATCTCCTCAGTTTCTGTGAAGTCTGTTTGGGTCGTGTGCTGTAAGTGCATTGTGGCGCTGTGGTGTGCTGCCATGTGAGAGTGGCTGCCATGCTTCTAGCCAATAGATGTGGGGCAAGTTCTTTAGCTCCTCATCTCTATTAGAGCCCTTTTTGCTCTTTTAAGAATTTGCTATATGAAGAAGGAAGGAGCAGCTTGACAGCAGTGATGCCCACAGAATTCAGTAGAACAAACGGTTTCTTGAACAGTCAGCTAATACCAGCACTGTGTTACTCTCCAAGAGGTATTCTTCTGAGGGATAGCAATCTACTGACACTGTTGAGAACAGCAGCACTGGAGATAGTAGCATGCTCCTCTAAATCAGGTTTAATTAATGAAGTTAAAAGAATCTGCAAAGCCTCTGAGAGTGGGAACTACAGAAGTGAATGTAACCAGCTTTCTCTTTTCTTTCATTACGTTTGACATTTTTAAGATCAAGCTTTGTTTGAGATTTCTGAGAACTGACGGGCTTAGTCAATAACATTTCACTGGGATATAAAAGATACATGCACCAGAAAACTTATGAAAAAAACAAGTGACTCATTTGTTAGGTAGCTTTAGTTTGATTCTGTTATGTAGGACAATAGGTCATGGTTACAGTACATGTATGGAAGTCAGCACTCATGATTTTCATTCTCAGCTCTGTCACTATCTCGGTGTATGACCTTGGATAAATCATTTTGCCTGTCTGTGCCTCAGCAGTGGGGATAATACACCCTAACTTTAAAGTGGGGATAGTGCCCTAATTCCCAGGGGTGTTGTGAAGCTCGATTAATTGATTTTTGTAAAGCACTTTGAAATCTTTAAAAAAAGGCATTTATAAGTCCGAAGTATTGTTCTCTGAGATAGTTTGGTGTGTTATATAGCAATAGTAATTAAATCAATGTACAATCCAAATGTATGGTTTCTCTGCTCTCCAGTGCTATTTGTATGGAACACAGAACCCATAAAGGGACTGTAATGGAAAAGCCAGTTAGGCCCAGGATTAGATGTCTCTCGGTCATGCATGCAATCTTAATAGCTACAACCCTAAATAATGTGGGTTGTGGTTTTTTCCATATACAATTGTGAATAGGTAATAAATATTTGGACTCTAGAGTAAATTTTAAAGGTCTTTATGATTTTGCCTTTATTGCTATTTGCGATGCGGATATGATTTGAGACTCCTGGCTACCAATGCAAAACAGTGATACTTTGCTGAGAGTCTGCTAAGCTTGGAAAGAACTTTAAAAAAAAAAAAATTGCCATCCCTGCATACTGAGAGAATACGGCTGTGCTGGGCAATACATATTTGCAAGTGTGCACACATGTGTGCACACACACGGTGTTTGGGTCAGTTAGAGGCCTGAGTAGCAAAACCCATAAAAAGTAGAGAAATAATAGGTTTTTTACAAGAAAATGTGTTGGTATTTGTAGTGTTTTTCTCCCCAGAATCCTTGGCCAAATTGTCCCATGCACACTTTTTCACATTACACTGCATTCTTGGTTGCCTCCCTTCATCCCAGTGGTAGCTCAGATTCAATGATACTGTGTTTTTACAGTTGAAAATTGCTTTGGGATCCGTTGGGATGATACGTACTAAACACACAAAATATAATAATAATGATTATTGTTATTGGTCAGGATTTTGTCCTTGATGCCCTCTCACAGACTGGACGGTGCAGTGGAGCAATTTTGTAGTTGGAACTTCCAGGAGGAATTCTGGCTGAGTCAGCTAGAGTTGCTCTTGGGAGCTCACAAGGCATACATGCCAGAGTGGTAGCTCTGCCAGCGTTGGAGAGGGAGCCAGTATGCTCCCTACTCTGTGCCTTCCCTCGGGGCAGAGGGGGACAGAGATCTGGCCCTGTTCTCAGCTGATCCCATCCAAACCCCTTTTTCTGGCAGCTGGTGTCCACAGGGGTGTTTAAAGGAAACAGGCACTCCGCTTCTCAAAGGAACTCTGGCAAGGTCCTGTGCAGGAGATGTGCATTTTGGGATGGAGCAGTTAGTTGAGTCACCTCCTTATCTTGGGTACTCACTCACTGGCTGGCCAGAATCTGGGTCCACTGTTTATTAATTTATTAATTAAAACTGACAAAACATTTCCAAAACAGTTTGGCTTGTCTTCTTCCTAATTAATTGAATGTCAGTGGTATGTGATCAACAAGTATCTACATTCCGTTATAAGGCTTACTTCTGTCTGTGTTTCCCTGTGGAAAGCTCACGCCTGTCTCTCTAGGAGAGGAGTGCGTATAGATGTCTGTCAAATTAAATTGTCTTCTAGATTTGCCCTTCATTCACATGTGGTAAGAGTCTAAAAATGGTCAAGGATATTTGGTGCTAGGCATGCATGCATGCACATGGCCTTATGCAGAGACATGTATACTTTGAATGTTAAAATACCAAGAAAAAGTTTATTTCACTGTTTATCCTCTAGATACTGTACTCTCGCCTCCCTTTTGAAGCTGAAGAGAAAAGAGATTATTAATGCACTGGCTGATTCGACTTGTTAAAAATTTCTTCTTCACTAAAAAAGAAAAAAAAATCAGATGCCTTCATTGACTCAAATTACATCACCGATTTAGTGTATATTTTCCCAATGACTAAGCATCTCATTTTTATACTGATTATGAGTTCTTGTCAGGAAAAATTGGTCACAGTTCAGATGTTTTCTAACAAGACATCAGCTGCATCGTTAGTGTTTTTTCTCCCTCTAAACTGAACCTCAGCTCATATGTAAAAGAAATAATATACTGAGCTCCATATTCCTACCTCCCCCATCCTCTACAGATCACACTCCATTGCAGTTGTACTGTAATTCACTTGTGGCTCAGCCATTTATAAGTTAGCACTCTCGTGATCACTAGTGGAGCTACAGAATCATAAACATTAGTGAGGGAAAGCACTGTTAGATCATTCAGTTCAACCCCCTGCCAATGCAAGATTGTTACCTAATAACTCTGGCAAACACATTCCTTTCCACTTATATGAGAAGAAGCCTGTGGAACATGTTGAGGGCACAGAAAGGGGCAAGGAAGATGGGTTTGCAGAGGTATGGGGTTTAGGGGAAGTCAGTGGAAGTATGTTTCCTGAGGAATCTAGCTACTTTGGGGGAAAGGGGACCAGCCATTGCCATTGAGACATTTGCTCTCACTATATGGCTGCAAGTTTTTTTCCCCAAAGAGTCTGGAGCCTGTAGCTCTGCCTTTTCTGTAAAGCCCTGAAATCCCTTCCAAGGGAGTCAATACAAGAATGGGCCTTCTGCCTTCCTCCCACAGATTTTAGTGCAGGACAGAATATGGACCTCTATTCTACAGTGCAACACATTTAATTTCTATAAATGTTAATAGATCTAATGTATGTATAGCAAGTTGTGCTATGGATCTGTGTTCTGCATCATGAATTGAAATGGTAAATACTCTCTCATGTTCCCAGAGTAGTTCTGTAGCAAATCCTGTTTTTAGAATCCTTCTGTATGACCTGCTAAGTCTCATATCAACCCATTTGCTTAGGTTTTAGACCGACAGTCACTTTTGCCTTATACAAAGAGCATGTGGCATCATGGCATTTGGCATATTTGCAGGACCAATCCTGGAAGATGCAGTCAGTGACATTTATAGGAGTTGACAGTGCTCAGCCACTGCCAAGATATGGCTTGTTAGACCCAAACCTTATTTATCTATGATATCTGCTGAACTGTAATCTCCCCTCCCCTTTTCATGTTCAGAAGGTTGTTTAATAACTGATTAGTTAACAGTGATTGTTCTTGCTATACCTAGGTCCTCAGTTGGCATATCAAGTAGGTTTCTGGAATACTGTGTGGCAATTCATGCAAATAGCATGTAAAGGCCTAAGCCCAGGTCATTTCCTCGACACTTTTCTTTAGTGCAGGACACTTAATACTCCATATGTGCGTGGGACTGGACACCCATCCCGTCACTGTTCAGGTTCCACAGCCACCTCTCTGCCCACAGCTATGAAGATATGTTTTTGTAGGTATATTAGAGCAACAAATCCAGCCAAGCAGTGTGTATCCAGTGACATGCAGGGATTTCATTTCTGCCGCTGTTTCTCTATGGAACCTGTTTTTCTAGTCTGCACTCATGGGATGGCCATAAGAACATATTCTGTATGTACCCTGGGACAAAGAAGTTTATCCTATTTATCTGTTTCCTGTGTTAAGAGTATTTGTGAGCGTCTTTGTTTTAGAATGATGTGTTAGTTATGGTCATACCACTGCTAGAGTGAAAGTCAATTAGCTTCCTGTAATTGGAGATTTGTGAAACTACACAGCTTCCTCTTGATCATGATAAGCTGCTATGTAATGTTTGTCATGTGTTTAAGAAAGCAAGCTGAAATCCATTGCATGGAACACTATGGGACATTTGTATGAGGCATTCTGGCATCCTGTGCTCTTTATCTAAGAAAGACTTACTGTTGAGAATACTGGTACAGCTCCACACTGGGAACTTTAGTCTAGTGTAGGCTGGGCGAGACTCGTAGTGACTACTGGGACTGTTAAAAAGTTGTCATCTCATTCTGCTCAGAACATGTCTAGCTGACACCATGTTGAAAATGCTAGTGGCTGCAAGCTCCCAACCTTGCTACTTCCATTGAAGTGGAACCAGTGTCAGCAGCAGTGGCAATTTTTTGTACATGTGGATCTACATAAACCTATTCTAGACAAAGATTTAGGGTGCAGCCCTAAAGACTGTAGTGACCTCATTAAATCCACTAAAGGCTTTTTATTATGGGCCTGATGCAGTGTCTACGGAAGTCAATGTAAAGATTTTCACTAACTTCAGCTGCTTGTTGGATCAGGCTTTATGTTGCCTATGCACCACTGCTGTTGGTCACTCCTTGTGCTGACTGAGCATCAATGCTTTCAAGATGGTTTCATGGCGAGAGTTATGCGCAAGCTGCTCCTGCTCTTCTGTGCGCAATTTGGTGAGTAATTTCATTTTTTACACAACTTGGAACAGTAAGTGCCACAGTGATTAAAGAGACACTAAGGGAGATAGTGAGGAAAGAAGAGAGAAATAATACAACATGGAGAGGTTCCCAGACTCTTGCATTGGTGACAAGGAGTCTGTGAGTCCCTTGTGTCTCTTAAAGACAGACACTTTTCTGCTGAGACTTGGCCCACTGCTAAAAATTACATAGTAATCCAAATTCTTTCCTCCTGTATTGACTTTTAGTGAGTGCCTACACTATAATCTGAGGTGTGATTGCAGCACCAATAGACATGCCCATGCTAGCCTCACCTGTGCTAGCATGGCTAAAAATAGCAGCGACACAGGCTTCAGCATGGGCTAGCAACGTGAGTACACACAGAGGCCTGTGCTGCTGTGCATGCACTGCTGTTTTTTGCTGGACTGTTTTTCCCTTGGGGGAAGCTGGCACAGGTATGTCTACCACTGCTGCAGTCACACCTTAGATTACAGTGCAGGTATAAACTCAAAATCAGTGGGTTTAAGTGTGTGCAAGTGAAGGAAGAACGGGGCTCAGTGTGAGAGGTGCCAAGAGAGGGAGGGATCAAACCAGCCCACAGGCAGGATCAATTTTAATAATACTGTAGGAAACTAAGTTTTACATAAAACTTACCCAACAACCCCAGAAAACCAGCTAATAATCAATGAAGATTCTCAGCTCTTTACAATGTTGAGTTAATCCACAGATTTAAAGTGCTGCAATTAACAAGAAGCAATTGATGGTATGTTTAGACTAACAAGATTGCTGTATACAGGGCTCATATGACTTAATACAGTGACACATATAACCCCAGTATTCCAGGTATCAAAGAAAAAATTCAATGACAATACTCTACCCTGGTACCCAATTCTGCAACCCTTACCCACAGGGATAGTCCTATTGACTTCAATTAGACTGTTTTCATGCATCAGGACTACAAAATGTCAGTAAATATTACAGAATAAAGCTCTTAGGTAACCAAATGCATAGTGAATAAAAATATATATATTGTATGTCGATCTGCCTAATGTATCTCTGAGGCTCTGTCACCTTAGTGTCTAAGCATCAAACAACATTTATGAAGAAATCATAGAAAGTTAAAACAGTTGGTTTTTCTTCTCTCCTTTTTTTTGAGGTTCCATTGGTGTGTGTAAAGCTTTTTAAATGAATTTGTGCTGATAGAAGTCTTAATCTAAAAGTTGCCTGCAAGGAAATGTCTTCTCCTTTCCTCACAAATGTAAAATCACAATGACCACTACATTACACTTCTCTGATATGCAGAACAAGTAATATTCAGACTTGGACATGAGACAGGTTTAAGTTCTGCTGTCTTGTGAACCTTTGGGATTAGAAATGAGAGCATTATACCATTGGAAAGGGACGTACAGTCTCTTTTTCTAGCCAGGGTAAGTTCTAAGTTATGCGTAGCAAACTGTTTCAGGTAATATTTACACTTGAGTCAAATTTGTCAGTTATTTTCCTAAAATATTTTTTCTAAAATAGTTTTTCAGTAAAATATATGGCATGTAAATAATAGATATTGGGGTAGAATAAAACTTTTATTAGGATGAATTTTCAATGCCTTGCATAACTAATTTATATCTTCAGCATTTGTGAATAATGTGGTTATCCTAAACACATGTTAATGGAGTTTTTATACCACACCATACAAATATTCCCCTCTCTTTCTTGCAATATTTCTTTAACTAGTAAGAGTGCTGGTGTCACAAGCCCCAGTTCAGCAGTCCATCTGTATTCCACAAAGTACTTAAGCACGTGTTTAACTTTAGGCATACACTAAAGTTCTCTTGACTTCACTAAGACTGAAGAATGTGCTTATTTTTTCCTGAATACAGATAAACTTAAGCATGTGCTTAAATTTGAGGGCTGACATTTTATTACTACTTCTAGGAGGAGCTTTAGTTGGCTGACACTGGGCCAGATGTCACTGCCATTTGTTTCAAACACACTGAGCTCATCATCTGAAGTCAATAAAAATTTTGCATAAAAACTTAGGGTAGAATATTGTCCAAACATTGTGCTTTCCACAGAAGAAAGCAACACAAATGTTGCTTCTTTTTACCAGATTTAAAGTTGTTGTTGAAAGCTGGAAACATTAGTCAAGTTTGTTTAAGGTATGAATATCAAGCAAATGGGAGGTTTGTGAGCCCATCCAAAACTTCTACTCTACTTACGTAAACTGATTTATAACAAAACGATCCTGATCTCCTTGCTTGACTGCATGACATTTACTGGGGTTATTTCTCCTCTGGACTACAAGAGCAGAAATGAGAGCATTCTCGGACTAATAAAAGAACTTTATCAATTCTATAAAGTCACACTGCCTACTCCCACCCACTAAGAAGTCTTAGCATGTGAAATATCCTGGCAACTTTTTCCTGCTTTCAATTATGACCTTATAGATTTGGGGGGAAATACAATAATCACACTGCGTCCTGCCAAGATCTTAATACTTATGACCCTCACTAAGGGCAATGTTCTGCCTTCCTTTCAAGGGAGTTCTGTATGTAAATATAGCAAGTACAGATTAAATAGATTTTAAGGCCAGCAGGGACCATTGTGATCATCGATGGTGACCTCCAAAATAATAAAACCCATAGCACTTCCATGAATTAATTTCTGCTTCATGTCCAATAACTCTGGTTAAACTAGAGTATATCTTTTAGGAAAACATCCAATATTAATTTAAAGACTTCTAGAGATGGAGAATCTCCCACAACCCTTGGCAAATTGTTTCCCTGGTTAATTACCCTCACTGTTAAAAATGTGCACACTATTTCTATTAAGAATTTATGTCGCTTCAGTTCGCATGGGATCTTTGCATAACTTTGGGTCCTACATTAAAGAGCTCTTTATTATCTAATTTCTATTCCCCACGTAGGTACTTACAGACAATGATCAAGTCACCCTTAACCTTTTTTTTGAGAACAGATAATATATTTCTTGAATTTTTTCACTGCAAAGCATGTTTTCTAACCCCTTGATCATTCTTGTGATTCTTCTCTGAACCCTCTCCAACTTTTCAACATCCTTCTTGAAGTGTGGACATCTGACTTAGATAGAGTATTCCAGTGGCCGTCACACCAGTGCAAAATACAGATATAATATAAGCTTTCCACTTCTCCTTGATATTCCCATTTATACATCCAAGGATTGCATTAGCCTTTTTTTGCCACAGTGTTACACTGGGAGTGTATATTCAGCTGATTATCCACCGGACACCCAGGTCTTTTTTAGAATCACTGCTTCCCAAGATAGAGCTCCTGCATCCTGTAAGTATGGTCTGCATTCTTTGTTCCTAGATGGAAGTTTTTAGATTTGGCTTTATTCAAATGAATATTGTTCAGAGGTCAGAAATTATTTTATATTTTCTTCTGAGTCATTGATAAAAATATTAAATCATGTAGGGCCAAGAAATTTGATCCCTATGGGATCCCACTAGAAACACACCTGCTCAGTGATGATTCCCTGTTTAGAATTACATCAAAAAAATCAAGTTAGCTTGACAAGATCTGTTTTCCATAAACTCATGTTGATTGTCTTAAATATATTACTCTCCTTTAATTCTTAATTAATCAATTTCCATATCAGCTATTCCATTATTTTGCCAGGGATTAATGTAAGGCTGACAGGTCTATAACTATGTGGCTCATCCTGTTTACACTTTTTAAATATTGGCACAACATCAGCTTCCTTCCAGGTCTCTGAAGTGTCATCAGTGTTCTAAGACTTACTGATAAGGGTCCAGAGAGCTCCTTTCCAGCTCTTTTAAAACTCTTGGATGTAAGTTATTTGGACATTCTGATGAAAAAATATTTAACTTTAGTAACTACTGTTTAACATCCTTTGTAGTTACTGTTGAAATGGAAAGTGTGTCATCATCATCATCATGGTGTGATATGAATCTATAATCCAGCTTTTCCCAAATGTAAACACTTTTGCCTTTTTGCATTATTTTTGACATTTCTATCATTTCTACGTAGAATGAACCAATACCATTGTTAGGATTACTTTTGTTCTTAATATACTTAAAACATTCCTTCTTAGTATCCTTAACTCTCCTGGCTGTAGATTTCTCCCTGTGTCCTTTTCCTTGCTTACCAATTTCCTATAATACCTACCTTCTAATTTATATTAATTGCTATCATCTTCCCCCTTTTCCCATTTGTTACATTTTTTTTATTATGATTGTTTATAGCTGCTTTCACTTCCCCTTTAAAACAGGCTATTTTTTAAAACTGGCATAGCCTTTGTTTTGATTGTGGCTTTTTGAGTGTCTGGTAAAATGTTCTTTAGCAATTCCTAATTATCATTTACATTTTTCTGTTTATATTCTTTCTTCCAGCTGATTTGACAATTGTTTTCAGCTTTTTGAAATTGCCCTTGTAAAGTAGCTAAGACACATATTATTGGTTTAGACTTTATTCTGTTTACAAATGAGCAGTGTAATCAAGTCATGATTACTTACACATACACAACCACTAATTTATAGTTCTGTAATCAATTCCTCTTTATCTGTCAGGATGAGGTCAAATATAGAATTCCCCCATATTGGGTACAACACTTTTTGACTTAAGAAATTGTCATCTATCATTTTTAGAAATTCTGAGGACACTTTAATACTGGCAGCATCAGACCTCCAGCAAATGTCACTCAGATTGAAGTTCACTATGATTATATACATATCAGTTCATTTATAAATAATTAAAAATTACTTTTTAAAGGAAACTCTTAGAAGGTCAGGGCAAATTAGAGCAAGGAAATGACTGTTGAAGACATAAAATAACTACTCCTGCAACATCTCTGCGTGGAGAACTCACTGACATCAGTGGGAGTTCTGCATGCGGAATGGCTAGAGGATCAGGTGATTCCAAATATTGCTACTTCAGCATTAATGATAATTCATCTGGAGGTCAAGTTATGATAAGGTAAAACAGATTAAGGCCAATAGCAAAGTCAGTGTATCTTAATAGTCTTGCTAGACATTAACTAATCAATAATGACTGACAAATGGGCCATGGGAAATTTATTTCATTTTTGTATATTATGTGCTACTTCTATTTACATGTCATAATGTGACAACGTACTAGTTTAAATATTTAATTTCAAAGTCATTAAGAGTAGCTGCTACTTAGTATTGATTGAAACAGTGTATCATCTTTTCTAGATCAAAGTGTCTCCTTTTTGTGTTGTAATGAAAGAGTTTGACACTTTGATACAAAGTTATTCATTGCAACACAAATCAGGGCCCTGATTCAAGAAATCATGTTAGTGTCTCATTGAAGTCAATAGACGAACATATGCTTAAAGTTAAGCACAGGCCTAACTATTTGCCTGTATCATGGCCCATGTTGAGACCTCCATGTAGTTTAAGCAACCTGTTTGACATTCTACATTAATATGGCTAGAGATTTAGGTCCATGGGTGACTACAGCCCTTTAAAGAAGTAGGGAAAAATCCTAAATATTTTAATAGGATACTTTTCATTCCTTAAATTGAATCTGCTCATTTTGTTCTGAGGGGCAGTTTCCTAGATTTACCATTTTAATTCTGTATATGTTTTTATACCATATGTTTCACTGTGGTATCTGAATGCTTTCTAGAAGTGCATTAAACAAAGTGATTCCACATCTGATTTCTGTGAGGCATTTAGTAGACTTATTGGTATTAATATTTTGTGCCTCAAGGATATACAGTTTATTATAGTTAAGGAAGTGTGTTTGTCCTAGCTATGATTTCTTTGACAAAAACCATGATACTAAGAGTTTTTTTGTCCCATAAAAAGGCTTGGTCTTTCTTATGCCATCCAGTGCATTATTGAGCAAGACTCCTTTGTGTATCTTTACAAATTTAGTCCTATCTATGTCCAGAGTAGTGTAGTCTAGGCTTCTGAATAGTTTTAAACTATTACTTAAATATTACTACATGATCTTAAATAATTTTATTATGAAATAGGCGTATTTATTTGAATTTTTCTCATAATGTCCCACAAGAAACTTGTGTAGTATTAATTAAAACATTGTGTGCCATGAATTTTCCTTCTTTAACCTAAAGTTATGCATTTTTGTCATAATTTATGTCATTTTACCACCAGTTTTACAGTAGTTTAGGCTCCTGAGGGCTGTAATGCTTTGGTCTAATTCTCATTGTTGGCTTGGTTTGGGGGTGGCTGAATGATGTTTAGTGGCCTGTGATATGCAAAAGGTCAGATTAGATGATCTTGTGGTCCCTTCTGGCCTTAAACTCTATGATTCTAATTATTGCAAACCATATAATCCACTGTCTAGTGTGTTTATATCTACCTGTACTTTGTAAACCCAGAGACAAGTCCAAGTGTATCCTGCTAATCTATAGATTTCCAAACAGGAAAGGCTTCCTAGAGAACCTGCCAGAGATGTTGTCTGAAGTGGTGATGAAGTTCCCAAAACTTCTTGTTGTGGAAAACTTCAACATCATCTCTGAAACAATGGCCAAAAACCTCCCTCTCAGACTTTCTACCCTTAGTTTCTCACAGGCAATTACTGGACTTACACACAGTGGGCTACCACCAGGATAGAGCCATTGAAGAGCAACTTTATCCACCCCCCGCTAGTGTCCTCATAGACTCAGCAAAATCTGAAGATTAATTATATGAAAAACTGCTGACAGATCTAAAGCAACCAATTCTAAATACTTCTGCCCAAACCTTATACATTACATAAAGATCTACCACAATACCTTTACTCATCCTCTGTAAATAATTAACCATCCATCCCAATTTACATCAAAACAACCTTGTGGGTATCTCATCCTTATAGTGCCATCTCCCCATCAAGCTTCTCACTTGAACAGTGCTATGTTTTAATGCTTGAGAATAAAATTTCTTACCTACCTACATTGACCTTTTCCTTCCATGAAATCTTATCCTATCCTGTGTTTCAAGTAGTGCTGGAAATTAATATGGCTTATTTATTTGATGACTTCAGCTTATAGAGTCTTATGCCAAAACAACTTTGGCCACCACCATCATTGCTGATGTTAGCACTGCTTGGAGAAGAATGTTAGTTAGCTAATTGCTTTACAGAACCATCAGAGACAGCACAAAACTTGGAGCCAAATTTACTGCTAACGTGAGCAAACAAAAGCTGCTGAAGACATTAATTCCATCAGTATTAAATTCACTCCTGTGTAGAGTGACTGTGTTTGAAAACAATGCTTAAATGAGGCTTATGTGGTGCATAGGCCTTGTGCTAGACAACTGCACAGAGCTGAATATGATCAGTTCCTTTTGTGGGTACTCTAAAATAGTAGCCATTTGCTGCTTTACAAAACCTAAGTATCAGAACAAACTGAACACATAGGGTGAAAATCCTGGCACCATCAAAGCGAATGGGAGTTTTCATAGAATCATAGAATATTAGAGTTGGAAGGGACCTCAGGAGGTCATCTAGTCCAATCTCCTGCTCAAAGCAGGACTAACCTCAGCTAAATCATCCCAGCCAGGGCTTTGTCAAGCTGCAGCTTAAAAACCTCTAAAGGTGGAGATGCCATCACCTCCCTAGGTAACCCATTCCAGTGTTTTACCACCTCCCCCACTGCAACCTGAGACCATTGCTTCTTGTTCTGTCATCTACTACTATTGAGAACAGCCTAGCTCCATCCCTGGAAGCCCCTTTCAGGTAGTTAAAGGCTGCTATCAAATCCCCCCTCATTCTTCTCTTTTGCAGACTAAACAAATCTAGTTCCCTCAGCCTCTCCTTATAAGTCTTGTGCTCCAGCCCCCTAATCATTTTTGTTGCCCTCCACTGGACTCTCTCCAACTTGTCCACATCCTTTTTGTAATGGGGGGCCCAAAACTGGACACAATACTCCAAATGCGGCCTCACCAATGCCGAATAGAGGGGAATAATCACTTCCCTCGCTCTGCTGGCAATGCTCCTATTAATGCAGCCCAATATGCTATTAGCCTTCTTGGCTTCTTCATGTTTAGCTTCTTATCCACTGTAACTCTCAGTTCTTTTTCTGCAGAACTGCTGCCTAACTCGTCGTCTCCAGTCTTTAGTTGTGCATGGGATTCTTCCGTCCTAAGTAGAGGATTCTGCCCTTGTCCTTGTTGAACCTCATTAGATTTCTTTTGGCCCAATCCTCCAATTTGTCTAGGTTCTTCTGTATCCTCTCCCTACCTTCCAAGGTATCTACCATTCTCCCTAGCTTAGTGTCATTTGCAAACTTGCTGAGGGTGCAATCTACCCCATCCTCCAGATCATTAATGAAGATGTTTAACAAAACCAGCCCCAGGACCGACCCTTGGGGCACTCCGCTTGTTACCGGCTGCCAGCTAGACATGGAGCCATTGATCACTACCCATTGAGCCCGATGATCTAGCCAGTTCTCTATCCATCTAGTTTTGCCATTGACTTCAATGGATTCAGAATTACACTGTTAGATTGTTATAAAGCTGATTGAAATCTAATAGAAGATCAAATGTTATGTCTTCACAGGAGAGGACAAATTCTGCAGTTAGTTACATTAATATAGTCTCACTGAGGTCAGAAATCAGTGCAGTGTCAATGGAATTCTATCAGGGCTAGAGACAGCAGAACTGGGCTCAATTCCATTAATATATATCACTAATTTCCCTTCCTATTGCCAGTCTATTAATTTCCAAGATTGCAAGGTAAATGCTTTGGAATTTTTAGTGAGAGGTATATTGTTTCCTGCTCAAATGTGAGCTAGATCTGTCTGTTTATTTACTAGATACTGTTGTACTTACTTTTTATTTCAGAGGTATTTTGAAGCAGTTATGCTATAATATGTAACCTCAGTAACTGGTCAGAGAAGGTCAAATTTATTTCTATCCCAAATGCCCACAAGAAGATCTCAAATTATTTTACGGACAACAATACAGAAAGCAAATCTCCATCATGGGTTCACCTTTACCTATATTATGCTTCTAATTTGTGTTATTGATATACTTAACATTATTATTATAGGTTCATACCTCTAGCAAAAAAGTCAAGTAGTCAGAGCTAAGAGATGATAATAGCTGCATTAGTTATTTTTATTTGAAGTGTATACACCAAACAGCTAAAAAAAAAAAATAGGTCAGAGTTAGACATTACTTATTTCAAAGAACTATGGCCAGACAGTATAAAGCATTTGACAACTACATAATAAAAATATTTAATTCCCTAAAAGCATACCTATAGTGCCTGATTTTGCTTTTATACATGCAAACAATCTGGATAATTTATGCCCAGTTACTAATATCAGTTTTCTATTTCACATATTATTTTAAAGTATTTTAACAATAATTAAGAATCCACAAAGCAATGTATAATGGGATTTATAAACTTTATCTTGAATAAGTGAAAATCTTGCTTTCTGGATGGTCAAAAATCCCTCTACATTGGACTGCTAAAAGTCTATATTCTGTTCATTATTACATGCTATGTAGCATAATGCCAATATACTTTACATGTGGCTGGACTGGAATCTGATGGATTCTCCCCCTCCATCACTTTCTTCTGTGGATCTAGGTCTGTAGTATAATGAGTAAGAGGCAATTGAAGCTAACTGTGTGCCTGCAATGTCATCCAAACTAATTGCATGCTGCAGGCTAGATTGCAAGTGTCCTTTGTGCTGTAGCAGTGTATACCTGGCTGCTATTTCTTTATCCATTTAGTGTTAACTAACTTATTAACTTTATCTACTCTTCAGATGCCTTTTTTTGAAATTCTATTCCCCTAGAACTTAGGGGTCTTTCTAGGGCATTTAGGGGAATTTCTCCTCTGTACTTTCTCCTTCAGCAATTGTACCAAATTTGTAAAGATTTGCTCTTTATGAAACCATCTGGATTCATCTGTTTTCCTTTATATTTCTCTGCATGCTTTGTGGGCTCACACTTCAATGTTGCAAGGATCATTCCTGTCACTTAGGTTAGAATTAGTCATCTCTGATTTCCTGGCTCCTCCCAATTTTTTGCTGAAAGTTGGAATTATATTCAATACTTTTGTGTCCATCAGATTATTCTTGGGCTGTCTGGCAAAATCACTGTTATTGGGCCAGTATATTTGGGTTTCTAGGGTCTGTGGCACAAACCAGTTAGCCCTACAACTTTATCTAGCTTTGGTATCTTCACTATACAGAGGTTTTTTTTTTATTATTGATAATTTTCACTTATTTCTGTAAAAAGTTCCAGAGGGGTAGCCATGTTAGTCTGTATACAGCAAAAACGACAAGAGTTCTGTATCACTTTAAAGACAAATTTAATTTTTGCAGGCATAAGCTTTCGTGGGCTTTAACCCGCTTCGTCAGATGCAGGGAATGGAAATCAGGTAGATGGTATATATATATACAGTCAAGGGGAAGGTACAAAAATGAGTGGGGTAGGTAATAGCAAAGTCCCTACAGTTAGAGTAGCTGAGGCCTATTCACAACCATTGATTAGAAGATGAGAATGTGTGAACAGTGACAATTACTTATTTTTGTATTACCCTTCCCTGGAAAATGTGTTTACATTTCTGGCTTTGTCCTTTTTCTTTTCCCTGTGTATAGCTAATAGAAGATAGCATTTAAATTTTCAGCAATATTGTTTTGATTTGTTATGAAGTCCTCTCCTGTACTGATCCAGTTAGTTGCTCAGTGGTTAATTCCTTTTTGATCTTCTTCTCCTTAAATATTTTGAGATCATTTTATTGATTTTCTTCACTTTATGGGCAATCCTTCTCTCTTTGTCAGTTCTGGCTGCATTAATCAGGGTTTTTTTACACGCTTTCAGCTTCACTTCATAATCCTCTTTATCCTTTTTAGACTTGGTGTTCTTATACATGTCATGTACCTTCTAGTTTTTCCTGAAAGCTTTTCTGACATTCTTAGGCATCCATATCAGTCTTATCCCCCTTCATTTATTATTACAGAATTACTGATTATGTATACCACATGATGTGGCATGCTTGGCAAACATAGTGTCAGCAAGATGAACAGCAGTGGTTTACGTTTCCTGACAGCATGTGTCGATCACCAATTAATGATCAAAAACACTCTTTGGGCTCCTTTGCAAATATAAAATGACCTGGATGCACTCTCGCTCACGTCGTTGGTATCCAATTGACTGTATGTTGGTCCGACATTGGGACCTATGAGATGTGTGCATAACTTGGGTATGATGCGGAGCTAATTGCTGGACTGACCACCATTGTGTTTTAGCAAAGCTTTCTCTTTTTACTGGGCCAAAAATGTGTAAAAATCAGTCACTTAGGCATCTAATTGTTGCCTGGCTGATAGAACCATCAACTACTGAATAGTCCTCAACACAGCTAACAACCATTTTAGAGCTCTTCCAATGATCAGTGATGATGTATCTGCTGAATGAGTATCCCTGTGTGATACAATCTATACTACTGTTGTGGACTGTGTTGGGTATACCAGATGTTGATATGCAGACTGTTTCAGTGCTAACAGTCCTTGATGCCAGATAGCAAGTGCATGAAGTGCTCTTAGCTGACCCATTCTCTGAGTTGAAAAAAGCCAGACATAGAGTAACTTGCAGCACACTCCAACATAAACTCCACCAAATGCAAAACATGTGATTTTGCCACAAAGTGGATGAATTGCAGGTCCTTGCTATAAAACATGACTCCGTGTTTCTGATGCAGTCAAAGCTGTGCATGGCCCTGGTCAATTTGCTTTGACACCATTAACAAGTTCTGGTGGTGAATTTCTCATCACAGATCGCACTGCTATTTACCAGCAGTGGTGTGAATGCTTTAGTGAATTGCTTAATCATCTATCTACTACTGTCTCTGATGAGTCACTGGGTAATGTCTGCAAATTGCCTACGTCTAGTGCACTTGCTGATCCTCCCACCTGAGCCAAGGTGCTGAAGGCTGTCCAAGCAATGAAAAATAACAAAGCTCATGGTCCCAATACCATTCCAGCTGAAGTTTGCAAACACAGAGGAAATCCTCTCATTGGCATGCTTTTTGAATTTTCAGATGTCTGGCTTCAAGAAATCATGTTGTGACAACTGAAAGATGCCATCATTGTCACTATCTTTAAGCACAAAGGCTTAAAAAGCAATGGGGATAATTGCAACAGCATCTTCTTGCTGTCAGTGGCTAGTAAGATTGTTGCACAGATCCTTTTGAACAGCCTCCTGACCCAAATGATCAATTAAGTTCTATCTGAGTCAAAGTGCAGCTTTTGTGCTCAGCAGAGCACTCTGGACATGATTTTCATCATCCAACAGTTATGGGAAAATGTCATGCACAGCATCAACCTTTGTACTTCTATTTCTTGAGCTAACCAAAGCTTTCAACATGGTCAACTGCTCTGCCCTCTGGAAATTGCTTGCTAAATTTGGATGTCCAGACGAATTTATTAACCTTGTTGGGCAATCCCAAAAAGGCATGGTTGGAAGAGAGTTAGTGTTGATGGTGATTTAGCAGACCCATTTCCAGTCACAAAGATGGTGAAGCAAGGTTGTGACCTTGCTCCTGACCTTTTTGGTTTATTCTGCTCTGTGATGCTAAAAGAAATTCTCTGTGTCTCGTCAGATGGTGTCTTTATATGCTTTCACACTGGCAAGCTCTTTAATCTCTCTTGTCTATTTGTCCAGGTAATCAAAGCAATGATCCAGGAACTGTTCTATGCCAAGGATTGCACCTTGGTGGCACAGTCTGAAGTACAAACTTGGTGGCACACTCTGAAGTACAAACTTCTTTGCTGTGGTGGGTCATACCTTTAGTTTTACCATTAGCCGAACAAAAACGGAGGCTATGTACCATCCAGCTCCTCCACAGCTTTACCAAAATCCATCAATAAGTTTTGATCAAACAGTTGACTTATCTTGGCAATATGCTAAATAAAGAAGTAACAATGGATCATGAAGTGGACATGCAAATTAAGATAGCCAGTGCTGCAGATCACTTTTGTCACCAAATCTGGAAGCAACATGGAATCTGTCTATAGACAAAAATCAATTAAAAAATTCAACCATTTATCAATGACATATTAAATAACTCACCAGTTTCTATTTGCGATACCTACAACTGGTGAGTATCAAATGGCATGACCAGGTATCCAACATGGAAGCTGTGGCAAAAGCTGATTCAGTTGGTATCAAAGCTCATTTGATTTGCACCCAACTGAGGTCTTGTAATTCATATGCCTGAGACTTGTCTAGGAAAACAAATGATATATTCTGAATTAAGCTCCGGCAGCCGTAAGCGTGGAGGGCAAATGAAACGCTTCAAAGATGTTCTGAAACAAAATCTGCACAGGAGTATTTCTGATTTGACCTTTGAGCAACTGACACCTGATCACATTGTGTGGCACATCACAATAAGGGCGGGTGCCCTTGATGTTGAGAAGAATTGCGCTGTGTAGTTGGAAGCACAGCACAGCCATGGAAACAATGTGCAGCTCAATCAACACAACCAGGCTAATGGCTCTGTGGTCAGTGAGATAAATGTTGTTCTTCCTGAATTGGCCTGTGTAGTTATGTGAAGCCCCAGTAGTACAAACTGTGGTTATCCATGTCATCCACAGAATCAGGGTGAGTAATATTACTGTTGCTGATCTCATTCTCTCTCTCTCTTTTCCCCTCTTCCTTCCAGACCCCAACTCTTTTTTGTTCACTTCTCAGCATCACATGTGGTTGGATTGCAAGAAGTTCACAAATTACCTGCTAAAGTCAATGATATTGAAGTGCCTGCCTATTTAGAGGAAGCATCAACGACTAGCTTCAGTGACTCTGAGTCAGCCTTTGCCCCTAAGCCATTGCTGCATTGTAGGCTATTTGAGCAGTGGAGGAGGTGTTGCCATTGATGCAACAAGCACAGACTGGATAGTTGCAGATTTTCATTGACAACAGGCAAAACCATATCTGAGCAGTGTACTTCAAGAGGGAAACGAAGAGACTTAACAAAATAATAAATAACTGCATTTGCCTGATGATGATTTGCTACATTTTTAGAAACCTGAAAGAAAGACCTTTGGGAGCAGACTCTCCACCCTCCTCCTGTCCCAGTACCTGGCCACTTAGGAGCATATTTTGTCAAATCAACCTGCCATGCCTGTGCACACACATGGGAGCTGATCTTACAATAGGTTTCTGTGTATCAGGAGATGTGATAAAAACCCTTCATCTCTACCCCCTGCTCATCTGCTAGACAGCAAATGCCATAGCCCAAAGTCTTTGCTTTTGTTCATAATTTTACAAGTGTTGCTTATGAAATTGGAATATATAAAGATACAGCTAGATGTTATCGAAGGGTGGGAAAAACGAGCAACAATTTACATGTGTTTGTAAGGTTGGTAAAATGTGTAAAACTTCCTGATATTCCATAGGTACACCAAAGAGCATATTTGTCTGTCTGTGTAATTTTCATGTAGCTCCAATTACTAAGGTACCTAAGCACTTCTCCCATGTATTTGTTACCAAAATTCAGTTCATAAAGCTTCCTCTTAAAAATTCCTGTTATACTTGTTGTCTACATAGTTCTAGAGCATCAGGAGTGTCAACATCTGATTAATACCCACTTTCCACCTTCCCTCAGATGATCCAGCTCACAGCAGTAAAAGCTGGGATCCTGGACTCTTTTTTCAGTAAAAACTCTCGCTGAAATCATTTGATGTTTTCTTTGAGTAAGAACTCAAAGGATCAGGCCCAAAAGTTTTGAATGTGTTCCTTAGTACTGCTGCTGCTGACATCCATGTCTCCATCTTTTATTTCACTTTGATCTGTCACAATGCCATTCTCTTCCTCCTTTCCACAACCAAAAATAAAAACAAAATTTTTTTAAACCAAATTTCATATCCAAACTTGAACTAGTCAGTAGAGAGCCTTCATCCTCTGGTCTGGCTGACAGATGTTCAGTATAGAACCAGACGTAGGTGGGAAAAGGTAGTTTTCAGATAACTTTACTTCCCCACAAGTGCTTGGAGTGGATGGGGACAACTCCCTGACATAAGTTAAAGCATAAAGTAGATTGTTCTAATTCATTCTTGGATGCCCATGGTCCTAAGCAATTGTTCTAGGAGCCAGAAATCATCACTGCATAGCGATGACCTGACCACTCCCTCTTTCCTTTGGGAGCATCCCTTGCGCTGAGTACTAAACCATTTTTGAGGCTGCTTTGTGCTACCAGAGTGGGATCTAGGTTCTGGCCAAAGGTTTTCATTAATGGCACTAGCAGTAGAAGGAACCTCTCGACTTTGTTGAGACCTTGAATTTATTCCCATTTTGTCATCAGATCAGTGTGTTTGAGTGTATGTGAGCTTCTAAAGTACAGCTGTAACACACTCTCTTTGGTCTGCTCTAGGATAGGGTCAAATAGTTCTAACCCAAATAAGTATTTTATAAGCATATACTGGCTGGACATCCAATGTTACTCCTCAGGATATATCCAGGTTGACTCATTTCTCATCAATTGTTATTTTGTATTATATAATACATTAAATGTGTTCTAACATTGCAGAACCTCTGTATCCTAATCAAAATCAATTAATCTGAATTGAACTTTTAAGCAAAACTCATCTATTGGTTTGTTTACTAATCCTTATATTCAGTATGAGACAAGAGGAAGCTAGTGGTTTCTGTTTAGAGTTAAGATATGCACATAAATAAGCTCCATTGTAGAGTTCAGAACAGGATAAAGACATGGACCAGAAGCTGGAAATAAATGTTGAGATCATGTACCATATCTTGGTCTGATTTTGTTTTAAAAACTGTATATTTATATAGAACAGCATACACAGATTATGCCTTTGTATTTTATATGGCTTCAGCAGCTGATCTCTTGCTATAATTCACATATTTTCATAGCCATAATCTCTAGTTTCTTATTTGAAGATGCAGACCTTTCTGATGCTGAAATGGATAAAAATCTTGCCAAGTTTACTGAGTGTCATTTTGAAGAATAATCCCTTTAGTTGTTGACAGGAAGAAAAGACCCCAGGCAAAAATGCAGCCTGAATATTAAATGACTGAAGATATTAATGTCTAATGTTTTTCATGGCCAGGTCTCTACACAAAGAAGTGCTTTGAAAGAATCACTCCACAATTGCAAATTGGAAAAACCACAAGACATAATCCACCTAATCTTAAATTTTACTTTGCATGCATAATAAAGAGCTACATTGTAGTTGAAATTGCAGCATGTGCTGACAACCTACCAGCTATATCAAGCAGATATCCACCTTGGTATGCACCTTTCTTTAGTAACTAGCACCTTTCTTTAGTAACTAGCACCTTATATTGGGATGCTAATTCCATGGTATACACATAGGTTCAAAGTTATAACTGAATTGCACCAACTAGCCAGATGTTTGAGGCAGCTGATTATAGAATATTGAGATTTGGCTGCACTCAGTAGTTTTCAATTAGTTTCAAGGGCATGCTGTGGGAAGCAAAAATGGAGCAGGAGTTTGTTAGTTATTTCAGAAATATTAATATGAAGCAGAATTGGAAATGCTTCAGTTGTTTCAGTGCATTTCATTTGTCACTGCTCAAGCACACTAAGATGAGGATGGATACTCTGCATCTCTGATGGAGAAAGAAGACAAGAGCTTTTTGATAGTTTTATGGAAGGGCTGGAAATCATACGGAGAAATGTCGCTAACTCCTGAGAAAATACTGTTATTAGCAACCAGTGTACCATTGGCATATTGCCTGCAATTTTCTTCTTGTTCCCTCAACCTAATGCACCACCCCTGAGTGCTCTTCTTAAGAGAATTGCTTTTCTACACCATCATGCTGGCGTTCATGGTGCTGCCAGCTGCACAAATCATGTTCCATGGAGGGACACTTGTACATCTGTTTAGTGATTTACTACAGAATTCAAAAGTCAAAAAAAGAATCTCTGAAGTATGTGTAACCCACGTTGGGGAAAATATGCATGTGTTAAATGTCCCACTAAGGCTATTGCTCAAATGTGGATTTCAGAGATGGAGAATCTGTTTGAAACCAAACATGAGAACTGTAAAAGATTTCTCACTGACTGACCATTTAATCTGAAAAGTAACAGCAAAGAGATTTTCTGAGAAGAACTGGGTGAATCTGCCCTTGCTGATATTTCTCATGCTGCCACTTCAGGTATCTTAAAATTTATTGTCTTCATATCTTTTACTCTTGATACTATATCAAATATTCAGATTATATAGGGCCTGATCTGGTAATAATTCATATTAACGTGAGTAATTCTGTTGAAATCAATGAGACTAGTATGAGTACGGAAAGTTTGTGTGAGTAAAGGGCCCATAGAGCATATTCTAGATCTTCAGCTGAAGGATCTCCATTCTGATTTGGTAGCATTTTACACCTACTTTGCACTAGTGCAAATGCCTACACAAGGTGCAGGGCAAGAGAGAATCAGACCCAGTGACACACAGTTGAGTCTTTTAGCCATAAGGAGGCTGCCTCTTGTCTCAATTGATAGATTTGTTTATTGACTATGTGGTTCCCTGGTTGAGTCTTGGATGCCAACACCAAATATGTGACATGAGTAATTGTTATTTCCATTATAGTCACTGGACACCAGTTAGCCAACAAGCTCTCCTTTTCCAGAGCCTGCTAGACTCAGTTTAAAAGATGTAACATTTGTACACACTCTTTTTTTCTGTGTGCCAAATCCTGCAATCCCCAGCATGGCAGTGAAGGAGCCCTGCCTCCTATTCAGTATACAATTTAGATGGTATGCAGTGCAGGATGTGCCCTAGACCAAACAGCACCCCTGTCAAGGAGCATCTTTGGCGCTTCCACTCCATTTTAAACTTTTGAATACTTCATTTTTTATTGCATTTGTAGCCCATTTCATGACTTTGATGCACAATTTGCATGCATCATTTATCCCTGTCATATAAGATGATGAATGTGCATGCTAGGATCTGTTCATCTGTATTTATTCATGCCATATATAAGCAAATAAAAAAATTAGTTTCCTCTAAGATTATAGAAACTTTTTAATTTTCAGAATAACTGAAATGTACTGACATCAAGAAATTGAACTGTGCACCAACATTGTGTGGACCACTATTAAATAGTGTTACAGTAGGTGACAGTCTTAAAATGTTAACCCTAGTCCTTTAGTTCAAAAAGTCGCTTTTCTTGCCTTTGTCTGTGCAAACTGAAGCACAGCATCAGAGAGATCCAAAGACTGGCCCAATGGCATTTTCAAGTGATAAAATAGCAAGCGATGTCAGTCTCTCGTTGGCCATTGTCGACTGAAGATATGTTTTAATGAGCCTGAGCTTCAAAAAACTGCACTCGCAAGTTGTGACTGTGACCAGCAGCATGTACAGAATCCTCAAAGCTATCCATATATTAGGAAAAGTGTCCTTCAGCTCTGCATCATGAATGAATTGGAGAACTTGGAGTGGAGAGTGCTTCCTGTGTGGCAAAATGTGATAGACATTGTCCTATTCAACACAGCAGTCTTTATCAGTGATGTCCGAACATTCCCCATGTGTCAGCATCTGGTGAAGGCCTGTACAATTGTTCAAGAATGTTTTCCTATGTGCTGGCAGCTTACTAAGGTCATACAAAAATCCCCAGGTCTTTACCTGGAGCTTCATTTGTCTGAATCTGTCTTCATTGGCACTTGAGCAATGTCAAAGAGCAAGCAAAAAAACTCCCTCTTGAATTTTTCTTCTGGGTTTCCCATCTCCTCATCTCTGTTCTCATAACCATACTGTCTCTTCTTCCGATGAATACAAGTTTCCTTGATGACAGGGTCAACTCCTACGTTTTCCGCCATTTCTTTGGCAGCAGTGCCGTTGTCTCTGTAGACCACAACGAAATCAAGGCAGCTTCCCATCAAAGTAGTAGTAGTCGTGATGTTCATCAACTGAGTTTGTAATGCCTTGCTTACAACATTTTCTTGGAATAGGATATCTCCTCAGAACACCTGAAACATTTTATTTCAAACATTCTAGTCTCCCTTTTGTCACTAACAGCAAAAACAGCACCCTGAACTTGTCACACCCTAAACCCAGCACCCCAGGCAGTTGCCTTGGTTGCCTGCCCTTAAATCCGGCCCTGATTCAATGACTGAGGCACAGATTGATTCATTAAAGACAGAAGATAAATATGAATATTGAACATCTGCTGCATTCACTGAGCATGCTCCATCTTGCACAGTGAATGAAGCAAGGTCCTGTGGAAGAAAAATGTGATACTGTAACCAAAGGCTGTACACACACAAGAGAGCAGAGTTAAGGTTGCATGTGAAACCTTAACTTTGACATTTCTTGACCTTTGAGTGCTTAACCATGCAACAGTAATATTCTTTTAGGTAGTTTTTTGGATGAAACGTTAATCCATTTGGGAACAACTCTGCAGGGAAATTTGATAAGTATGTTAGACCTGTATAAGAGGTGAAAATTCTATCTAAGCCTCCTAATGAGTACAACATTGTTTTGTGGTTAGAATTGGGAATCGTGAAACCTTGATTCTGTTCTTTACTCTGTTGTGTGATATTTTTTTAAAAAATCACAATCTCTGGGCATCAGTTTATATTTAAAATGGGACTAATGATATTTCCCACATTTGTAAAATAGTTTGAGGTATTGGAAAGAAAGATGGTTTTAAAAGTTCAAAGTATTGCTATTTTAATTAAATACTTCAAATTATACCATTAATGTAGATTTAAAATGTCATAATATGTTTAAAAATTATAAATTGATAATTTATACTTTATGAGACTTAAGAATAAATAGCTGGGAAGCATCAATAAATAAGTTTTTGATGACATACTGGTAGTTATTTAACAGTCAAGTATATTGTTAAATCTAAAATATTATATAAATAGAGTGGGTGTTGTTGAAATATTAATATGTGTTTTACAGATATTATTGATTTCATTGATATTCTGTAAATTTAAAATGGGGAATACAGCTGAAACTGTTAATATCTCTAAAACTATAATGAACTTTTAAAATGTTCCTATCGTATATGTTGCTATATTGATACAGAAGAGAAGAATCTTGTGGCTGGGTGTCTATTTTAAGGGCATTTAATCTCTGGAATACATTTCTCCCGGTGGTTTGCCAGAGACTGAATTTGTTAACCTTACAAACATGCTGCATAGCTCTTTTCTTCCAAAGATGTGGAGATGAGGGATGGATTCAGTTCTTTTCAGATGTGGGATAATAAAATATGGGATGCAGATCTGATGGTGATTATGGGGCAGTGGAACTGGATTTAAATCATGTACTGTCTTTTTTTAAAAAAAAGAATGATAATTTTAAGCTTTGTATGATGATGTCCTACAGTTTGGGATGGCATTCTTTTATCTGTTATTTATACATTTAAATAAATAAAGTATGTTTCTAAAGTAATTATTAAATACTTTTATTGAAGGTTATTATGTAACATACAGATAAAAAATTATTACTGTACATAATTGTTACCCTGAATAAATATGTTTAAAATATTCAAGTGGGAGAGCATTATCTGCAAAACAGTCATTCTACGGCATTCTGACTGTCTGTCTAAGATATACAGTTATGTCATGAACTATTAAATCAACATAGGCGATTTTCAGACATTCATTAGAAAATATTAAAATGAATATTTGGTAGAAGCCCAATCAGAATGTCCTGCAAGCAGCTTGTTTCCATAAAGTTATTAGTTTGCATGAGGTATATGTGCCAGCGTTGTGAGTCATCTGTCTATTTTACTGTGACATTTTCAAAGCTCAATTATCTATAGTATAATTTTTTTTTCTGGTAGCTGGCTATGTTTCCCATCTGTGAAATCATCACTTTACTGAGTCCTAAAAATAGGAATTAAACTGTTTTAAGCAAATTTTGAACCTACTTGAATGCCAGTTTGAAATGTATGCATGTAGCAAATATTTTTAAACATTTTGCCTTCTTTCAGTATAGATTCTCTAAAGTTAAGGTGATGTAGTTCTGCTGGCACCACTTGACATCACTGAAGTGGCATGGTGAAAATATTTGGAAATTCTTTTTGGCTTGGGGCCTAAGCCAATACCCATTTAAGCCAATGGAAGGACTCCCATTAACTTCCATTGACTTGGGCCCCGACTGAGTGGAACTGACACATGAATTTAACATAATCAGCTGTGTAAGGTGTTGATTCTGGATACTTTGTGATCAGTGTGAATACCAGTGAGACACGGTATGCCCGATTTGCAGATCAGTAAGGTTTAATGTGCAAGGTTTTCTATAAATATCCTAGTTAAACACAAAGCCTAAAATTAACTACAATATATAATACTAACCCTGGAGAGCTAAGCAGTTACTCAGAAGGCTGTATACAGGAACAGCTTTCTTCAGGGGCCCCGCCAGGGAGTCAGTGGATCCTCTGATCCAACCAGCAGCACCTCCCGCGGAGTCAGGTGTTGATGGAGCACCCCCCTTTGTCTAAGTGATGACTTCTTATACGCTTCCATAAACAACCTTCACCTAATTATCTCTCTCATTATCATATATGCTAATTACCTACATTGGATTTCACCCTTAACTACATTCCATTCTCACCATAATAACTGGGGTCGTCAAAACAACATCTGGTGATAGGAAGGGTGGAGTAAAAGTATGCCCCTTGGCAATAAAACAGTGTACCCCCAGGATAACTTCTTGTTCTCATCACCGTTATCTATATGCACCTGCAAGCAATACAGTATCTGTATTTTTTCTTATAATGTGCCATGTTATGCAGATGCTGAGACATCTATAAGGTTATTCAGTCTGTGCCAACTGGAAGATGTCATGCTACAGGGGTCAAAATAGCCAACCAAGCAACTGAAGCTATGCTAGGCCTGTAGGACAGTGGTCAAGCAACTCAAATTGTACTGGGCCTCCAACATAAGGGGTTGTGGGGAACTAAGGGAAAGGAATAAGGTTAGAATTAGTTATTTACTAGTAATGGAGCAATCACTGGACCAAAATGTGAAGAAAGCTAAAGACAGTTGGGAGGAGGGGAAGAGGGCCTCAAGAAGAGAAAGGATTCTGGTAGGATATGGGAATCTGGGAGATAAAGAGAGAGTAAAATCCTTGTGCTGTTGACTTCAATAGGGCCATGGTTTTACCCAGAGATTTAAGAACATGCTAGCAGAAAAAGATACAGGGAGTCTTGAAATCAGATAGAGGGAGCAACATATGTAAGTAGGGGAATCCCTGAAAGAAGATAGAGTGTATGGTTGAGTGATTGTATCCTGAGATATCCATTCAGTCAATTTTATTATGTATTTTCATGTCACAAGATGCCAAATAATCTAATTAGTCAGGAAACCACAGTTTGTTATATTCTTAGTAATTTGCTGTGAATAAAATAATGTTTTACATTTTAGGTTAAACAACAGACTTTTTGATGTGGTCAGAAGTATGTTATGTTTGCCACACTTACCTACAGAGATGATTAAAAAGTAATCTAGTTCAAAAAATACAATTACAGTAAAAATCTGTTATATACATATATATATATATACACACAGTACAAATCTGTTATACGTGTGTGTGTGTGCGCGCGCGTGCTTGTAGATATCCTTACTGCTTTAGGATCTAATTCTCTCACAATGAAGTAACTAGCAAAACACCCACTGAATTCAATGGGAGCTGAATGTAGTCAGTGGTGATGAAGCTTTATGCAAATTTAATAGATAGGTTTACAGATAATTTTATATAGTAAAAGCATAAATAAGAACAACCAAGTCCAAAATAGGATGAGAAAGTTAAAACAACATTTGTGTTAACAATATCGCTTTACGTTATGGATTATGTGTTTGCTGAGTTTCTCATATGTTGCCAGTAAATATGCTTGGTAGGTAGATCATTGGTTTTGATGGGCAAATGTCCCTGCCCTAGCAGGCAAAGAAAAATGTCAATCTGTTTGGCTTTGATACTGTTCTACCTTGTTTATTGGAATAAGAGTTCAATCTTGCATATGTTGTCCACTCAGTATCCCCAGAAACATCAGTGGAAGTTTTGGGTGCACAGTAAATGTAAAGTCAGACCTTCGGTAAAACAGGCTTCCATGTTATCCAACAGTCTGCATATTCATTCTTTTTGAGGCAGGCAAGTGTTCCTATGTCCATATACCAAGCTCTCAAAATGAGAGAATTGTTCCAAGATACTTATGACAGATCCTTAGCTGGTATTATTTAGCATGGCTGTTTTCCCTTCAATTTAAAATATTTAAAATATATACTTTCTTGTAACCTTATTTGAAAATTATCAGGCTGTAAAATCTAAATTTTGTATGTTACTGGAATTTTGCATAATGTTTTTGCCAAATATTAAATATGGAAAAGAAAAACAGAATTATGTTTGATCCCATATTGATTCACTATGTTTAACCGAATTAGGAAAAGGTCATCTATGTCACAAGATAAGAGAAGATTTTATTTTTGTTTAATATATTACATAGTTTTAGTGGGGAACAAAGCAAAGATTTATTTATGGAAGATTTCCTACATATTGTACATTGAATATATTATTTAAGTATGGTAAAAGCAACGCCAGAGTGCAGAACTGAAAGGTCTATAACTTTTTATCATGTGGCAAATATATGCATTTGAAAACCCATTTAAGCATATTCATGATCTATTTTTAGAGCTCTAGTTACACGGATTTCAAAAATATGCAGTTTTCATAGCTACTTTTATAATCTATATTGATAATGACAAGTGCTATTTTAGGTTCTTTAAAGAGTCATCATTAGTTGTACTGACATCAGAAACTGATCTACTGATCTGAAATAAGCACTACAGATTTTGGCTATACTTAAGCTTCAGTTATTATTTCATTTTGGAAAAACATTGAAACAACTACTCCCCATTGCTAATGGCAGCACCACCTTCAGTCTTGGAGAATGGAAATTGGTCTTCAGGAAATAACAAGCAAAACATGTAGCTGAAGTTCTATAAAATGTTAGAATGAAATATGTGACATATATTAGCAAAAGACCCAGTCCTGAAAGCCCTTACTCACACAAATAGCTATAATGCAATGAGTGCCATTAACTTCAGCTGGCCTATTGCATAGGTAAGAATTATATGATTTTGGAGGATTAGCTGCATTTTTTTAGCTCCATGTAGGATTACATTCTGCCTACATAGTTCCTAGACACGTTTCAATTGGATGTGTTATTAGTTGGTTCTTCCTGCTGTAAACTGTTGTGTAGTATTGCTGTGCACTGTTAAACAAGTATTGCATATTTAGAGGTGGCTGAAGTTTTGGTGAAGTGATATAAATGATTAAATCATCCTCTATTGTGCACAATTGTGCAGAAAGGGGAAAATAAATAAATATTTCGGAGTTGGTGGAAAACACTAGATACCACCCCCACTGGAACAGATCTGTGTGCTTTCCAACTAACCAGATCCTGAGATGAAAGACAATCTAGTCCTTAACTCAATAGATCCCAGCTTGTTGCATGAATGGTCTGTATCTCTATGCTATTCTATGGCTGCGTGACTCCCTTACTAATGTTCAATAGTCCAAGGACGGGAAGGGGGAATTAGATACATGGATGCGGAGTTACTGTTGAAACTGAGTTTGAATTCTGAAAAACATTTTGCAGCAAATTCCATGGTGTACAGGAGGATGATGATAATGAGTACATTGGTTGCCTGCCCTTTAGCCCTTTAAAATGTAAAGGGAAGTGCATTGTCTTAGCAGTACAAAGAGCAATATCTAGTATTGCAGATATGAGTACACTGATATTTAATTTCAGTTTTTCTGATTGTAGGCTGGTTTTATTCACAATCTCATCATTTACTACTTCAGTCAATAAACATTCTAAAACATCAATTTAATGCTGCACATTTCATTCATGAGTCAGTAAACAATGTTAAAATGATATAATAAAAATAAAGCATTATAGGTGAAATAATTAAAGACATTACAGTCTACTGAAGAGAAAAGAAAATAACTCTTTAGTAGAATTCATGACTTCATCCAGCAAATATCATATGTAAACCGATCCCATATATGAGCATATTTAATCTACAATACAAGTAAGAGAAATACAAATATTATTTCTTCTGAGAATAAACAGTAACAATGACATTAAACATCTTCTCAAAACTAACTAAGTGTCATTTCTGATGGTGTACACTATATTTTCTTGTGCTTTGAATAATATAAATAGAATGGTAACAACACTTTTTTGTTATTAAGAAGTATTTGGTAAAATTGACATTTTGATTTTGATACTGGATTAGACATTTTGGTCTAGTAATGGGCTAAATAACCTTGATCAGTCCCACTGAAGTCAGGGAGACTATTTGCTTAAAGTTTGGGCCTGTGAAAAGAACAGCTGTATATTAGAGGCAAGGGCAGATTACATCAGGATCCATGGTACCAGGACCTCAGATAGAGAGACACAAAGAGACCTGAAAAGTTTGATATTAAGGATCCAAGTGGGGGGTCCTCTACTAGAGAGTGCTTGGGTCCATCATGAGCACCAAGCAACTGGCGGTAGCACTGGTAGGACACAAAGCCAAGAATTGAACGAACACTTGTGAAGTGGAAGAGTAAAGGTGGCCTTGGATAATTGGAGGCCCTTTGTTTGGGTTGCATCGCGGCCTCTTTTAGTTTTAGTGTAAATTTTTCAGACATGCTTAAGTGATTTAGAACCATAAGTCCCATTTTCAAAAGTAGCATAAGCACTTAGGGCTAGATTTACAAAGATAGTTAGGCAACTAAAGATGTAGATAGGCATCTAGTGGGATTTACAAAAGTGCCTACATAGATCAAATACCTAACTCTCAGTAAGTAGGTTAAGCACCTAACTCCCATTGACTTCATTGCTTAGGTTTTTGAAAAACCCATTGCTACCCATTTGCGGCTTCAGGTGCCTAGATGCTTTTGTAAATCTGGACTTTAGCTGCCTAAGTCCTATTGACTTTCAAGGAGATTCAGGCTTCTAAGTTCTTCAGTTACTTTTGAAAATGGGACATAGACTCTTAATGGATTTAGGTGCTTTTGAAAATTTTACTCTTAATTTACTGTTGAACAAGGGATGCAAATTACTATTATTTACAAAAACTATTATTATTGAAAAAATCAGTAAACAGAAATATAGCGACCAGTGGGTAACATAAAAAATAGGAGCAAAATGCACTTGCAGCATTCAAATCCTGCAGGAGCAGGATGAACAGGAATAAATCCCCTGTGAGATGGTTGTCTTAGAGTGGGATTGTATTCTCTTGGGGAACATATTTTGTAATACATAGCTGTGTGTTCAATCTGGTGTATTTCAAAGTCAAAAGCAGATTGCCTCTTGCCTGCTACAGTTTGACTCAGACCAGATGAAGATTACCCAACAGGCAGTGTTCAAATTGGAGATCAGGATGTGGGGTGAAGTAGAGTTCATGCCCCTCTTTGAATACTCCTGAACCAAGCCTGTCAGGAATGATGTACATCCGTGGCCCATAAAAGTAATTCCAAGTGGCAGATATCTTGCCTTTGGAAGGCATAGATTGCGTTAAATGGGGAACATTAAAAATGTTACAGGACAGGTAACCTCAGACTCTCCCTTCCTCCTCTATACCCACTAGGATTTCATTTCTTTCTGCAAATTACTCCACTTTACTCTGTTGTTAATTATTATTAAGATTGAGAAACTTGTGAGGAGTAAGGAAAGAGCTGTGGAAAGGAATAGAGAATAGAGATGGAGCTGGGAAAGAGGCACAGAAGTAAGGAAGAGGAGTGGAAACAGAGGATGGTATAAGGATAATAGAATCATAGAAATGTAGAGCTGGAAGAGACGTCGAGAAGTCATCAAGTCCAGCTACCTGTGCTGCAGCAGGACCAAGTAAACCCAGATCATCCCTGACAGGTGTTTATCAAACCTGTTCTTAAAAACCTCCAATTACAGGGATTCCTCAATCTCCCTTGAAAGGCCATTCCAGAGCTTAACTACCTTTATATTTAAAAAGCTTTTTCCTAATATCTGATCTAAATCTCCCTCCCTCAAGAACAATTGAGCATAGGGCTTTTTATAACAACCCTTACCATATTTGAAGACTGTTATCGGGTCCCCACTCAATCTTCTTCACTCAAAACTAAAGCATGTTCAGTTTTTTTAACTTTTCCTTATAGGTCAGTTTTTCTAAGCCTTTTATCAGTTTTGTTTTTCTCCTTTGGACTCTCTCCAACTTGTCCACTTCTTTCCTAAAGTTTGGTGTCCAGAACTGGACACAGAATTCCAGCTGAGGCCTCACCAGTGCCAAGTAGAGCTGGACAATTACCTCCCATACCTTACATCCAACACTCCTGCTAATACACTCCAGAATGATATCAGCCTTTTTTACAACTGCACCACATTGTTGACTCATATTCAATTAGTGATCCACTATAACCCCTAGAACCTTTTCAGCAGTTCTATGATATGGCCAGTTATTCCCCATTTTGTAGTTGGGTATTTGATTTTTCCTTTCTAAGGGTATGTCTATGCTGATGGCGGCAAAGTCACCACCGTCAGATCGACCTACCTGGATTGATTGAGTGGTCAGTGAACACCTGCTCAGTTGATCCAGAAGCTAATGCTTGTAAACTGCCCCCTCAAGTGGCATAGAACTGCGTCAATGCGGTGCAGTGAAGACACCACGCAGAAGGGAAGCAAAGCAGTCGACGGGAGTTACGCAAGCTATGCGTAAGTAGCTTGCGTAACTCCTGTCGACTGCTGCCAAATCACCAGGTGAGTGTAGACCAGGGCTTAGTGTAGTACTTTGCACTTGTCTTTATTGAATTTCATCTTGTTGATTTCAGACCAATTCTACCATTTGTCAAGGTCATTTTCACTTCTATTCAATTCCCCCTGTGGGACTCTACTAGTTACATCCTCGCAGTTTGACAGTGAACCATTGATAACTAGTCTTTGAGTATGGTCCTAGACATCCATAACGGGTTGAGAGGTGAAAGGCACTGGAGATACCAATGGGGAACGGAAAGAGATTGGAAATGGATATAGCAATAAGGATGGAGGGTGAACGTGGAGACGGCAAAAGGGGTAGACTACTGTACAGTATGGATGGCAGATGGAAATGCAGGATACATATAGGGATGGGGAAGAAGAGAAAGGGCTGGGACATAGATAGGGTCCTCAATAGGGAAAGAGAGAGTTCCAGGAATGGGTATGAGTGGCTGGTGCTAAAACATTAGATATCAGGTTGGTTGCTAGGGAAAGGAAAGGGGATGAGTGTCTGAGTCTCTGGCTGGGGCAGGGTATGGGTAAAGAGATGGGGAGAGGAGGGAGGCTGACTAACTAAAGCTAGGAATGGACACGGTGAAGGACTGATTTGTGTAGCCTGTGGCTGGGGCACGGTATGGGTATGGGTCATAGGATGTGGGGATGAGTGTGATGGGCAGGACGGAGGGGCTGAATGCGGGCCTGGATATGTATGGCTGGAGGGTGGAGTGTGTGGGGAGGGGGGGAAGGCCCCAGGTATGCCTGGGGGGAGGTGAATGTATGGGGCAGGGACTGGGTTTAGCTGAGGGAGTGTGTGGGGCAGGCCCCCGAGGCTGGGGGAGTGAATGTGTGGAGCAGCAGAACCTGGGTTTAGCTAAGGGTGGGAGTGTGTGGGGCAGGCCCGGGGTGTGGTGGGGCAGGTGTGGGCTCTGTGAGGCGGTGGTGGCTACTGACTAGCAGGGAGAGGGACGGGGGTGCCGAAAGGGACCCCGCCTCCCAGCCCGTGCGGCCCCCGCCGGGCAGCGAAACGTTCAGCCGGGCGGGCGGCGCGGCAGGCGGAGGGGAGCGCGCCTCAGGCCCCTGGCGCCGAGCCCCGGGGGCAGCGGCAGGCGGTGGCGCTGAGGGAGTTAACGAGCGCGAGGCGGCGGCGCGGGAGAGCGGCGGCGGGGCTGAGCTGCGCGCGGGGCGGCGGGAGCCGGCGGGTTGCTAGGGATGGAGCGAGCCCGTGTCACCCGGATGTGAGTGTCATGCTGGCCCCGGCGCCGAGGGATTTGGCAGCAGAGCAGCGGCAGCAGGAGGAGGAGGAGGAGGAGCGGCCCCTCGCCTCTCGCTAGTGGCTACCATGGGGGTCGGATAGTGGGGCGCGAGGGGGGGGCGGCACGCACCTGGCGTGGGGGTGGGGTGGGAGCGTCTCTGCTTTTATTCCGTGCGCAGCCGGAGGCAGCGAGAATCATGCACCAGCGGCAGGAGCAGCACCCCGAAGGTAAGCGCCGCTGCCCCCCCCCCCGCAAGGGCAGCCGCGGGCGCGCGGGGGTTACCGAGGGATGGGGGAGCCGGGGGTGGGGGGCAGGAGGCGGGCCAGGCATGGGGCAGGTGGGGGAAGGGGTTTGGGGATTGGGGGTGGCCGGGGGGGATTTAGGAAGGGCGGGAGGATGAGGACAAGGGAGCGGGGTGGGGGGTGCGGCCCTAGCCGCGGTGCGACCAGCAGGGGAGCGGGTTTAATTAATTTACACGCCCTGAGGCCAGGGCTCTCCGCCGCCTGGGCTGCGTGTGCGTCTGGCCCTCCGCGTGGGGTGCACCCGGCTGGGAAGGCAGCGGCCGGAGGGGGAGGGTTGGCGCAGGTGTGGGGGTGTCTGTGTGCGAGTGGGGGGGCTTTCGGGGCGCTGCGTCCAGCCCCCCCGCGGCGCTGCCGGGAGCGCACGGAGGGGCGGCACGCGGGGCGCGTGTGCGTTAATCGCCTTTGCCGAGCGGCTCCGGCGCCCCCACACAATAACGAAGGGGGGTGGCGCTCCCCTCGGGGCACGCGGGCGCTGGGGCTGCGTTTCCCTGCCAGGCTTGGTGTCAGGAGCGGGGGCTGGCGGGCGCCGCGCCCGGGTGCCTGGCGCCCCGGGGGCGGGGTGCGGGGCCGTGGGAGAACGAAGGAGGGCGTTGGGGCAGGGGGCAGGTGCACCCGGCGGGCGCCCGCTGTCCTGCGTAACCTCGCCGTGGAGCCCGCCGCCTCCCGCGGTCTCCCTGCGCTCGGGTCCGCTCGCCCTGGGAGATCCGCCAGGGCAGCTGGACATCGTGGGGGGCTGGACCCGAGAGGGGCCGCTTCCCAGCTGCCAGCCCGGGGAGCCATTTTAATAGTACCCCTTCCCCCCCCAGCCCCATCTCTCTCTCTCACCCCCACACTCACACACCCGCAGCGGCAGCACGGAGTTGAACAGAGGGAGAAGGCGCAGCAGCCGCTAAGGCCGGCTCCTAATCGCTTCTCCATCCGACCCACTCGCGCGCAGGGCAGGTTTTTGATCGCCTCGATAAGGGTGGGGATTTGGTGCTGTTTTTGCAAGGGAAACTTTTCATCTGTTTCATTCGGATGAACGGTCATGGGATACATTTCCATCTCCTGCCCCGGCAGATCGGCCTGAGTGTCATTCTTTCCCTTAATTTCCAAAACATATCCCATGCCATCTCCCCACGCCCGTGCATCTTCAAGTTTACTTTTGGGGAAGGGTGTTTCCTTTTTACAGGTAACATTGGTACTACTTTCTGCTGCTCCAGCTGGGGAGCTTGCAAGACAAAGATCCTTCCTGTGCAGTGCTGTTTTGCCATCTTTGTTGACCATCTACATTAAATTATTTCAATTATTTATTATTTTGAATTTGTAGTTTATTTTCCCTTTAAAAGGTTTTTGCAGAGTTTTCAGTATGGTAATTGACAATGTGGAGGATACTGACTTTTTTGGAAGTTTTTATCATCAAAGGGTATTGAATTTTAATTGGAGGGAAGTGTCTAATTTTCCTTTTTTAAGAATGCAAATAGGTGAAGGATTTAATGTCTTGATAAGAATATTTCTAATTTCAATAGTGTTGAAAACAATGTTGGCTATTCTTTATAAAATAAATGATTTAGAAAACTCTGAGCTATTTGAATTCTTTTGACCAAAATGTGGGGGGTGGGGAAATAGTGAATACTGTTTGAGCAAAGTCAGCCTCGAGAAAAAGATAAGATTTGTTAGAGAGAAATATGATGTGCAAGCTGTCATTCAATTTAGAAAAACCTAATAAAATGCTTGAAGTGGAGGAGTCAAGATGAACTGTGTTTCGTTGTCAGCACATATCTTGACAGTCCTATTAAACTGATGTTTATAATACTAATTCCTGTACTTTTCTCATGGTGGAAGGAGCCTACTATTTAATATGTGTGTGTATTATATATTTATAATGTAAAGGAAACATCAGTGCTTCAGGAATTCTTTAAATAGCTCCATCCTTTTTTATCTAGAACATACTACATCATATCTGAATGTAAAAAACTAAAATTACATTACTTTTCTTTTTCCTGCAGAGGCAAACTATGCAAGTAGCACCAGAATTCCTCTCCCTGGTGACGGACCTACTATTCAATCGAACAGTTCAGCACCATCCAAGCAAACTGTTCTATCTTGGCAAGCTGCAATTGATGCTGCTAGACAAGCCAAGGCTGCCCAAACTATGAGCACCACCACAGCCCAACCTGTAGGATCTCTGTCCCAAAGAAAACGCCAGCAATATGCCAAGAGCAAAAAACAGGGTAATACATCTAACAGTCGGCCACCCCGTGCCCTTTTCTGTTTATCCCTCAATAACCCAATCCGAAGAGCCTGCATTAGTCTAGTAGAATGGAAGTATCCTTTTGATGCAATTTTGTTTCTACCATCTGTTCTTTCAATATTCCAAATATGTCAAAGGGATTGTCTAGGACAGCATGAAAAAGCAATGGTAGGCCTTGGAATAGGAGCAGAACAGTATTTAAATCCTTTTCTTGTGAAGTTACATGGCGTTGGATTTGAAGTTACATTTAGTATTTTATTTGCAATAAATAGCTGTCTCACAGTCTTCAAATTTTTAAAAACAAAGTTAATTTTCATAGGTATATATGTGTAGGTAAAAAAAAAGTCATTTGGTTTAAACAGAATATTGTAATGTTTTAGGTTTCAGGTTTTCTTTTACAATTAAGAAGTTATATATTAAAATAATAGCCTTCCTAGCAGTGTAAACTTTTTTAACTGTTGGTGCATGGTACATGTTGATGCACTTGTATGTACATGTGAAACCCATTGATGTTAATGGTAGTTAACATACTTAAATCACTGATTATCAAAATGAGACTATATCCCTTAATCTATGTTATCATTACATGGAATTTCATTTTCCTAATTAAAGTAAATATCTGAAACATCAAAGTACAGAGAAAAGCAGGGTGGCCAGTTTTGGTATGTTCCCCAGCTACTTTGCCCTGGGAAAAACACCCTCAGATTATTCTGTCCTTTGAGAATATTCTGGACACGCCCTTGTAAAATTTAGTTATATTGTTTACATATTTATATATTTTAAAATGAAATACATTTCTTACTCATTTCGCCCCAGGCTGACTGATATATTTGGCGATCCCAATAGCCCTTTCCTTCCTCACCTGCCATGTGGATTTTTTACACCTCTATTGAAGCCAAGATAACATCTGTTCTCCTCATTGCTGCCCCCCAACACAGTTGCCTTTACTTCACATCCCTCCATCAAATCCCCAGGTTGTAGTTATTATCATTTTAACCAAAGAAGACTTGATGGGACAAAACTTGTCAATGCTTCTTTCTAATTGGCTGATAAATAATTGCTTGAGTAATATGAAGTATTTCCTCTCCACAGGCTATTGCCCTATAGCTGTCCCAAGCCTGTTTGCTCAAAGATCTAGATCTTCCTCCTGGCAATTTGCAGCATTACCATTATGCCCAGTGAGCCAGATGCAGAAGCCCTTTCAAAATAATTTTTACCTAGTGGAGAAGTAGGGAGACATTTGGAGCCAAGCTGGAAATTCACTCCGAGCACATACAAGTAGTCTGCAATACATGATTCATCTGAATTTATAAGACACATTGACAGCCAAAACAGATATTTGAATATGTTCCCTACATAGTCATAGATGAGAGATCAGAGTTGCTAGCATATAGTCACAGTGGCTTGAATGTTTTGTTTGGTTGTTTTTTCTTGGTTCGGTGGTGGGTTGGAACTGGGATTTTAAAACTTCTTTTGAAGAGCTGATAATATATATTTTTTATAAATCGCAAGTAACATTTTGAATCAGAAAATATCATTTTGGTACAAATCCTGGGAAGGGGGTGTAAAATTTTGGCCTTCCAATCTAGATAACGTCCCTTTAAGAGCAAATGGCTGTGCTAACACATAGATTGTTAAATGCCAAACTAAATGTACTACTTCAATCAGACCCTCCAGCCTGAGAGCCATTAATATAAAACATTTGGCATTGGCCAATGCTATTTTCTTCCTAAAGGTGTTCTTTTGAGTTATTTTTTTAAAATAATTTAATTATAAATAAGATTTAGTGGGCCAAATTCTGTTCTCATTGGTATAGAGTGAGAGAAATTTCAGTGAGTTGGTCTGTCTCAGGCTGAGTTCAATTCTGTTAAATACCTCTGGATTCAGAGTAGAATAACTAAGAGCAAAATTCGGGCCCAGTAGTACTACATCATAAAACAAAATTGTAACTTCCTAAATTCCAAATTGATAACAGCTACTCATTTCAATTAGGAAGAAAATGCAGGTTAAGGTGTAGGTCCTTACTTTGATTTGTTGAGATCTAGTGTACAAAAAATAGCAACCACTGATCTTAATGGGAATTACAAACATAAGGTCTGTTATTCAGGATGGATGAATTTTCTTCTGTGAAGAGAGCCAGCAAAATAGGGCTTGAGTGGGCTTAAGGTATGCCTAGGCCTTGTGCTGACTCTGCACATCACTGAATTTCGTCCAGTGAGATTATGCCTCTGAGGCATTTAAAACCATTTTCAGTATACTGCCCGTGAGGTACATAGATGTAGATAGAAATCAATGAGAGTTGTGCATGCAGTTGAGGATAGTATATGTCTCTCCATAAATATAAGTGAAATATCCTGCTTCCTTACCCAAATTCAATGCACAGGCAGGGTAAATGAGCTATGTGTGGATGAACTTCAAAAGCTTTTTATTTCTGGGGGAAGAGGAATCATGTCCCCAGTGGGAATGGGATTGTCTACCTGTTGTTGCTAGTCCAGCTCTTGGACTAGGATAGTGACTGCAAATCCTGCACATCCTCTACGTGGAAATTTATAGCTACTGGGTCTATATAATTGCAGAGCAAGTGACCATGTCCCTATTCCTGGCCTTGCTTATCTAAGCCCCTAGCTCCATGCTCTGACTGAGGCAGATTTGATGCAGGACGCAGCAGTCACAGACATGAGACAAGTGCAGAACCTTCCTGCACATGCCACAGCTTTACAACCCCCACTGCAAAACTGCTGAAGTTCTTTTTCACTGGGGATCTTCCTCATCCACTTCTACTGTCTTCACCCTATGTGGTTTAGTCTCCCCTTGATGCATGCTTGTAATTTCCATTAACGTTAATGGGAGATATGTGTGCATATGGAGGGTAGAATAGATCTGTAAGTATACCATGTAATCCAATGGCCAATTTATTGATTTAATATTGTCTGATTAAATTTACGTCTCAGAATTCAATATAAAATACTGTGTGACAGAATGAATATGGATATGCTCCTTGTCATAAAAGAAAAGAGGGCATTTCAATGTCACTGTGATTGAAAACAATAGGGTATGGTGATATAATTGATTCTGATGAAAAATTTGGTTCTCCAAGTCATCACTCAAGATTGTAATGAAAAGTCAGACTTATTTTAAAAATAAAATGTGAGTGCAACATATAGAAATCAAGAGCAGAATTAGACTGGAATTGTATATATGTTAAAAATCCATGTATTCCTTAACAAGATTTTTCAGACCATTTGACATATTTATACTATTGTCTATTTTTGCCAATTGTGTGGCCTTAGCTGTTTACATCCCATTCCCAGAAGATGATTCTAATTCAACTAATCATAACTTGGTAAGTATTCTTTGATTTCCTTTCTATATTTATGTTGGTTCATTATATACTTTGACAATTAACTGCTAATATTAGGGAGCAGTTGTCATTATGGATAATAGCTTTAGCTAGAAAAAATAGTATTTAGTGATCCTCTGAAATAAAATTTCTTTGAACTATTTCACTGCTTTGGTTGTCAATTTCAAAGTGTGTTCTGTCCTATCTGCTGTAAAAAGAGAATTGAAAAAAATTATAAATTTTGTGAGTAATATAAAGGCGTTATATGGTGACGGTAGTGTTGCATATAAAAGAATGTAATTTAATTTGTCTATTGCTGTTGTTTATATTAAAATTACTTTGCTGGTTTTGTGCTCTTTAGTTTTCTGGAACAGGTCCTCTTAAAGTCGTGCTTTGCTTCTTGGTATATTAGTCTCCTGTGTTGTCAGATTTTAATGCTAAATTCTTAGTTATATTTTAGGATTTATGTTATTTGAGGGTTTACTAACTAATAAACTAGTCCAAGACAAGAATTAATACAGTGAGCTTCATTGTATTGTTATATAATTAGAACACTGCCCTCCTGGAAAAAAGGGGAAATGTTGTAAGGGGAAAGTGTGGTTTTAATGAAGACATTCTAAAGGCAGGTTTATATTCTTTAAACCTGAATTTTAAAAACAGACCGCTGTTGCTATAACAGATTTCTAACCTGGGTTGCAATGTGCAAAGTGTAGCATGTGCAGCAGAGTATACCTTGTATCAAAAATAATTGACTACTGTTGTCTTTATTGATTGTTATTAGAAATATATATTAATATTTTTAAATTGCAATTTTATTGCAAGAATATGTTTATAATAGTATTTGTAATACATATTGGATCCAGTATTAGTATTGAGTTGCGTTGGAATAATTCCATTACTTATCTTGAATAATATCTTTAACATTTGTTAAGATACATTTGAAAAGCTGGAAGAGTTCATAGGTCCTGAGTGTGCAGCCTTTGCACACTCAAAATCCCCATGGGAGATTTGCGTGTGTTTTAAAAAAAAACCCAACAGCAGCAACAACATGGGATTGCACCCAAACTAGTAAACAGATAATGTGGGATTATTTTTGTGTGGAAAAACTGGGTTAATGCATAGCCTTACATGAATGAAGGCATTTGTTCAGGTTACAATTTGTAACCTTGTTTGTTTTATTGTAGATGATAATTTGTATACATTGACCCATTTTGTGCATTCTTTGTTTACCAAAGGTAGTAGATAAACAAATACAGACAATAAAAATGCTGGCTAAAGGCAGATTAGTCCAAGTCAATCTAAAAAACAATTTATGCAGCTGAATATATGAGCCAATCAACAATCTGTTTTTTCTCTGAGAAATTCAGGGCGGAAATCTCCATAGCTGTCAATCCATTAGGATGTCTCTGTTAAACAGTAATTTAATAAAGCATCACATAAAAAGGGTAAGGTGTCTATTTGTGTCAGAGGCTAATAATTTTATAAAATGTGGTGTTTTTAAGCAATAATTTTAGAAAAACTGAACTGAAATCTTTCTGACCTAATTTTATAATGTGTTAACATTTAGGATTAAAGTGTGTGCTTATTTATTTTTGCTTTCCAACTTTTTAACTAATATGGCCCTATTGTTTTAAGCAGAAATAAATTATAGATTTTTTGGACAGAGATTCGTATTCATTTTTAGCAGATAGGCTTCTATTGGACCCCTTGAATATATATCAACAAATTCTGCATCTTGATCACTTTCCTATTCACATTCTGCTCAGTGTTATATTGGTGTAAATTCTGAGTAACTTTAGAGCCGAATTTAATCCAGTGTCTACTTTGACAGAATTTTTTTTTAGGTATTAAGTTAGGGTAAGCCAGATGAAAGAGAAGGCACGTATTTTATGTGTATTATATATATGATCAAATAAAATAAATAGGTTGGAATCAAACTGGATTGGCTGTTTCGATGGTGGGTAGCTGTAAATCATGAAATGGACTAACTCGTGTCTTTTTCTGTGGAGTCCTGCATCTATTGACTCTTCTGCCCAGAATAGCCCACTTTCTCCTCTAAATTTGGACAGAGGCATTGTACAGGAGCTACACGTAGGTATCTTCCTGGAAATCCTCTAGGCTCACATGAGAACCTGCTATGAAGGGTGGCTACTGCCCAGCAGCCCCCTTCTGACCTTTGGACTCTGAACTCATTGACGTGAGATAGAGTGGGTTCTGTGGTATTATGGAAGAAGTAGAGCTTATGTTATAGAGCGGTTATTGCCTCCTCCTTCAACTGTGTCTGAGTTCCACCAGCTTCTGCTCCTCTTTGCTCATTTTAGTCTGATATTCCAATAGAAAATATGTTTTGTCAGTGGCTGTTCTAGTATCTCATATGTTTTCAGATGATTTATAAACTTTAATTTATAAATGCAGTTAAAAACAAAATAGACAATTACATACATACATAAAGAAATTGTAAATGCAGTTTTATAGCTCTAAATTTGTATAACATTTTAAAAGAGAGACTTGGATTGTCAGCCAGTGTAAATTGGTGTTGCTCCATTGATTTAAATGAAGTGACACCAGTTGAGAATGTGACCCATAATTGTTACATCTGCAAAATTTATATGCATAGTAATATAAGCATATCAAACACATGTGCTTGTGGCTTACAAGTTGAAAACCTGGATAGGGCCCTGGAGATGGGGAGCACTGGTTGAGGAGAAGGGAATAGAGGTGGGGCAGTGGTCAATCGGAAACTGGAAAAGGAGTTTGTCCCAGATGAACAATAGGGCCTTCGGAGGATCTCCTATCCTGCACACCTTAGGAGGTGCATGCCTACAACAGAGCCTTCTATCTACTTAGATTCACAGAATAGATGTTCTGTGGATTTCTGACGGTCTGCAATAGAAGAGCTCCCTTCCTGTGGCTTCCCAAGACCTAGTTGGGTGGTTCAGGAAACAAATTCTGAGAGGGAATCCTTGCTTATAGCTCAATCAATGAAGCATTGGATCACACAAGTGGCTGAACTATTGATGAGTCCCTTTGATGAAAAATATTTTTTCAGTTCTCTATTGCTGGCTTATCTTGAAAAAACACATTGTGCAGCTCATTCTCCAATAAAATCAGTAAACACAAAATCAATTATACATCACAATATTAGTAATAAGATACATTTTATGACAAATTAATTTGATTATAAATATATGAAAGACCTCAATGCACATGAATAAATTTTAAAAATAGATCATTGTCGTAGAGTTTGGAAGTGAGTCAATTATCAACTCTCAAACTTCAGCAAGTTATTTTCTAGAGGGATTTGCACCATTTTTATTATAACTGCAGTAATTTAAGAATAATGCCAATAGGGACAAGGTCTCAGGATGAAAAGACTGTTCATTCGCTGTGCACATTCAGTTACTAGTATCTGCTGAGATAGCCTTCAGGGTTGCCAGTTGTGGTCTTTATGGTTTTTGTGATATCGCTGCCTCTCTATAATGAAATACATTTTAAAGAGCTAACATATTCAGTAAATCGAAGGGAAGAAGGGTCAGTGTTGTGTAGTGTTAGTGACCCTAAGCCCAGCACATTCCCCTCCTTGCTGTTGGGAAGGGATAGTTCAAGTTTCTTTCTCCTGACACTATTGGGGAGTCCAGTCTCCTATACCTACTTGTCTAGTAAACATAAACTCCCTGTTCATAGCTGCTGTGATGGCTCAGTCAGTGTGCTTCCCTGTGTGCTTTGTTCTCTTTAACCTCTCTTCTTCTTGTCTCCTAAGTGGGAAATAGAAGCCTTTTGCTCTCCTGTCTCTTTCCCTAGCTATTGGGGCTGGCAGGGCCATCTTCTTCCATCAGGGTTCTCTTGATGGTTCTTCCTCTCTCTTAAGGTTTTGGTGCTTTACTGCCTTCTAGGTCTGAAAGACATAGAAGAAAGAAGGGAGCAATATGTTTCAGGCAAAGCAGGAAATGGAGAGTTAAATTGTCGAGTAGGGTTGTGCTAGGCTGCTCACCAATCTGACAGTCTTGCATTGAGCAGGTACATGCATGTTTGAGCCTTGTTGAAATTTCTTCCTTCCTCTGACTGATGTATGCCAGTGGGAGAAGTCTCCTCTATCTGAATGGAGCAATGTGCTCATGCTTGTCTGAGCTGCCCGAATCATACTGCAGACCATTCTTTCAGTGAGAAATAATGTTCTTCAATACTAGGTATTGAACTAAATCATGAAGTCTTTGTTCTGTTTTTAAATAATCCTAATTTTAGTGAAAACTCCCATTGACTGAACAAAACCTGGAAACCTAGCATTCAGTTTGGGCTCAATTCTTCTTCCAGTTGAAACAAGAAATCCTTATTGACTTCAATGGGAATTATTACTCTCCTGTAGCAGGAGCACTGGGCCGACACATTCTGGGGTGGAATATTTTGAGCATAAACTCACTAATCCATTCAGGCTTTAAAGTGATTTCTTTCTCCTTCCCTCTGTTGTTTCAGGTGCTTTGAGCCCTTCCAGTGTTTGAATCAGCTCTTCTTTTAGTATGGTCTTGTCTATGTCTACACTGATGGTGGCAGATTTGCCGTCATCAGATCGATTTATCTGGTTTGATTGAGAGGCTGTGAAGACACGCTCAATCGATCCGGAAGTCGATCTATTAAAACCACCTCCAGAAAAAGTGTAGTGTTGAGTCGAAGGGTATGCATTTCCCGTTGGTGCAGCATTGTGGAGACGGCACATAGAACAGAAGTTAGGAAGATGACATAAGTTACACAAGCTACTCTGCGTAGCTGGCATAATTCCCGTCAACTGCCGCCAAATTTGCCAGTTACCGTGGACTGGATAGTGGTTGCTAAGAGGCATTGTTCCTGTCCAAATGGATTTCTTCCATGTATCTTTCTTTTGTTTCTGTCTTTCCTCTTCAGTCTACAGTTGCCTTTCTGTGTTGTGTTATGTTATTTCATTTCATGTCTCTTTCTTTTGTCACACTTTGTGCTTCCCACCCCTGTTCTTCTTCTCTTCTTGGTATCAGTTGTCTCTGCCCTATCATTCTCCTCTACTTTTCCTCTTCTTCCCTCTGTTTGCCTTCTCCCCCTGTCTGCCTTCCTGTACCTCACCCCTTTCCACTCTTTCTCTTCTCTTTCCTCCTTCACACCATCCCACTACATCGTCTCATCTTCTCCCTTGCTGCTTAGTCCTCTCTCCACACTTTGCATTCTCCCTGTGGTATGGGAACTTCCCTTATCTTGCTCGGGCTCTGTGATTAGTGTGCTTTGCTTCTCCTCTGAAATGTGCAGGTAGGCTGTGTAAATAAATATGCATTTTTGCCACTGTGCAGGGATTCCTGTGAGGCTGTCTTTTAGTTGATCTGTTTCCTGGGAATAATAAAAATTAATCTTTACTGAACCACTCAATACTAGGTGCCAGGAATCTGTATTTTGCTTATGCTGGGCTGGATGGCACTTCCTGTGTTTAAACCTCCCACTTGTTTCATTGGTGGGGTGGCTGTCTGCCAGGTTAGGCTGCAAGACCCAATCAAGAATCTCAAGGATTGTTAGGGCTTCACGGGGATTATAGCAGATCACCAGGTGCTAGAGCCATCTGCACAGAAGCCCTGTACCTGTGCATTAACTTTGTGTCCATGGTGGTTCTGGCCGCAGCTGCCTCCGAGGATCCTCTTAAAATGACAGGGCTCTTCAGGAAAGATAATGCCTCCCAAGCCTGTGTTGCTTTTTTGGGGAGAATCCCCATTAGGATGAAGAAAGGACAGCATACATCCTCTGTCTTGCAGTACTCTTGGCACAACAAGTCATATCCCCAGCCTGTCCATCCCAGCCACCCTAAAGGGGCTGAAGGAGTCAGAGTGCATAACACTGCCATAGAAATGGCTCAGTCACCTCTCTATTTTTTGTGTGAGAGGAAGGAGATTCCTTCCTTGGGCAGATTTGGGAGGCACAGTCAGTTCCCCATTGTCAAGCCCATTCCCCCATAGTGATGGTTGAAATGCCAATTACATAGTGCATTCCAGGGCATGCGGAAGATTACATTACACTAGACCTAATCGAACTTGTGACCAAGAAGTGTCAGGCTCCATATTCATATCTCATTAATAATCTCATGAGTCATTCAATCCGTAGGCCACATGATAAATTAATACATCCATTGAAAAATACGTTTTGGTTACCTTGCACCAATTTACTGAAATCATATATGCACAGTGAACTTCTAATAAAAGTCTGAAACTAATCAGTTTATGCCATTATTAATTTTTAAAACATTCCTGTAAAAAAGCTTCTGAAGATGCGTTTTATTTAATTTTCTCTGATAAATTTTCTCTGCATTATTTTTAAAAATTCTATACCACATATTTATTTTCTTTGCTTTATTTGTCCTTTTGGTTCAAAGGTCTCTGTGTTCCTTCCCACCCTCTTCCCTCTGTGTTCCAGATCATATACATTTTTTACCTTTTTGTTTCAATATCTCCCACATTCAGATTCTTAGTTCATGAACACTTTTTAGAATTAGTGCAGACTATAGCATAAAAGCCAGACAACTAATCAGTATGCAGGAAAAGCAGGGACTGATTGGATTCTACTGGAAAATATCAGCTACTTAGCATACAGATAAACATTTCAGAGAAATTAAAGCTTTATTTATTGTATCTAATTCTTCAGTAACTTTTTAGCCAAACTATAAAAGACGGGTACTATAGTTGTTGACTGATGTGCTTTTTAATAAAGAAAAATCTCAATATGCTTCATTTGAAAAAGCATTCAAAATATAAGATACAATTATACCTGATATACCACCTGAAATTCAGGTGGCATATCAATGACAATTAGTCAGTGAAAATGTATTTATAGCTTACAGTCTGAGTACACAGAAGGGTCTGAGAGACAGTCAGTAGTTTAGTTTTGAAAATCAAATGATGGGAAATGCCTTTTTTTTTTCTCTTTCAAAGCAAGCGTAACATCAAGTAGGCTTTGAAATCTCTCCTCATTACTTTTTTTGTGTGTGGTAGAGACAGTTTTGATAAGATTTTTGTTGCAGTTGCCTTTCAGTGCATAAATTACTCTGTTATCTTTTCTCACATAAGCAAAATGTGCAGTAACTGTTTGACTGCCAGAGCCACCTGAATTCCTTTTCTATAAGCAATGGTAAAAAGCCGTTTGATAGTTATAAGCAGGGACAATACGCATGCGCTAGTAACCTTTGCAAAGCTGTAAAGATTCCTCAGTAGGTGGCTTTTCTGCAAGGGGACCATTTAAAAAAATGGTACTTGGGCTTATCTTTGTATTTCAATTTCAAATATTATGACAAGGGCAAGAAGGGTTATTCAACAACATTTATATACTTACTGTTCTGAATTGCCTTCACTTTTGTCTGTCTAGAACAAGATTTATAAAATCTAATAGAATCACACAGAGGTTGGTTCATATTTCTGTACCTTGTGCAGTAATTCACACCTTCACAAAAAGATGAAAATTCTATCATTCTGAATTGGTAACATTTTGCAATCACTTTGGCAATTTTGCACTGCTCCGATTGCATAAAGTAGATGGAAGTCTCGCTTAACGGACTCCTTGTTTCTTTTGTGTAAAAAGAATCCCTAGATGACACAGAGTCAGCACAGTGTCTGTGCTATCCCTACCCTCAACCCCTGGAAAATGGAATGATTCCTGGAATAAGGTGTGTGACTAGGATTCCTTTACCACCTGGCAATATCCAGCTGCTGGAATGGTCTCTTGGTCTTGTGGCAAGCTAGGATTAATTTAGAGTAGCCTCAGGGTTACTTTATCAGGGACCAGACTTACTCCCAGATAGGCGAAAGGGAGCAGAGGTTCAAAATCACTTTTACTGTGGCTCCACTTCTTCTGTGCCAAGCATGTCTTGGCAACAGTTGAGGAACTACCTCTCTTAGAATAGGTGTAAATGATGATATAAGGAGCAAGTCAGTGGAGAATTGATCCCACAAGCTACATTCCAGGATGCAATGCAAACACAACTTCACCCTGGTTTTGTGGAAATCTTTTCCGTTATCCAATTCATACAGAACTATATACTTCTCCTATTTGAAAATAAATGTATTTTCTTCATTCAAATATACAGCTTATTCCTCTGGGGAATCCCTGCTAATAAAATTAATTCAAGTATGGCTAACATATTGAATAAGCATGTTAGCTGCTTTTTCAGTGACGTGATTAGTGGGAAAATATTGTAATTAACAATGTTGATATTTAAATTGTGATTAAGGTTCAAAGTGACAATCTAAGAATAGTGGGGGAAGTTCACACAATTATTTAGGTGCCATTTAAACAGCAGGGATGCAAAGTTTGATGTGCACACATTTTAATGTGAACATGTTATATAAAATATGATATGCTTATCAAATCAATTTACAGAATTTAGGCAAACAATGTAATCTGTCAATTTACCAGCCAATGTTAATACAGTAAATCTGACATAAAAAACAGTTCATATAGCTTTACTCCCTGAGAAAAGAGTGAGTTCAATTGCTGCATAAACAAAATCTTCTTAAACTGTGGTTCTGACGCATTTTCCCACCTCGGATTTTTTTGTAAACTGGAGAATTCTTTTACATTCCCATATGTCTATGTCATGTTAAGACTGGATTGTAATTTATTCAATATGGGGCTATTCTACAAAACCCCTCAGAAACTTCAGCTGGTGCTGAACTTGGCTAACTATTTGTTAAAGAAAGACTGTTGCAAGAAGCACTTTGCACTCATGCTCAGTGATCAGCGTTAGATTTAAATTTTTTTCAGGTGCAACAGAGAGTGCTGTGTCTATTAAAAACTTGTATAGTTGGTATCGGGTGGGATTTTCATAAGCATTCAATATTGGCCTAACTCTGCTTCTATCGAATTCAGTGGAAGTTTTGCCATTAACTTTAAGGAGAGCAGTTAAGCCTGTGATAAGGTCTTTTGAAAATCCCAGCCCATGTTACCTCAGAAATTCATTAAGTGATAATGAGGTAGTTGAGATCAACTAAGATGCTTCTTCTGGGCTAGATAAGGATTGATGACAAGGTGTTTTCAGTGAGGTTTCCTTGACTGTAGGATTTGATTCTCCACTTGGTTTTTTAAAGCTCATATTAGTTTGCTGTCAGGTCAAGCTCAGTTCTACCAGGCCTTTGGGGAAGAAGGGCAGGGATGGCTGAGTGAACGAGGAGTGGTTTTGGGAAAATGTTAGTTGGGAGGGATTTGGCTTTAGAATGCTGGTCTTTTTGGGTACTGTATCATCTCCTGTACTAGCATCTCCATTATTTTGGAATCATAATTGATCTCAACATTGATTTTCCCTGTCTTATTTTGTGAAGATCAAGAATGTGCTATTTTCCCTAGCTTTGTCTAGGGTGCACTGGCTGGCACCAATTTAACTTCATGCAGCGAACACCATAATGAATGGTGTTCAAAATGGCTTTTAAAACTCATATTTATATGATGAAGGCAAATACTTCTAGGGTATCTTTCTTTTTGAAGAAACTATTGCTCAAGCACAGGGTAAAAAAGTGTTTCAGGGTTTCCTTAGAAATCTTGGTGCTCTTTCCTCATTTGAAATCAAACTTTTTTCAAATTAAACCATTTTTTATCATACACTGAAATCAGTTTAATGTGATTTCTTCTTTAATTATTAACAGACAAGTCTTTAAGATTGAGGTTTTGTAAGCATTTGCTTTAAATAATTTAGAACAGACATTGTCAGGCAGACATAGGGTCTAATATGCTTCCATTGAAGTTAAGAGGAGTTTCCCTATTGAATTCAGTGGGACCAGCTCCATCCCTAATGTATAAATATGTAAAGTGAGTTTAAATCACTGGGGGCTGGAACTTCCTACTTTTGTTTTATAGCCAGGGTGATAAAAGTGTTATAAAGTCTTCAGAATTGTGCTTAAAATTATTTATGAAATAATATTTTTCATGGATCCAACACAGGCAATAAGGATACACCATTTACTTACTCAATTTAAATAGGTAGCATTGTTCCAGAATTAATATTATTAACCACTTAAGAGATAAACAGTTCAAACTGATTTGTTGATAGGCTTTATTCACACAATTATAAACCAAGGTTGTTTTTTTTCTCATGTATATAACAGCAAAATCTATTTTGAGGGTAAATATACAGTTTTGTTGAGTAACAGAGACTTTGGTTAAACCCTAATTCACATGAGCAATCTTTACATGAATAGTTCCCACACAGTCACCGTTCATGTGAGTAAGAATTTCTTGAGTGAGAAACTGTTTGCAGAAGGAGGCCCTTTGATAATGCAGCATTACCAGACATCTGAATCTAGAAAATTGCTAATATGGTAAATAACACAGCTACAAATTGTGGCCAGTATTTGTTGACATATCAGTAGCAATAATGTTGGACACAATGGAAAAAATGAACAGGGTTTAATCTTTGTAGAAATATGTTTTGATTACACATATTGGACCAACTTGATCTCTGGGGTAACTCTATTGAAGTCAGTAAATTACGTCAGAGGAATTTGGCTAATTGTTTCATATCTGTACAATCTCCTTATGATACAAAGTAGATCACGCTATATTTGGTAATGCTGTGTAGCTCTAAGAGTATGTCTTACTGCAGCTCCCAGCCTGGGTAGACAGATTCACACTTGCAGGGCTTAAGGTAGCACAATAAAAATAGCCATGTGAAAGTTTCAGCATTGGCGGCGGCTCGGGCTAGCTATCCAAGCTTGGACCAGGGGTAGGGTGGGTTTGATCTTGGGTGCCTAGCCCTTCCATAACACAGGTACTAGAAATGTGGTATATTTCCCAAAACACATTTGATTGTTATTGGAGGGGGAATTTATTTTACTGGCTAAAGATATAGGAAGATTTTTCTTCTATCCAAAAGATAACTTTGAATAAGGGTAGATAAGGAACATCAGAGAGGTGCAATGGGAGGAAGGATGGTCCAGTTGTTTGGGTGCTAGCTTAGGACATAAGAGCGCAGAGTTCAATTCGTTTGCTATAGCGTTCCTGTGCGAGTTTGGGCAAGTCGCTTAATCTCTCCCCCATTTGTAATATGGGGATAGTAGTATTTCCCTGCCTCAGAGAGTTGTTGTGAGGATAAATATGTTAAAGATTGTGATGTGCTCAGATACCAGAGTAATGGGGCCACATAAGTATCTTAAATACATTTATAATATGAGCTCTCTGAATTTAACAGATTGCTTCTGATACTGCTCTTAGTGAGAAGGGTTTGACTGGTTGAGTGCTGAGCTCCATAAATCCAGCATTCAGTGCATTATCAGAGGCTGCTTTTTAGAATGCAAAATATTTTGGCAGCAAATTTTGGTGAAGTGAAAACGACTGGTAGTGGCATCATAGAAACAGAAGGAACAGCCACAGTTCCCATAGTGACCCAGCAACAACAGTGACATCTAGATAAACAGCATCAGGCAAAGAAATTTGGGGGAATGTTAAAAGTCTCAGAAGAAGCAGCCAGCTTCCATACGGTGTTTACTCTGCATTTGAAAATTCTAATGTTAATCCAGCACTTGCTACTCTGCAGGATGAATGCCCCAGAATATATAGTGGGGAGTTTAGCCACTTGCCTAGACTGGCGATATGCCCAGGAATCCAGAACAGACATCTCTGGCCATTGGCAGTCAACATTCCATTCAGCAGAAACTGGCATTTCAGTTAACAAAAATAGCATGTTGTTTTGGGTGTTTGCAAATATGTTCAAGTGAACTGTCCAGCTGCTTGGGAATGGTACTACAGAAGGCTGTTTCAGCAAGACCACATTGCACACAGAAGACGATGGGTATTTATAGGAGCCCTTGTAGCAATAATACTATTGATCTGACAAAATCATTTTACATACATATTAGGTTACTTAATTCTATTAACATATACATTCTTAAACAGATGAGTGTGATTCAAATCCTAGGTCCTTACTCATAGGAACATAAGCATGGCCATAGTGGGTCAGATCAATGGTCCGTCTAGTCCAGTATCCTGTCTCTGAGAGTGGCCAGTGCCAAGTTCTTTGGAGGGAATGAACAGAACCGAGTAATTTTGTGTGATCCATCCCCTATAGTCCAGTCCCAGGTTCTGGTAGTCACAGCCAGCAGAACTCCTCACAAGCAGCAGTTTTGCTTGTTGGAGCCCTGTTGACCGTGTTTCTCTCCCCAGTGGGCTCTTCAGAGGGTAGACTGTCCTTGAAGGCATCAAACTCTTCAGGAGCTTGCCAACCCTCGGAAATCTTTGAGAGCTGGCTGAGTGGAGCTTTCTGGCAGATCTCAGGTTGCGGCAGTAATCCTGAAGATCATTATACTGGATGGTCCGTATGGTGGTGACCTAACTGGGTCTTCATACAGGAACTAATGGGGTGGCTGAGCCAGCCAAGTCCTAGTTACCAGTGGAACTTCAGAAATCCCCCAAACAGGGTTAGATTAATCAGCCAAACATACACATGACTAACCAAAACCAGTCAGTTGTGTCTGAGTAAGGCATTTGCCTGAGTAAAGACCAAGTAGTATCTTAGACCCTGATTGAGCATTTTGTGATGCATGGGTGGTGGAATGCTCCATTGAGACTCCATGTGATTGTAGCAGTCTGTCTGTGTACTACACAGCGCAGGTTCAGAACCTAAATAGCATTTGAAAGCTTTTTCAACACTATAGTTGGGTAGGACTGACATTATGAGCAGATTCCATCTATGTCTGTTTTGAGCTGCCATTTGATTCTGATGCGGTATCACTTGGATGATTTTTATACCGTGTTATACCACCATCTCCTTGGATGTCCACAGCCTCTCTCTCCATGCACTCTTCCATAGACAATAATTTTTGGCAATTGGTAGGGGTCATTGTATCAACATGGGCAAACCATTGTAGTTGATGCCTTTTGATTATTCTAGTTATGCACTGCACTTTCAGATTTCTGTGGAAGTCATCGTTTCTTAGCCTATTTAGCCTTGTCATATCTAAGATATGATGCAGGGACCTCAGTTCAAATGTCTGCAGCTTTTGGTCCAGATTCTTTTCAGTACCCAAGTTTTACAACCACAAAGTAATGTAGGTACAATGAGCATTGTATATGATCTGATTTTAGCTGTCATGGACATTGATTCCAAATACTGTATTTTTATTCAGGCACCCAAACGTACTTTTGGCAGTTGCTATCTATTTATTGATGTCATTGTAGATCACAGTGAAGCCCAGTACTGAGACTTAGACACCTAAGTCTAAGAGTTAGGTGCCGAAGTACCTTTGTAGATCTAGGCCATAGTCTCTGAAGGACATTCTTCTGCACATACAAGCAGCCTGAGTCTCTGCTGCCCTACATCTGGTGTCATCATATATACTTGTGCAAAGTATGTGTAAAAACAGTATTGTGGGCTGTGGGATGAATGGAGAATTTACATTTAGGAATGTTTTACACCCCACTTTGCACAGATGTAAATGACAGCACCTAATCTGTAAGACAATGGTGAATCAGTCCCCAGGTGTTCAAGTCATGGAATAAATAGGGTATTGTGTCTGCTGGCTTCAGTTCATGTCTTTTATTAAGAATTTAATGCAAAAGCTTTGCACACCACTATATTATAATCACTCAGGTGAATTTGTTAGTCTAGCATGGATCTGAATATTAAGAAGTGTAGGTAACTAGCATCTTTTTGCCAAATTTTTAAACATAAAATATATCTGATCCAAACAGTTAATAAGTCTGTTTCAGAAGGCAACAGAAAGAGCACAGCAACTAGGAAGGCTAGTAGAGATCCAGTTTTGAAGAGCAACTACAGAGAAACACTAGTTTTGATGTTGTTAAGTGTATCTTGCTTTAAGAGATAATCAAGGAAAGTCACTTCCAAATTAGGTGTCATGGGATGAACTTAATCCATTTTTGGAGCAAAGGTATATCTGTCTTGGATTGTTCTGCCTTGAATTTACTTTGTTGAGTTCCAGGACAAAGATACTGAATAAAGATTAACAGGTAATTCTGACGGCCTGTCACTAGCTGGTGTGCTGTGAATGACGCAGATCCATTGCAAGGTTAAATACTATATGATGCAGACTCCTTGGATTTGCTATTTCTAAATTTTATGCAAGTGACGAAGAAACAAAATATGAATGTGTTAGTAGATGGCCTATGGGTAGATTAGTCACTAGGAACAAGTTAAGAAAATGATGGGTGTTAGGTTGGTCTGAGGATATACGGAAGGACATGAATGATAAAGAGATGGATTAAGACATTTCTGCCTTAGTTTAAGGACTTCTCTACAACAGTTGTTTTAATGGTTAAATAAGTGATAGTTTCTGTAGGTTTCTAAGGATGCAGCAACCACCTTCATAAAGCACCTGCAGATATGTACGTATGTGTTCATTGTTTAGGAATACCATTACAAATGCAGCAGACATAGTAGTCTATTTTGTGCATGTGTGTCTGTGCACTTTGAAAAACTCTCTCTTTTTAGCCTGTACAGACAGATTCTTGGGGCAAGGTGGTGATGCTGAAGAATTGATCAGTGGCCCATGCATTAGAAACCATTTGCATGACCAATGCAGCATACTTTATGGATGGCAAGATTTTCCTTTTATGAATGCTAATCAGAATTGTCTCACTTTACCTTTATTTTTTTTTAAATTTTGTCTCTGTTTACAAGCTGTATAAAATGTTTGCAAAAATAGTAATTGTATGAAGTGCTCTTGATTGTGTCTCCATTTTTCATTTTACAGCAGAATAGGACAAATTTAATCCTCAGAGTCAAAAGGAATTTGGACTCTTTTCCATAAGGAACAATTTTTATGTTTTATATTTTGACACTTCATTGCTTGGATTTGGGTTTTTATTACTCTTGGAAAAAAGTATAATTTAAAAATTTAAACTGTAGCTATAAATTAAGGAGGAGTGAGAAATACTTGTTTGCCCAAGTGCATGCTAGTGGATAATATGGATAAAATCTAGTTATTAGAGCAGATAATCAAGGGTTATAGATGTATATGGAACATTTTTCAGTATAAAATCTTTCCTTTTACATGCAACAGAATGAAAGGTCTAATTCCATAAAAATATTTTTTAACTAAAGAGGTGAGAATACCAAAAAAATCAGTAGTGTATGGCCATTTTGCAGTATGTATATGAAAATATATTTTTTTGTATTTTTGTCTTGGTCTTTTATCATTCTGAAATTTCAAACAATTGATTCTTAAGGTAAGGTCTGGACCTTGATTACACAGGGGGTACGGGTTATGTAAACCATTATCATGACAGCCAGCACCAACAGGGTGTCCAATCCAGAACAGGTTGTTCCAGGTAATCGTAAAAATGATCTTTCTCCACTTAGGTGTCCCTTTGCTTTTTTCATCTTTCTGCTCTGTGCAGAGGTCATGGAGGCTACTGCAGCCTTAAGACTTCTGTGACGCCTATGGAGGAATCACAGGGGAAAGAGAGAGCTAGGAGTGGAGTTTTTGAACTGGAGTCCCTATCCCTCCAAAATACCCTGTTATCTGTTTGGGAGTAGAGGCAGCATGGCTTGCCCTTGTTGGAAGGGTAGGGGTGGATTTTTCTCTGTATGGGTTCTGTCCCTCATCCAGTTGACTATCCCAATACTTCTTAAGGTGAGGATGGTCTCTTGAATGACGCAGTCGGTTATCACTCAGTTGAAGCGATTTGTCTGGCTCTCCACTGTAAAATCAGGGAGGCAATGTGCCTGTATCACACCTTTGCTAAGTCATTTCCCAGGACCAAGGGAGAAGTTGTGTATTTCACGGCTTTGAGCAGGGATCAGCATATTTTGGGCTCTCATTTGTCCTGAGGAGACATTTCCTCCTCATTGAACAAGTAGTACTCAGTGTGCCAGGCAACTCCGGCTGGGAGCAGCACTGAGTAGGGAGCAGGACTAAGGGGTGGCCCTAAAACAGCCGGTATCCTTATGCTGTAAATAGATTAAACCTTCTGAGTGTGTGGAGAAGGGGCAACCAGAAGAGAAACCTCAGGGTGCAAGAGATGCTTTCTTATCCAGCATCCTACAAAATCTGTGGGATTATATGCCATGGGTTTACTATGTGCAATTCGCAGTTGTAGGGCATTCCACACGGAATTTAGATGGCTGTAGGCCGTGTGTTTTAGCACAGACACTCTATGGACCCATAACGCTGCAAACCCTCTTTCAGTCATACTTGCTCCTGTGCCATGTTGTATATTTTGGAGTGCAGTGGGTGGAAGAAACCCAACAGTGAACATTAATTTTATCATATGAATTTTTAGGTTTATGGTGAAATATTTTTTACTAAAAATGAAAAAGTGGGAGTCTTATGAATGTGCCTTGACTTTTGGAGTGCAATAAAATGATTTAAAGGGCTTAATCTGTTTTGAGACATTCTCTTTTGAAGGGGTCATGGTTCTGTACATGTATGCCCATTACAGATGAAGTTGCATTTGTTAAAAGAAGCTTTTAAAATCTTCAACATTTTAACAACCTACCAGCTTACCGGTTATTTAAAATTTCCGAACGCTTCACAAGAAATGGGTTTTTACAGTCTTGTCAGCTCAGAAGTGAAAAGCAAATTTCATAAAACGTGTGAAGAAATATTAAAGAATGTCAACGTGTGACCAGAAATAGCTCTTGAACTGAAAAGTGTCTGAAATTAAACAGATCGACCATCCTTACAATAAAATGTTAATTAACATTTACATATTTGTGGTGCCTTCCATGTAAATTCCTAATTCCTACACCACTCCTGAAGAATTTGACCAATCCTTAATAGTATGGTCCAGTGCTTTATAGATTTTAATGAATTAAGTATCAAAACACCCTCCAAAATGGAGCAGGATATAGATGTCTGGAGGGTTCTTATCCTTTTTGAGGCAGACCAAAACAATGAACATAGTATCTCAGACTTGGGTTTCTAGGTAATTAATTCTGTAATTCAACTGCTTTTCTTGTTTCCATATTCCTAAAATAAGCCTATTGTCATTTAACTTTTGACTTAGCCTTCTTGTAGAGTGGGTGACCCTGAATATAGTATACTTTGTTTCTTCTCGTTCTTTATTTCCATCTTGAGTATGAATCCATCTTAGCTTCTTGGACCTTTATATTAATTGTATAAGTGTATACAGTTGTTTGTTTTTTTAAGTTTTTTAAATAAGATTGACACAGTGTCTACCTATAAAGGATTTCAAACACACCAAAAATAAAGACTTACCTCCTTTTCTCTTTAATAACTTCATTTTTTCCTATCTCACCCTTAGCAAAAGGCTGGGAGAATACATAAGTTTTACAGGATGCTCTAAATATCAACAGATTCAGCCTCTGGCAGATAAAAGGAGGAAAACTTTCAGTGTTGAAAGCTGTTTACTAAGAATGCCTGGCTTCAACCCCTAGAAAAGAGGATTCAGGCACTGTCAACTTAAATATTCTAGTTGATATCAAGTGACAAGCTGTAACACAAAGAGAGGAGTTTGGAGAGGTAAACATGAACTAATCCATAAAGGGCTTAATAAATCAAAACCAACACCTTAATTTGCTCCTGGAAATGAGTGGAAACCAGAGCAGACTATGGAACACAGTTATGGTGGAAAGCATTGGTAAGCAAAGGTGAAATTCACCCTTGTGCAGAAGGCCACCACAGGGACAGCACATCACTTAAATCCCAGATCAGCCTTCAAAACAGGGTTTAGGTGGTGCATTAGCTTTCTGCTGGAACTCTGCATAAGGATGAATTTCATCCTGTGTAAGTAGCCATATGATCAAGAGTTCATCAGTTGTATATTACTTTTTTATAATGTGTTATTAGATATTACACATTACATATTCTCTATCCCTCTAGTGGTGAGCCACACAGAGGATTAATGTTTACTACTGCTATCCACTAACCAAATTATTGCTTTAGTGTGGATCATAGTGGTCTGTACTTTGGAAAGAAAGGTCCCAGGGACTATCCCCTGTCATAACAAACTGTGTGCGTGCGTGCATGCGTGGAGAGGGGGCATTACACCGACTAGCCAAAAAAAAAAAAGAGTTGGGTTTAGAAAACCTGAATGATGCAGTCTTGAGGAGCACTTTTGAATGCTAATTTATTCAGTTGAATCCTTTTGCTGCCATACTTGCTCTGGAGATCCCAATTTATTAATTATGACTTGGTTTTGATGATAAAGGTGTGTTAATTCCTCAACTTGTAAAGTAGAGCCAACTACTAAATGTGTTCTTAAAATGTCTGCCAAAATTGTTGAACTTTGAAACATTTTGTTCTTTTTGGATAAAACATATTTTTCTTCTGATACTAATAGAATTAGATCTTTTAAAAAATTTTTCAATCATGAAAACTATGGCTTGATTCAAAGCCCAATGAAATCTATGATACAATTCCCATCGACTTCATTAGTAGTTGGATCAATCTGTATAAGCCATTGAAAGGTGTGAGAATGTAACATTAGGTTGAGAAATTGATACCTGCATATTTTGAACCATGTGTATAGTAGATTATAAAGGATTAGATAATTATTTTACTTCAGAGCCACTACACATAATCTGATGCATCTGGCAACTATAGCACTGAAAAAATCCCAACTACATAGTTTGCTGTGACCTTCATCACTTGAAATAATTGAAAGAAAATTAGAGGAGTGCTTTGGTGCTCTCTGTTCAAAGGACTAAATCTAGTCTGTGTTCTGCTGTACTAATTGTGCATAGTGATTTGAGATATTTTCAGTTTACACACAAACACGTCTGCAAAATGAATCAAGCACTTGATGTTAGTTATGCTATTTTAAAAGAAGGCTATGCTAGTTATGCTATTTTAAAAGACTGAGCCATTGCGTCCTAGTCTGCTTACATTGTTTTTATGGAAATTCTAAAAGTATTCATGACTCTAAAATGGGCAAAAAAATTATTTTTAAAAATTATTTGAGAAATGTTAACTCTGTAATTAGTAGATAAGCTGAATGTCAAGATTTTTCTTTTAATTTGGAAGGTTTGCCAAAATGAATTTGGTGTTGCTGGAAACAATACAGGAATGATAAACTTCACCGTTAAAATAAAAACCTGGCTTTATACAAATGTATTTTAAGCATATATAAATAACCATGCAAAATATTCTTCATATTCAACTATAGAAATTACACATAAAATGATGTTGTCTAGTACTTTAGGCCTAAAATGCAAAATTTAAAATCTTGTCAGTAGTTGTTATTCTATTTTATTATTTTGACATTCATATAATTTAAAAGGGAACAACTGACCAAACTAATTTTTCAAAATTTTAGGGGTGGGAGTGGAATCTAAACCCCAAATTGATTCACTGATTAAAAAACATCATTAATGCAGAGTTAAGGCTGCCCGATGGTATCTTGTGCCCTTCTGTAATGTCAAGTTCAGAAAAGCTCAAACCTCTGAAAACCTGGAGATAAAGATTTAAGGTGTTTCAAAGGCAAACTCGTGAAAATCAGGAAACAGAATTAAGGTACACGGCACTACAACCTTAACTCTGCTCCCCCTCCCTCCCTTCCAGAGCTGACAACAGCCACCGGGAATTACCTGCATGTGTTAGGTGCAGCTGTATTGAATGGTGGAGGGACTAACTGGAGCATCTTGGTAGACCTGTGGTGATTGTGATATGAGATCTAAGGGAGCTCTGTCCCTGTGGGGAGTAGAGGTTGTGAACCCCTTTGCTTGCCCCTCCCTATGTGTGATCAAAGGAAAGAGGCATATCTTCAGATATCCAGTATAACAACATAAGAACGGCCATACTAGTTAGAGCAATAGTTCATCTAGCCCAGTATCTTGTCTTCTGACTGGCCAGTGCCGAGTGCTTCAGAGGGAATGAATAGAACAGGTAATCATGAAGTGATCCATCCTGTTAGCCATTTACAGCTTCTGGCAAACGGCAATCCCTGCCTATCTTGGCTAATAGCCATCGATGGACCTATCCTTCATGAACTTATCTTGTTCTTTTTTTGAACCCTGTTATAGTCTTGGCGTTCACAACATCCTATGGCAAGTTGTTCCTCAGGTTGACTGTGCATTGTGTGAAGAAATACTTCCTTTTGATCCTTTTAAACTTGGTGCTTGTTAATTTAATTTGGTGACTTCTAGTTCTTGTGTTATCAGGAGGACTAAATAACACTTCCTTATTTACTTTCTCCACACCAGTCTTGATTTTATAGACCTCTATTATATCCTCCCTTAGTCGTCTCTTTTCCAAGCTGAAAAGTCCCAGTCTTATTAATCTCTCCTCATATGGAAGCTTTTCCATCCCCCTAATCATTTTTGTTGCCCTTTTCTGTACCTTTTCCAATTCTGATATATCTTTTTTGAAATGGGGCAACCAGATCTGCATGCAGTGTTCAAGATGTGGATGTACCATGGATTTATAAAGAGGCAATATGATATTTTCTATCTTATCTATTCCTTTCTATTCCCAACATTCTGTTTGCTTTTTTGACTGCAGCTGCACATTGAGAGGATGTTTTTCAGAGAACTAGCCACAATGATTCCAAGATATTTTTCTTGAGTGGTAACAGCTAATTTAGACCCCATAATTTTATATGTATAGTTGGGATGTTTTCCTGTGTGCATTATTTGCATTTATCAATTTTGAATGCCATTTGCCATTTTGTTGCCAAGTCACCAAGTATTGTGAGATCCCTTTGTAACTCTTCGCAGTCTGCTTTGGACTTAACCATCGTGAGTAGTTTTATATCATCTGCAAATCTTGCTACCTCTCTTTTTACCCCTTTTTCCAATTCATTTATGAACAGTACTGGTCCCAATACAGACCCCTGGGGCACCCCATTATTCATCTCTCTCCATTCTGAAAACTGACCATTTATTCTTACCCTTGGTTTCCTATCTTGTAATCAGTTACTGATCCAGGAGAGGACCTTCCCTCTTATCCCATGACTGCTTACTTTGCTTAAGAGCCTTTGGAGAGGGACCTTGTTAAAGACTTCTTGAAAATCTTAGTACACTATATCCACTGGATCACCCTTGTCCACATGCTTGTTGACCCCCTCAAAGATTTCTAGTAGATAGGTGAGGCATGATTTCTTACTATGTTTTTTAATTTGGGGTATACATTTAAATTGAGCCTCTGTATGGTGTTTGTTTGTTTTTTTAAAGTTTCCATGCAGCTTGAAGGGATTTCACTTTTGGTACTGTACCTTTTAATTTTCATTTAACTACATTCCTTATTTTTGAGTAGTTCCCCTTTCTGAAGTTAAATGCTATTGTGGTGGGCTACAGTGGTGTCCTCCCCAGGGATGTTAAATTTTATTATGTTATGGTCACTATTACCAAACGGTTCAGCTATATTCACCTCTTGGACTAGATCAAATGCTCCATGTACGACTAAATCAGGAATTGCCTCTCCTCTTGTTTCCAGGAATTGTTGCTTTAAGAAGCAGTCATTTAAAATGTCAATAAACTTTATCTCTGCATCCTGTCCTGAGGTGACATGTACCCAGTCAATATGGAGATAGTTGAAATCCCACATTATTATTGAGTTTTTTTATTTTTATAGCCTCTCTAATCTCCTTGAGCACTTCATAGTCACTATCATCATCCTGGTAAGGTGGTCAGTAGTATATCTTTACTGCTATATTCTTATTATTCAATCATGGAATTACTATCCATAGAGATTCTATGGCACACTTTGGTTCATTTAAGATTTTTATTTCGTTTGACTCTATGCTTTCTTTCACATATAGTGCCAGTCCCCCACCACTATGACCTACTGTTTCCTTCTGATATATTTTGTACCTTGGTATTACTGTGTTCCATTGACTATCCTCAATCCACCAAGTTTTTGTGTTGCCTATTGTATCAATATCCTCATTTAATACGATGCACTCAAGTTCACCTGCCGTAGTATTAAGACTTCTAGCATTTGCCACTTTTTAGCTGTCTGGCATTATGTGATGTAATTGAATGGGACTCTTTTTCATTTGACTGTTTCAAATCAGATCCTACCCATATTTTATCCTCTTCCATCCTCTCCTCCGTACTAGGATATAGAGAATCTCTATTAATAGACCCTCCCCTAAGGGATGTTTCTGTCCAAGCAATGTGCTCCTCTGCACCTGTTAGCTTTCCCCCAGCCCTTAGTTTAAAAACTGTTAATTTTACATCCCAGCAATTCGGTTCCATTTTGGTTTAGGCTGAGCTCGTCCTTATTGTATAGGATCCCCCTTTCCCAGAAGATTCCCCAGTTCCTAATAAATCTAAACCCCTTCTCCCCACACCACCATCTCATCCATGCATTGAGACCCTGCAGTTCTGCCTGTTTAACTGGCCTTGTGTGTGAAACTGGAAGAATGATACCATGGAGATCCTGAACCTCAATCTCTTACGTAGCAGCCTAAATTTGGCCTCTAAGATCTCTGTCCTATCCTTCCCTATGTCACTGCTATCTACATGTACCATAGCTAGTGGCTTCTCCCCAGCACTACACGTAAGTCTGTCTAGGTGTCTCTAGATGCCCCAGCAGGCAAGTCACCATGCACTTCTCCCGGTCACCACAAACCCAGCTACTTATGTTAATGATCGAGTCCCCCATTAACTAACACCCTGTCTTTTCCTAATAATTGGAGTTCCCTTCCCCAGACAGAGATCATTGTGACAGGATACCATGACATCATCTGGAAGGAGGGTCCCAACTATGGGATCGTTTCCCTCTGCTGTAGTTTGATGTTGAAATTTTCATGCTCCTTAACAGTATAGAGGCTGGCTGACTGGGGGTGGGACCATTCTACTGGGTCCTGAAAAGTCTCATCTCTGTACCTCTTTGTTTCCCTTAGCTCCTCTAGTTCAGCCACCCAAAATCTGTATGTGGTCTGAGGTCTCCAAAGCCTGTATGTGGTCTCTGAGGGCCGGGAGCACCTCATTTTATGCCTCATTTCACTATGAGTTCAGTGGGTTATGTTAATGATGGCACACTGGGATCTTCTTGCCAAGTGGATTGCCAGCAGGGAGGTGAAATATGAGTGTTCTGTGGGTCTAATGGTGTCTAAGTGAAAGTATAGGGTTAGATGGTATCCCGTGTGTAAGACTGAAGGCTTTGTAAAGTCTTGACAGAGGCAGATAACAACATGGCTACAGATCTTTCTCAGATTTCTGCCAATGGTAAGATTCAACCTTACACTGCCTGGATATAAGTCAGGTGCAATGGCTATGGCATGTCCCCTTGAGCCACCGAGGTCATGTGAAACCAGGCTGTCTGGAAACCTTCTTACCAGTAATTCTGCACATGCACATTGCAATATGATTAGCTCCTAAGTGTTTATTACATACTCGTCAGGAGAGCTAAATTCTTTCCGTATTAATTATATTTATATTTCAATGTAAATATTTTCAGTATTGCTCCCCCAAAGGGGCAGTGGGTGCCATGTACTAGCTGAGATAAATATCAAACATCTGAGATCAGTTGGGATATGAAGAGAGTCATGGTTTGAGCCCCAAGTGTATGCAAATATATATATATATGTATTGGTTGAATCTGTTGATTTCATGAAATGTTGGTTTTTTGTGTGGGAGGGATCTGTATCTCAGGAACCCCTTGCTCAAATAATTCCAAATTTGGAACACTCACCCTCTCCAGCCCCTCCATGATGTACATCAAATTTCAAGACATTTCAAGTAAGCATGCATATTTTAGAGTTCTTAGGGTACGCTGGAGCTGGAAGATGTGATTTCCAGCTCAATTAGACATGTGTGTTAAAAATAGAACATAGCCATGGTAGTGAGTTTGGTGGAAGGACCTAACCACCTGAGTATTTACATAGGGTCTCAGATGGGATTGTACATAGGGTGGCTCTCCTCTCCTGCTGCTTGTGCTGCTGTGGCTACACTTCTATTTTTAATGTGCTAGCCTGATCAGAACTAGCATGGACATGTTTATTCGAGCTGGAAATTATATGTCCCAACTCCCATACCCATAGATATGCCAGCCTTTAAGCAGGAAGGTCTTCACCTTAATTACAGCTGCAAAAGTCCATTAAAATCAATGGGATTTTTCTTGAGATATGCCGGATCAGGCCCTTTTGTAGTCAGATTCCAGCCAGGAGCAAAATACATGACAGTTTTGAAGATAGTATTTGAAACTATATATATTCACAGATCCTGAATTATTGTTTCACCAAAAGTATGGCTATAACATAAGACCTTATGAAACTGCAAGGGCCTGAAGCCCATTAGAGTCTTGCCCAAGTAGGGACTATAGATGAGGTCTTTAATTTGTATCTGAAGCATACGGAAGTAAACATAGCATGTTAGCACCACTGTGTGTGCTCATTTCCAGTGTAGCAGAAATCATATCTGATTCGTAAAAACTAGGATATTTTTGGAATGTGATAGGTATCTTATTGGGTATGCACAAAGGACAAAATTTCCATCTAATTTATTGTGTAACTATACGTATATGTATAATAATGAATATTCTGTTGAAGATAAAGGAACACGCTTTTCTTGAAAAGAAATGTCTAAGATAATGCTAAGCTTGAGAGAAGACTTTTCCCTCCCCTTGTTTTAACTAAATGCAGAGCAAGTCATTGGAAGAGTTAGGTAAGGCTTCACATTTTTGTTGCCTGGAGCTTTATGCCAGAGCTGTCATGCCAGAGCAATAATTTACTTTATTTTGACAGCTTGAAAAGGTTGTAGTGTTCGTCTTTATTTATACAGGAAAAAAAGAAACTTTGGGTACAGTGAGAAAAAATAAGACTTGCGAATACTGACCTTAAAAACCTAAATCCTTCATTATCATGACTATAAATCTTTTTAATGCAAAAAGCGCTGAAGCCGCATACACTGCATCTGAGAAATTCTTATGTATAATAGCACCTCGTTCTCATAAGACATCTTTAAAAAATCTAAATTTCAATCACTTTTTAAATTCTTAAAAACCTAAATTTAAATGATTTCTTGGTTCTTAGCCCCTGTACTCAGATATATCTCTCTTCAGGCATCCTTGCATGGCCATCTCTACTTAACATCTCATTCCTGTTCACTCAGAAAAAAAGAAAACAAAAGCAGAAAGACAAAGACCCAAGGGAAGATTCCTATAACCCATACACGGGTAATCTTTACTCGTTGAAAAGTTGAAAAGTTGAAAAATGATTCTTAGATTGATAATGAACATCTATTTATTCCTAACCATCTAAAAAAAGCTCAACTAAATGTTTTATTTCTTGGGGAGAAATATTTTCTTTCATACCCAGGTAAGAAGAGGGATGGTTAAAGCACTAGACTTGGAATAAGGTGATCTGGAATCTTTTCCCAGTTCTGCTATATTCTTACTGTGTGATCTTGGACAGCTTCATTTTGCTGTCTGAAACTTACTTACCAGAGCTGTAAAATCAGACAATACTTACCTACCTCACAGGAGTTTTGTGAGGCTCAGTGTAGTTATATTAATTAAATGCTTTTGGATTCTTCAGATTGAAGATTCTTTTAGACCTACCAACTACCTTCATAACGTTCAGCATGCGATGATGTTGATGTTCCTTGAGGAATATTATTAATTATTATTATTTATGTTGCCATAATATTGAGGAACCCAGTTATGGATCAAGACTCCATTGTGTTAGGCCCTGGTCAAACACAGAACCAAAAGATGGTCCCTGTCCCAAAATATTTACAAGAAATGGAGTCACTCGGTAGTTACTCTGTTCCTTTGTTTTCTGAGGTCACACTGTGGGGTTCCATGTGTGTGACGTGCTTGAGGAAGTGTGAGTTACAGTGCATTCAGTGTGCTGATGATACCCAAATTGCTATTTTTCTCTCTCCAGATCCTGCGGGTATAGTGGAATGCTTTATTCAGTATCTAATGGAGGCTAAGGTCAGGTTTAGAGCTAGCTGGCTAAGACTGCCTAGATAAGACTGTGCTGATGCTTAGAGAATGGGAGACATAATCCAAAGAAATCACAGATATTGTTGCAGCACTCCCAACAATGGGAAACGTTTCTACTATTTGATCACATCTGAGTGTCAGCTGCTTCTGAATTCTCGTGTTGTAGTGGTTACTGAGAGCTCTTCCTATCATCTGTACTTTTCTAGGAAGTTGCATCTTTTCCTTTTGGATGTAGTCCTTACCTTAGTTATTCATGCTTTTCTTCCTTCAAAATTGAACACTCTACTTGTGGGGTAACATAAATTCATCTGGAAATTGCACTAATGTAGTATGCGGCTGTTTGCTTACTGAGCAATGTTTCACTCAGGGAGCTTATTACCCCATGTATTGTGATCTGCAATGACTTCTGACTTATTTCCTCCTTCACAAGAAATATTTGACCCCTGACTGTTTCGAGATAACACCTCTTTCTTCATATAATATTTCAGCTGTTCAATTATCTGAAGTGCTTGTTCTAGCAGACCTCTGGATTAAAGGAGAGAGGGCTGACAGTAGAATATTTTTGTTGAGTGACCTTTGGCTTTAGATCTTGCTTCTCCCCCTTGATTTTCCAGAACCCAGATATGGTTACATTCAGGAGACACAGCAAGAGTCTCCTGTCTATTTGGGAAAGGTGTGCAGATGATGGGATTCAACTCTGATTAGAGGGTGGATTTTACCAAGGGTCTTTTTTAAAATTTAAAATCCCAGAGGAAGCTCCTTTAGATACAAATAAACCAACCTTTTTAGCTTGCTTGTTTGACAGGTGGACAAAGTGTTAGGAATGGAGTTAAAGGAGGCAGTGGAGTGGATAGTGTGGAAGAGCTTATATTTTGGGGCTGGGAGAGATTTTTTAAAATGTTTTGATATTTGTTAATTGCTTATATCTAAAGAATAAGTTAATTGGTGAACTTAAAGGTCTAGATAAATAAATATCATGGCACTGTAATGCCTTTGTACTACTGTATAAGTTTTACATTCTTTTTTCCTTTGAATGAAAGGGTAGGGAGTCAAGCACAATACTGACAGAGGGAAACTAAAATAGAAACAGCTGTTTTCTGGTGAATTGGATGTAGCTCTGGTAAGTTGGAAAATTGAGCTCTTTTCTCAGCTTTCCCTCTGACCTACTCTGTGACTTTGGGCCCACAATCACTGGGGCCCAGACCCTCAAAAGTATTTATGTGCCAAACTCCCAATGAGATTTAGGCACATAAATACGTTTGGGTATGTGGACTTTAAGTACCAGTTCAGCAAAAGACAATAGCACGTGTAAGTCCATCCCTATCCAGGAATCTGGGCATTAACCTCTGTATTCCTCAGTTTCTTTGTAAAACACTTTCATAGCCCTTTAATTGTGCTTAGAGATTTATGGATAAAAAGCACTAAGTAAGGGTAAAATGATGTTAATATTTATTAAAACAAGAGAATTAATCCTCCTGTTTAAGAATGTATCGAAATGATATTACAATGTTATAATAAAAATTATTTCTAGATTTAGGGGTTTCTAATGTGTGTCAACTCCTATTTCAAGGGGCTGTTTCTTAATTAGCTATGTTTGTTGACTGGCTTTTAAAAATGTAAAGCATCACTGGGTTTGAATAATATTATTAACTGGTTCTTCTAACTGTCATATTTATAGGTGAAGCTTAAAAACCTAACCTTTTCAAGCCTACTGAAACATTTATTATATCTATTTATTAGTTAAAATGTAGGTTATTTTATTAATTGCAACACATTCCACAACTATCTAAATATGTAGTGTATTATGAATATATTTTAATCAAATAATACAGAATGTAATATTTAAAATAGACAGATACAAGAGCTGATCCTACATTCCTTGTGCATTTGAAAAGTCTACAGGCCTAAATCAGATTTATATGTATGCATAAAAAGTTAGATTAGGACTTTGGTTCAAGGGGGAATGTAGAAGAAAATATGTATTTTTATGACTCGAAGAGAGCTCAGTTTGCTAATCTTATTCATTGTTTAAATGCAGAAGCCTTTACTAGTCAAAGCAATTACTTCATTATTGAGATGTAGTCTCATAATATACAGTACTTTAAAATGAAATATGAATCCAATCAAATTGATTGAAAATGCTATTCAGAATAATTTCTTGTACTTTGCAGTAAATTTCTTTATTAGTGTGAAACAGCTTAATTTGACCAAATTAATTTCAAGGACTTGCTTTGTTGAATATTTGCCAAGCAGGAGCTGTATTTCTTCAAAGACTTTCGAGATGAATTTGGGTTAGATCTTATTATTAAAGGAATCATTTTAATAGAAAAAAGGACTCAATTGCTTATCTTCCATATAGCTACTATGATTCAGTCAATTAGAGAAAAGAAGTGAGATTTCATTCTATCACTGATATGACTCATAACTTGTTCATGTGTGCCTGCTGGCTTTAGATGGTTTGCATTGTAGGAGAGTAGCAAATGATGGCTTTGCATACAAACTTAGGGCCGTGTGCTCCTGTTACCTCCACATGGTGGAGTGAACGTGTGATGCAAGATAAAACTAAATCTTATTCAAAATAAACTTCAGAGTGTTATGGTTCTTGAGTAGTGTAATGCCATCACATTTCCCTTCTGCTGTGGACAGTGGGACGGACACACAATCCATAATTCTTTGAATGAAGAGAGAAATGTGGTCGTAGTTAGTGGAAGACAGGAGGAATAAAGTAAGGGAGGGTTTGTTCCACATGACCCCTCAAACACATGGAAGTTACGTCATTAAAACCATCTCAAGCGAAGGCTTGAGGCAGCACTACTCTGTGATGTGCTGGCAACAGAGATTACCACTACTGACACCTTCTGGCATGACAACGGATGCTGAATGATGCCAGCTGCCATCTGTTGCTTGCCCAAGAAGATGTTGGTGCCTAGTGTTCTGCACTCTATAGCTTCCATATGGAAGCATTTTCTTTTGTATGAGGGAGGGGTCGTGAGGAGAGCTGGTATCAGTGGAGTAGCAGCTGGATCCAAATTATACTTTCTCTTTTCTCACTACAAAGGACCAGTCAGGTGCAGTTTGATACAGAGTTTACGGCCGTGGCAGCTAATTCTTCCAACACATAGTTATTTGTACTTGAATGATGTCATAGTATGTCACAAGTAACTCTCCTTGTTTCTCATTGAAATGTCAGTGTAAGCAATACCCTTGAGTTCCTTTTACCAAAGGAGGAGTGTGACTGTATCACTCCTGGGATCATGACAACTCACTGCTGCATCCCCAGTCAAGTGAAAAAGGCAAAGGGGTTTTATTTGTTCGTCACCCCCTTCAGGCAGGGCACCACCTAGCAGTCTTACTCAGCACCCCTCATCCAGTCACTGGTCACAAAGAAAAATAATAATCCCACATCAGACCTACCCTCACTCAGGGAGGCTCTGGCAGGCAGCACTCTCCAGTCAATTCCTGGTCCCAGCCACGTGTCCTCTCACAGGATGTAAAATATGAGGCATGTCTACTGGAGGTGTAATTCTCATCTTGAGGAGGCATTTCCGCACTACCTCTGATCAAGCTAGTGCACTAAAAATAGGCTATATCTACACTACACACCACGGGCATCGTGATGTAGTGTACGTGTAGCTAGACACTGCAGTGAAAAGCAGGCGGTGTCCACACTGTGGTGTGTAGCTATGTATTATCAGTAAAAGGCTCTGGCAGGGGGGAGGCAGCAAGGAAAAGCTTCAGTGAGTATTTCTCTGCAGCAAGGGAAGGGCTCCCACAACAGGAAACAGGCAGAGCCTTTCCCCTCTGCCTTCTTCCTGCTGGAGTCTTTTCCCTGTGGTGGGGAAGAGCTACAGCAGTGGGAAGCTGCCAGTGTCTTTCCCTGCTGCATTCCCACTCCCAGAGCCTTTCGCAGCTGCCAGTCTCCCTATGGCTGAGAAGGGCTCCAGCAGCAAGAAGACAGCAGGCTGCTACCCTGCTAGAAGTAGTGGTGCCAATGGGGAGGCATGACTTCGGTGAGTAGGGAGTCGTGTAGGGTATGTACTTGGGTACATGCCCACACCCTGCAAGCATGTCTTTACTCCACTTTCTTGAGCTGTTTCTCACTGTCTACATTGCTTTTTATACCCATGCTGGGAGGGCTACGTATATATGGACATGGCATGCTGCTGAAAGAAGCATACATTGTAGACATTACTCATAGAATGTGGCTGCAGCGGTGTGAGCAGCAGGAGTGGCTAGTGATCCTGAGTACATACCTATCCAACCGTAGCATATACTTGGAGCATATACCCCTCCTGCTGCGTGTGCTGCTGTGTCTTTTAGCTCTTTTCAGCGCACTAGTTTGATCAGAGCTAAGCATGGGTTTGTCTCCTTGAGCTGGGAATCACACCCCCAGCTCGAAGTGCAGACAAGTGTATGGTGAGAGCACAAGGCCTAGTCTTCCTCCCATCCAGCTCCCTCCTTTTAATCTCTTCCTCCAAACCAGACACCTACTGCAGGTGAAGCAGGGCATGGCTGATTGAGCCCACAGCAGCTTGTAAACCCTTTCCTGGCCAGTGTGGGGTTTGTGTACCCCGTCACAAGGGGATAGTCAATAAGTCCTGCGCAAATTCCAACTGCATTTGGCCAAACCAGATTCTTTTGGGATTCTCATATACTGCTTCTGTTTCTGCATCGCACTGCTTAATAGATAACATAAGCACCAGGTACTATGATGGTTGAAAACTCTTCAAATAATTGCAGTATAAGATAGGTCTACAACATTTCTCACAAAAAGGTGCATTAGGAAACAATGGAATGTCTTCATAGCTCAGTCTTTACCAAATTAAAAACAGATCTATATTGTACCCACAGGATAAAGTGGTTAATATTTTCTTAAGGCCAGTAATGACAGGATAGCTTATAAAGAGTTGGGAGACATTATTGGAACACTGGGTAGAGCGTGGAATAGTTTTAATTTAACAACTCTTTCATTGTCTTAATGTTTTTGTCTAATGTTATGCTGTGTATGTGCAGTGTTTGTTATTATAAAGCTCTTCTCCCTTGAAGAAAAGAGATTTTCTGTTATCAGATTGTAATAAATGAATAACTTATGTAATTTCTCACATACTATTTACAAGTTTTTGAAAAAAACTAAGAAAAGCTGGCAATGCCAACAAAAGAAAATTCTGTAGAGGAATATTCAGTTGGATTGAAATTGATAAACAATTCCAGGCAGCAGCTGCTGATAGGAAATAAACTTTCTGGTATGTTCAGAACACTAACATTATCTGTAATACCTGGTGAAAAGGTTAAATTAGTTAATCAAGTAGTCAGTTTGTAAGCATGGGATGCCACTGTATTTAAATAGTAGGTAGCACAAGCTTGTCAGAATTAAATCATGCCAAACTATATATATTTATTTGTTTTCTTAAAAATTCCAGCCCCTCCCTTTTCCCTCTAAAAGTGAGATTCTCATAAAATCCTAAATCCCTAAATAGCTCTGCTGCAACATTGGCTCATGAAGCCATTCAAGGTTTTATTCACAGTTGCCCAGCTGGACTCTTTACTTCAGAGTTCTCAGGTGAGACCTATCAAAACCTTCTAGAGCTAAGGTCATTGAACTTATTTGGTCTTAAAAAATGCATTTGGAAAACATTCAAAACCATTATCTTGGAAATAACTTTCTATAGCGGTTATGCTGCATGTATGTGTTAACAACAAACTTTCTCAGAGTTGGCTGGATTTATGATGAGCAACCCTAATTTTCATGCTCTCCTTTTAGCCTGGGACATTTTGGAAGTTTTTAGGGAAAACATGGTGGTTCCCAGGAATGCCTTTTTTTGAGATAGGAAGGGATGTTTTGTTGAGGTAGTGAATACATTTTGTTCCTCAAACTTTTACATTGTTAAACATAGCTTCAGCTGTTCTAGTCCCTAACTAAACTGAGCAGTAAGGAGAAGTGTACTGCTCATTCATCTCTCCAGAAACTCCACCTTCATAGGAGACATTTTTATGACCATGTTGAAGAAGGTGTTTACATAAAAAAAAAAAAAAAAAAAAAGACTGTGACTGACATGACGATTACAATGGTCCCGTCTGGCCTTCAAATCTAAACAATTGCCAACTCTAAGGTCACTTGAATTATGAAACTAAAAATCTGAGATTCTGTTTATCTTTTGGGGCTATGAGCTTATGTCTTCATGCTGCCCTTATGACAAGAGTAGGTCTGCAATCCTCTTCTTCTGTTTTTCCTCTCCTTGTGGGTTCATCCTTGACGAATTTAGAAGAACTTTTGTAAATTCCCCAGGTAATGATATCTTACCTCCGACTGTGGTTGCTATAAAATAGACTGTAAAGTCTTCACAATAAAGTCAAGATTTTTCATGTGGATATCACACTTCGGCTTCAAGGCTCTTCAGCCAGTATATCATCAGTCCCATTACCAAATCTAAATAGAAACTGAAAGTGAAAGGCTAGACAAACAATCCTAGAAATATCTCTAACTTGTTGCTGCTCTTTGTTTTATGGGATGGTTAAAGGCAAGCCTTTAATATTTCTAAAACCATATTTGCTAGACAGGGGAACATGAGTAGGTTCTGTGTACAGTTCAGATTGTAGCTAGTTCCGCAAGATCCTTGGCAGAATCATCATCCATTTTGAGGCAGTTGGAAGAGAGGAAAGTGATCAGGAACAGTCAGCATGGATTCACTGAGGGCAAGTCATATCTGACTAACCTGATTGCCTTCTGTGATGAGATGACTGACTCTGTGGATGTGGGGAAAGCAGTGGACGTGGTGTGTATATATATACCTTGACTTTAGCAAAGCTTTTGACACTGTCTCTCACAGTATTCTTATCAGCAAGTTAAAGAAGTATAGGTTGGACGAATGGACTATAAGATGGATAGAAAGCTGGCTAGATCATCGGGCTCAATGGGTAGTGATCAATGGCTCGAAGTCTAGTTGGCAGCTGCTAACAAGCAGAGTGCCCCAAGGTTGGTGCTGCAACCGGTTTTGTTCAGCATCTTCATTAATGATCTAGAGGAAGGGGTGGATTGCAGTCTTGGCAAGTTTGCAGATGACATTAAGCTGGGGGGAGTGGTAGATACACTGGAGGGCGGGGATAGGATATGGAGTGACCTAGACAAATTAGAGGATTGGGCTAAAAGAAGTCTGATGAGGTTCAATAAGGACAAGTGCAAAGTCCTGCACTTAGGACGGAAGAATCCCATGCACTGCTACAGTCTGGGGACCAAATGGCGAGGCAGTAGTTCGGCAGAAAATGACCTGAGGGTTACAGTGGACAAGAAGCTGGATGAGAGTCAACAGTGTGCCCTTATTGCCAAAAAGGCTAATGGCATATTGGGCTGCATTAGTAGGAGCATTGCTAGCAGATCAAGGGAAGTGATTATTCCCCTTTATTCGGCACTGGTGAGGCCTCATTTGGAGTACTGTGTCCAGTTTTGGGGCCCCCCACTGCAGAAGGGATGTGAACAAATTGGAAAGAGTCCAGCAGAGGGCAATAAAATTGATTAGGGGACTGGACTTATGAGGAGAGTCTGAGGGAACTAGGCTTGTTTAGTCTGCAGAAGACAAGAACGAGGGGGGATTTGATAGCAGCCTTTAACTACCTGAAAGGGGGTTCCAGGAAGGATGGAACTACGTTGTTTTCAGTTATAGTAGATGACAGAACTAGGAGCAATGGTCTCAAGTTGCAGTGGGGAAGGTCTAGGTTGGATATTTCACTAGGAGGGTAGTGAAGCACTGGAAAGGGGTACCTACGGAGGGATAGAATCTTCCATCCTCATAGGGTTTTAAGGCCCGGCGTGACAAAGCCCTGGCTGGGATGATTTATTCCTGCTTTGAGCAAGGGGTTGGATTAGATGACCTCCTGAGGTCCCTTCAAACCCTAAACTTTTATGATTCTATGATTAGATATGTGGGGAAATTCACAATTGAGAAGATCTGCAAGGCTGCTCTTTTAGAGGTCTACCACTTTCAGACAGAGTATGCTTATGACTGTAGTAGATACGGATTAGTTGTTTTTTATATCTATTGCTGTTGTAGTCCATGTGAAGAGGAGGTAATATTATACAGATGAGATCTCATCAGTCCAGAGTGTTTCTGTAGTGTGAGGTGACAGAAAGAGTAATATGTGAAAACTGTTTCTTTGACACAAATAGACCAATCCGGACAGCTGCTCAGTGTCCTAATTTCTACCTGCTGATAAGCTAGCTGGGATCTTTTTCCTATTTTCATCCATTTTCTTATCCTTAGCTATTAAAGCATCTCTCAGATTTTATTCGGGAGGAAGTTCTAGCGAGGCTAAAAGAAAAAAAACCCTTTAATGGTTGCTACTACCTAACCAAAGGATGTAATAATAGGTATAGTAATGAGAATGTGTAAGTCACAGACATTTATTTTTCAGATAAGACATTCTAGTATAGTCAGCAGTGCCCTCCATGATTGCCTACTGCATGCCTGGATTTAAAATGACTCTGTGTGATGACTAGTCACGCAGACTGTTAATTAGTGAGTTGCATTACAGGTAAGTGTCTAGAGTCAGTAGCCTCAGTACAAAATCTCCTTTATATGCATCCTGTCTAAATCCTGTCTCTTGGTTATCCCAAAGGAGACTACAGGTGTTACCCTCCTATACACTGATCAACACACAGCTGTGATATTGTCACAGAGAAAAATAAATTAACAGATTTTGAAAAAAGTTAAACTATTACTAGGGAGTGCAATAAAACTGCAATAGGATATAAGATGTACTGATTGCTAGATTGTCTCCACCAGAAATTATAAAAGTGCTTGATAGTAATGGGACTTTATATATTGTGTAAAGCACAAATATTGCTCAGTAGTTTTTTGTTTATATATATTAGATAAACGATATTAATTATTTACAAGTAGGTTTTCTAGAGGTCTACATCTGCAAATTTTATTTTCTCTAAAGAATATAGATCAGTGCATCATTTGAAGGAGTTACCATATTTTTATAGTGCTGCAACTTACCATTATTTTAAATGAAAAAGTGAATTATTCTGTATTGAGAGCTGATCTGTCTAAAGCTTGTCTTACTTCTCAAAAGAACATTTTCATTTAATTCAATCAGCCCTAATTTCTACCTTTATCTTCAGATGTAGACAACAGCTGGGAAAGGAATGTAACAGGCTGTTCCCATTGCTGATAAATACTTCAGAATTATTAAAGAGATGGCTGTTTCATGCTGGAAGAAAAACTCCTACTTAGGTGTTTATTCTTTCATCAAAGAAAAGGGGATTTTGGTATTACTCATTGGCATTAATGAGTTACCTATGTAAACCAGCACAGAAAGGATTATGAATCTTGTTTTTTTTTTGGTTTGTCTTCATTATCATAATGCTGTTGTTTTACCCACCACCACCAATTTAACAATATACATGACACTGCATTTGGTTTAAAATAATACAAACATCTAACTGTGTACTTGGCATTGGATTCAAATAAAATGTTAAGAAAACATAGGGTATGTAGCTAAGCAATAGCTTATTGTCTAACTAGCTAGACAAGATTTTAATTTCAGAACAAAATATTTTTGAGAGTTTAGTTTTTATATCACAAGTTTGGCACATGTAGAGATTTCCATATAGCTTCTAAATAAATGTCAGTTTTGTATAGCCAGATGTCTATTTTGCAGTGTCAGAGCCTATTAAATGCTAAGTTATACTAAGTCAAGATGGTTATGTTTATTCTGTGATCCTGCTTCTGGGTCATTTCCTTTTAGAATCAGATGTTCTTTGATAGCATCACAGTTAACTGAATATAGCATTACAGAATATGCCTGCTTTCTTAGTTGCTTTTTCAGGTTTGTAACTAGTAATGAATTGTGGATCATCATGACTGTATTTTGTGGTTTATACTGGAAGCAGTGACAACACACAGAAAAAAAGATGTCAATTTTGCATCTTAGTTACCACAAGGTTCATAGTAAGATATGTAGGATCTTGTAACGGGAAGTTTATAAAGCAAGTACTTCCATATTTGAAAATGTTTGTTCTGAAGTTAATTACGTGATGGGCTCAGAGGATTTAAGAGCTAATTGGTGAATATGTTTATGAAATATTTTGATTGGTCCAAATTTCCCTGTTATACCACTGCAAATTCATTGGTCTCCAACAAGATGATAGGAGTTTGCAGAGATGTAACTGAAAACAGAATTGGGTCAATTAACTTTAGCAATATTTGGGCCAAGGAACTGTAGATGCTCAGCACCTTTCAAGAATTGGAAATATGGATATGCACTTAATTTCTTCATGCAGAGGGTGGAAAGGTACTGGAAAAAGGACACAGGGTTTGAAAGGAGCTTCTCAGTGGAGACTCTTTTGTTTTGATTAATTTATTTCTTTTGTTCAGAGAATTTAGAATGCTTTAGCACTTCAGGTTCAGAGAGGATGGGTATATAGTCTCTCATTGAGGCTCCCATTGGCATTAAAGGTAATCACATTAAATATCTTGTGAATTTTTTGGAAAACATAATTCATCATCTTCATCTCAATTAGTATATTAGTAAATCTTCAATATTTCTTTCAATAGTTATTTATAATTTTTTGCCTACAGTATAGAATCTCTTGTTGGAGATTCAGTTTCATGGTCATAACTTGATCATAAACTATAAATTATTCAGTTCTTTGGCCCTAATCTTTGGCCACTACCTCCAGTCACTAATCATATTATTATTATTATTATAAAGTACTTATTCTGCTATGTAAAGTCCTTCACAAACAGAGAGCAGATTACCTTTCTGGGTTATGACTCCTCATTCCTAATCACAATTTAGGACAATTGATAGCGTTCATTTTACAGGCTCAGTTGTACCTTGTAAGGTGGATGTATATGCACCTCCATCATGGACATCAATCTATTATTATCAGAAATGTCCCTTCATTTTCTGTTTAATGTCTATCCTAAAGTTTCCTCCCCCAACCCTCACTGACTTTTAATCAACTAGTAGCTCCGTGGAATGCACTGAATTGTATTGTCATTACTGTTGTGAAGTGCCTTGAGATACCTCTACATAAAGTAGTATAAACATTTGCTTGACTCTGTCAGTAGATCTGGATGTGCAACATAGTATAAGTTTTAGAATATTTTCTGGTAGGAGAAACCTACCAAGGTGCAGTTCAGGGTATTGTATCTAGCTGTGCCTGGTGAACATTCTGCACTACAGTATTTTTGAAATAATGATAATTTATCAAAGAATTCAGCAAGAAGCACATTAATCCCAGGGCATTGGCTTTGAAATTGGTTCTAATATTAGAGACCTGGGCACAATTCAGTGGGTGTTGACAATCTCATAGTTTGCAAGGATTCCTAAGATAATAGCAGATTTGTCAAGATATGCAGAAGAGCACACCACATATCTTAGATGAGAACTCAGCCAGAGGACATGAAGGGGGATGGAATCTAATAACATTGTAAGAAAATGGCTGTGTTTTATTTGAGTTCTTGTTAACTTTCTGCTATCTTGTTGTTTCCTGCTTTACTTTAGATTGTTCTTTCTGATATTCCAAGTAAATTGGTTAATGGTTCTTAGAATCCTAATATTGGGTAACTAAAACAGTAAAGAGCAAGAGTAATATGGATTTTTAGAAATCCATGGGTGAGACACTTTTGCTCAGTATGGTCAGCACCTTGTGGAACACTTTTTTTTTTCATTTCTCCTTTTCCTTTTCACTGTCTATTTCCACCTTCTAATCTATTTCTTTCTATTTTCTGTAGTCATTCCACTATCTTAGATCAGCAGCACGGTTTAGCATCACGAACGTTGTCAATCCCCTGTATGCTTATCCTGGGTGTGGCACTGATTCACCGTGTGATTTAGGGCAAGTCACCTAAGCCCTCTAGGCCAAATTCTCTGCCGGAGGATATCAATGAAGTCAATGGAGTTATGCCGCCTCAGCATCTGGTCCTGTATCTCAGTTTGCCAGTCTATAAAATGGGCATGATAATTATCCACCTAACAAGGGGTCACCCTGTGAATCCACTACTCCCACTGGTGACTGTTTCTCACAGGAGTTGTCCTACTGATTTCATTGAATACATTTGGTTGTCACTGTTCAGTATAATGTATGGGTTCCTAATCTAGCCCAAGGATATTGTGAACATCAATTAATGTTAGTCTAGCAATTTGAAAGATGTCAATGATTATATACACTGCAATTGTGTCCAAGGGCCCCAGTCAGGATTGGGTCACATTTTAAGAAGTAGTGAACAAACTCATAAGTAGACGTGGTCCCTACCCTAATTATAAATGTTTTATCTATATTCCTTCTAAGGGTCTTTATTTCTCCTCCAAGTCCTCATTTCATTGCCTCATTCCCCACTTTTCCCTGACTCCTTCCATTCTTTTCCCACCTTTCCCTTCTTTCTCCTTCATACCGCCTGTGGAGAGAGTGGTGTCGTGAGCGCTGTTATCAGTCATGGGACTTACTCTTTTGAGGATCTGGAATGCCACCTCTGTGGGATCTGTCTTGGGATGTGTTACTCCTTTGAGCAGTCTGAGACCTTGGATAATCTGCCATATGTCTTCTAGACATGAATGTGCCTTGGACCATTGGGTGAGAAGAAAATACCGATTGTTTCCTTATTTTCCATCATGCTGAAGACAACCTCTTGATACGGTGCACCATCATCCCTGAGCAATCCAATGATGTCCATGATTGGGTGGGTGGGTAGATATTGTCTCTGGTGGATTCTGTAGTCTGGGAACCTGTCAGGTTACACACTTTCTTCATTGGAGCTCTGATGTGAGTTATAGCCTTGGTAATGTATGTATCAGGTGCGTCTTTTGCCAATAGGCAGAACAAAGATGAAAAAAATGGCGTCTCCTGAGCTCCCACCCATCCTTCTCTGGATGAGAGTTGATGCTTCGGACCAGGCTGGCCTAGATACAGAGCTCTAGATGCCTCCATCTATTCATCAGGGGGAACTGACCCACAAATAGATGCTCAGCACATGTGTTCCACTCAGAGATTCTTCACATAAGTGTTTACAGAATCTGGCTCAAATTCTTTAAACATGGTGTTTATAAGAAAGCCTCTAAAGGAATACTAACAATACCTAAGTCTTATATAGTGCTTTGCAGCCATAGATCTCAAAGTGCTTTCCAAAGAGATCAATATCATTATCCCCATTTTACAGATGGGAAAACTGAAGCACAGGGAGGAAAGAGACTTGCCCAAGGTAACCCAGAAAGTGATCGCAGAGCTGGGAATTGGATCCAGGTCTCTTGAGTCCCAATCTAGTTCTGTAGCCTCTAGGCCACACTGCCTCCCCTAATAAACAAAGTTGAATAGTAGAGGTAAAGCCACCAAAAAGGAATTATTTGGGGTGAACTCATAGCTAACGGAAGAAGTTTCAGACCTAAATTTCAAATACTATAACTAATTATGTAGCTGAATTTAAATGTGTGATGTGGATGAACAGTGAGTAGACTTCAGACTATAACTACTTTTCAGTATCCAGATTGTAAACCCAGAAAGATGGCTTTGACATTACATAAATCAGTATTCCCTTAAAAGGTATAATGAGCTCCATTAGCTTCAGTTTATTGTCACATAAAGCAGGTATTTGTTTGTAAGATGTAACGCATACAAAAGTATATCTAACTTCTTGGAGGTTCACCTGGGTAGTTATCGGTTGCACAAATCATTGCACTGCAATTAAAGTTAAAATGCGGTTCGGTTGTTGCATTAACATTACATTCCATCTATTAAGCATCTAAACTTCCTCAGATTCACATTTATGATGAGCATGTAGTAGGTTTTCTGATCACATTTGCTGGTGAGAGGGTTAATCTGTTTCATGACATAGAGGGTGGTTGCCTTTGGGGGAATAAATTGATGTTCTCCTGCGCTGTTAAAGTTTCCATACATTGCTGTTTCAGGAACACAGACTAAGAAATTTCATAAGTTCTTATATTTTCCAGCATATATAACCACAGGCATTCAAAGTTTTTAGGATAAGAACAGGGTATCTTTTTATAGTGAGAATCAAAGAAACTGTAAACCAGAATATTATAATTCAGTTATCAGTAATGTGTTTTAACATGATAAATCAGTAACCTATTTACATGATGAGCCGCTGTTACAAACAAAAGACCCTATGACCAGTGGGACTGTTTTTATGAGTAGGAACTATTTATGTGAGTAACATTTTGCAGGATTATCTCCTAGATTTCTTTGCCTTTTTCTTCTGGAAAACCTGCTACTTTCATCCCAGCAAGGGAAAGCAGCACAAGGTATCAGACTCAAAGGGAGAACGTTAAAGGTTATGTTTATAACGGAGTAAATTAGATTATATTTTTACACTAATATTGAGCCAGATTATTCTTGTGCTCTGTGTAGGTGCATGGAGGGTGCAAGGAGGTTTTCTTTCTAGTCCCCATTCATACTATGCAAGGGTCAGGGACAGTTGTGTCTGCACTCTGAGCGGGTGGCAGGTGTGTTCCATCCATGTGCCTCTGGACCAGGTCATCCTAAACGGATCTTGGGAAAAATTGTGCCTCCCTGAGCCGGTCAGAAGTTGTAGAAGGTGAAGGCTACTTTAAATTACATCTTCTAACACACTTCTTTCCTATCTTCTGACCTCATTGGCATGTGCATTACACCAGATTATACTCCTGTAAACATACTGGGATGTATAAGAGGTTTGTGTAAATTGCATGTTAGGTAAAGGTTTTGAATAAGACTAAAGGTAGCTAGTAAGTCGAGCAGGAATCTAAACTGCTGTAACATACACTCACAGTAGGCTGGAAGAAGTCATGTTATAACAACTGAGATTCATTCCTGAATTTGGCCCAGTTGTCGACAGGTTTATGTGGCACCATGGATATCCCCACCCCCTCTGAGGGGAACAAAGGGGGAAGCAGAGGTTGGGGGAGTTTCTTGCTATTAAGGTACAGTAGGGAATTGAGGGGAGAAGCTGGCAGTGCTTGGACAAGGAACTTCCATGCAGTTGCCACTCTGGCTTTCCCAAGAGACATATGGATCTAGGAATATCAACAGATTGGTTGGGGGAGCATGAGGGCACAAACTGCAACCTCTATGAAAGAATTAGGAAATTTTGGAAGTGGAAACTTGTGGAATTTTTTCTCCTTACTGTGTGCTATTCCTGCAAGCAGAGCAATGGAATCTACATTAATGCAATGGTAAGGTTAAGATCTTAATCACACCAAGTCAGATAACTCAGAGTTCTGGTTTCTTGGTTACATCCCACTGCATATTCATGAATGAATCATCAGACAACAGATATGTTATTGTATAATGGTTGTTTCTCTTGTCATGCATATACACAGCAGGACAGAGTTAAAACTGCTGTTGGAACTTTAGTTCTACATTTCCTGATTTCTTCATGATTTAAAAAAATTGCTGTATTCACTGAGGAACAACCTGGCTATTTAAATACAGTTTTTGAAGTAATCATTGACAAATGGCTATGTTAAAATAATGACACCCTATACACAGGTATAATGTTTGTGTGTGTTTATTCAAAATACTTCAACAGTCCTCCACTAGCATAAGTAAAAGTGTGCTTTGCCAATTAAGTATCAGAACATCTGTTCTTTGTTGACTTTAAGTCAGAGGTATAGAAAGTCACTAATGGTATTATGGTCTACTGTATGTCTAACAGAGAGAGGGTGAAGCTTTCCAATTTCTAACATGCTCAATGAGTTATGCTTTCATGCACCATCACTCATGCATTTGATTATGAAAGCAATAAAGTTTATAACCACCTTCCATGCACTTGGGGGCTGATTTACTACTCCCTTGGAGTAAAAATGACTGGGGCATCTGCCACTATTCTCACATAATTATGAAATATAGCAAAGTAATGGCAAAGAGACACCGTTCTAGTAAACCTGCCTTTGTCTGTCTACAAGGCGATACAATAATGGTCTGATTTTTAATTACGCAGAACACATACAGCTCCCAGTGATTTCAGTGGGATTTGTAGACGCTTAGGGTTTCTGACAAAAATTAGGTTTTGAGCACTCAGCTGCTGCTCAAAGAGTCTGAGCTGTATGAAGGGGTGAGAGTTGCTGTATGTCCTTTCTGTATGTTCTCTGCCAGTGCTGTTCTACTGACGCACAGCAGGTGAAGCCATGGCTAGACATGTACACCAACCTGTTTTGTCTGGAGTGCTTGTACTCCAGGGGTAGGTGCTTGCTTGCATCCTCATTCTGGCTGCTTCCTGTAGTAGTGCATATGGGGGCGAAGGGAGGAAGACGAGGCTGCCTACATCTTGTCTTCCCCTCTACAGTGCTCAGGCAAAGGGAGCCATAATGTAGCCATAATCTACACTAAAATATTGGATTAATACTTCATTAATTTCTTAAGGGAAGCATGGGAGTTTGAACTTTTTTCCCTCATGTAAAATTGTTGCTGGAGTCTATTTTATCCCCCAAATACATTTGTCTTTAAAGTGGCTTCTGGTTGAATTTGAACAGTTCAGCTCTAAACTGAAAGAAGCAACTTCAGTGACCTCAAGCTGATAGTATTTCAGATTCATTTCCAATTAAATATATTCATGGAGGGAAAGTAGGACAAAAATTAAGATTTTAATTCAAATATTAATTTATAATCACTGGAGGCACTTTAGGTCTTAATTCATTGTGTAATAATTACCTTCTTGTTATGTCTTATTTCTAGATTACATAATATCATTAACACTCCTAGTGATTTTAGTGACTAAAAGCAGTCTTAGCACATGACAGTGCTCACTGGTCAGTAATACTTTTTGTTTGTGGAGCCTAAATGTATACTATAAATGTAATATGAATACACTGCATTTATGTAATAATCTTAACATTAATATAGTGCTTAATTCTTCAAAGCACTGTGTAAACGAAGTTCTCAGTCCTGCAAGCTGATCGGTATGAGCAGGCCTAGGACAAGCCCCACTGATTTAAGTAGGGATCCACGCAAACACACAGTCTGCTTCGTGGATCAGGATCGGTGCCTTACTAATTACTCCTCCTAACAACATCTTTGAGACAGATAAATACTGATGCCATTTTAAAGATGCATACAGGCAGAGAGTAGAAGGCCAAAATATTCATTTGTGGATGCCCAACTTTAGGCACCTAAATAAGTGACCTGATTTGTCCAGGGTCCTGAGCGCGGACAACTTCCATTGACTTGAACTGCAGAAAGCTCTGCCGTGCTCCAGCTCATACATTTTTAGGTGTGTAATCCATAATGTTAGCTATCCAGATTTGAAACTGTTGAACTAAGTGACTTTCCTAAGGCCACAGAAGGCGACAGTGAGCCCAATATTTCATCATCTATGCACAGACTTCCATTTGTGAGTGCTGGAATTTTATAGAGCCATTTATCTGAGGCTCTGAAAAGTACTTTACTGACATTCTTTAAGGCTCACAGCATCCTTCTCAGGGACAGTAGGTAAAGCGTACAGTACATGCTTAGTGTGGCACTGAAATTCAGCCACTCCGGGATCCGAGATGACGGCTATTTATTGTAATAGAGGATAGCAACATTGCACAATAGTTTAGGGCTGGCTAATTTTATGAATAAGAACCATAAGCATAAACAAATATTACATTAAAAAAGGAAGTTGATTGTGTGTTGACAGTTGAGCTGCTATTTTCTATTTAATTTATGTACTTTATTGGGATTCCTGACAGAATCCTCTCTCCAGATGCTCAGATCATTTTCACCTGCAGTTTAGTTCTGGATTTCAGTTGTCTTTCACCTAATAGTTGGTTGGCTTTTCAGCTTTGACTTTGAATGGAAAAAGTTATGGACTGCCTTTCTTTCATTAAGCATAGTCATACTCTATTTAGATTAGTTCTTTGGACCAATTGTGCTCTTCAAACAGAAACTTTTATTGAGTTTTGCTCTAAAGGAGGGGCCTGCAAAAAAAGATTGTTCAGCCTTTTGTAATTAAAAGACAGTTAACATTGGCCTTTAGCATTTGAAGCCCAAGAAAGTCACACACAGAATGGTAGATGAATAGAGGAAATTTGGAGCAAGGTGAATGACAAGAAACTACAAATAAATAAAAATAAATTAATTCATTTGTATGAGCTATTATCTAGTCTCATTGGAAACAAGAATTATGTTTTGCAAAAACTGTTAAGATTTTGAATTTTTGTTTTATGCTGTGAGAACAGCAGCTTCAAGACCCCAGAACGCTTTGGTTTGAATGAAATGGCATTTTCGAGAGAAAAAAAAGTTATGTTGAAATTTTTTTGACCAGCTCTACTGCTGTCAGATTGTCTTGTAGATCCTCCACAGGACTGCATTTTTTTTGTGTGCTGATGAGTGAGAGGAGCTAAAAGGAAGAAATTATTCTAAGGTAGACAAACCTTTAATCTCAATGCATTAGCTTGCTACTGTAGAATTTGTGGCTTGAACAATCAGAAGGCCTGTGATATTTTGCACTGACTTAAGTACAAACCAAACAACCACTCTCAAATACAGCCAGACTTGAAGAGATTTGAAATCTGGCTCTCAATACTGAGGTTTGGGTCCCTAAATGTTAAAAAATAAATCCTCAGTATCTGAGACGTTTGAGAGTCCCTGGAATCACAATTCCATTGAAAGCAGAGTTTTCAGTGTTCCTTAGAATCTGCTAGAGGCAAAGAGCATCTGTATAGGTGGCCTTTGCCTCCAATGGATTCTCCAAGATCTGCACATATCTTGAGGGATCCATAGGTCCTGAAGGCATAGACTTCTGCCTTCTTGCCCATGCCATGGTAGAGCAATCACCCTTCCAAACCATCCTTCTGAGGACTGATCTTAGGGAAAGCCACTGAGAGAAACTCTAGAGGTTTTTTTTTTTAATCTCTGACCCCCTCCTTTGAGTGTGTATGCAGGAGAGGTAGATCTGGCCAACTCTTTGGACTTAAAACACACAATCAAATGACTCTTCTTGTAAATAATATGCCTCTCTTGGTACTATGATGCAGAAAAGCTAAGATCTACAATAATTTACTCCAGAACTATCAAACACTGACTGAAAAGACTAAATAAACCATTGAAACCTGAGCTGGTATAAGAAAACAGGATTCAGTCCATTGTCTTAGGCTCTATCTAGACTTGGAGCATGGGGGTGTAATTCCCAGTTTGCATAGACATACTTAAGCTCTCTCTCATTGGATTAGTCTGCTAAAAATAGTAGTGTAGCTAGGGTAGCATGAGCAGTGGTGAGCACCAGCACACACTAGCCCCCCCCTTTCCTCCGCGCACCCCCAACACCATTTCTAGATGGCCCTTCTGTGCGTAGACATTCACCTAGGAGTTTAAATATTGTTACACCATCAGGCAGATTTTTTGCTGTATTATCTTGCATTCAGTTTTTAATAGTTTTTCTTTGTTTCTCCCAGGTAATGTAGTTTGCCTTTGCTGTGTTTCCATCTATGTTTTCTCAGACTACAACCCTAGTTTTGGAGTTCAAAGATCTTTTATGGATCTTCTGTGTGAGGCCATATTTGAGCATTAAGGAGGAATGAATATAGGCTTTGTGTGTAGAACTCAGAGGCTGGCATGGTAGTGAGCAGCTACACCTTTTGAACCCTGAGTCAAGAAGCATTTTGCTCTTTTTGCTATTTTTATTCCCCAGATATTATATCTCTGGTAGATTGGATGTAATTAGGTCTGTGGTTCTTTAAAATAATGAACCTGTGAAAAAGAAAGTCAGGTTTTAAATCTGTAGTAAGTCTTCTCTGTGGAGTTTCAGTATTTTGAGAATCATTTTTATTGTTTTTTAGTTAAACTATTGTAGTAATAGCTACAATAGCTATTACTATTTCAGCTATTGTAGCAATAGGAGCAGCAGACTTCAAATAACCAGCTGCATGTTGCTTCAGGAAAGATCTGTATGCATAATCCGCCCACGAAGCCCTACTCCACCACAAGCCATTGCAGCCGTAGAAGTAGAAGAGACCAGCTCAGGAGGAGGTAGGGCTAGGCCAGCTGGGAGAGAAATGGATTCAGCGTCTCTTCTAGCAGCAAAGATTCTATACAACTCTGATCAGATTTAAAAGCTCTCACTTCTCAGAAGGTGAATTACAGCCACGCCCAAACTGGCCTTATGTATACATGGAACACTTCGTAGTTTTATTTAGTGTTGTACTATTTTCGTCTTTCTGTTTTGATATTTTTTTTCTTTTACGCATAGTTTTTGTTCTTTTTTTTTTTTTTTTAAACTCCACTATTAACAAGTGGACCTATTTCTGTTTTTCTTATACCAGCTAGTTCTGTCAACTCCCTTTCCAACGTTGGTCATTTTGCTCTGGTTTAAAAGGTTCAAAACATGAACAATTAGTTTCCTTTCTTTTCTCCTCCATAGAATTAAAAATACATAAAAACAAAAGGATGAAGAAGGAAATGCTGTTTTGTATTTCTGCAGAGCACACAGGCATCTCTGCAGGAAAACTGAGCAGTTTAAAAGATAGCAGCTGTTACCATGCTTCAGTACAGATTCAGCACAGTAAAATGAGTGTACTGTTTTTACTGGTATATTTTGTGGATGGTGTTGCAAGTCAATTAACAGAAGCCCAATTATATAATCATGATTTAATCACAGACTAGTGTAAATTGAAATACCATGTTATAGAAAACATCAGACTGATCTCGCTCACTGGCACGCAGTGGCCTGGATTTACAAGCAACCCTTGGGCTTCACACTCTCATCCAATAGAGACGTGTACAGTAGCACAGGTGACCCACTAAGGTCTTCCTGGGAAAGGTGCCAGATACACAGCTCATAAAGATTTGTTGGAAACTGTCATCCATGCAGCAGTCATTTTAAATTATGTAATACTCTTGATTGGATAGCATTATGATACTGAAAGCAACTGCAGTGTCTTATCATCTGTTAAATGGGGATAATAATTCCAGACAGTGGTGTTGTAAGGCTTAATTAAAGTTTAGAGTAAAGTACCCTGAGAGTCTCATGAGGAAGGTGCTATAGAAGTGCAAAGTATTATTAATAATTATTAATTTGAGAATAAAATTGCAGTAAAGCTCTCATGTAAAAAGCCTGTGCTTCACAACATACATAAGGTGCTTCTTTAAAGAGCTAAATATTCTTTTTTTATGTTAAGGTGATAGTCTCATCTTAATACCGTTGATATTACATGGGTGCAGCCTGTATCTACAAGAGACAGCACCAAATTTCTAATTAAATTTGAAATACTGGATCTTTGAACACTTTAGAAATTGTCTCTTTTTGTGTCATTATACTGATGGTTAAGAAATTGTGAACAATTCACTTAAGGCTTTGACACTAAATGTCTTTAGAGAAATTTGATTCACAAATATTTTTTTAAAAAGATACGTCTTGCCTAGGTGGATTTATCCATTTATGCTGTACATCAAAGATTCAGATTGTATAAATATATTTCAGTCTAAACCTCCCTGGATTTCTGCTGAATTAATGTATTTGATTACTCTAAACTGACCCTTGCTTCTAGGGAAAAAAAAGACAGCAGAGAGCTCTGTGCTCAAATTGGAATGTACAGAATTCTGTACAAGTTAATAAGCATTTCTCCATTCCTGTAATGGGGCTCTTTTCATAGGTGAAATTTCCCCCATTATGAATCCTATTGTAGGATCATGGCCTGTGTTAGTTAAATAACAAGGACAGATGTAGAAATGTTTTCAAATTTACATTTGTTGCATTACAAATGAGTATCTATGTTCTAACAGGGACTCCATATTTTCATAATATACTGAAAAACTGAATCTTCTTTGTCAACAGTGTGTTGCATAGACTAGTCTTTGTTTCTCAGCAACAGCTAGTTGCAATTGTCCTATTAGATTCATAATACTAGAATTGCTTTTATCATATAAAATCTGATTGTAGGTTTTTTTCCTAGACCTGTTGGTTCAGACCAGATTGAATCTTTGAGCTGACCTGCTTATTACCCTAGATTTTACAAAGCTGTCTTTACGCTTCCTCCTACACAAAATGCTTTAATTGTAGTGAAATGAATTAAGCATCTGATTGAATCACTCAAGATATGAAAATTAAAGACGAATATTGTATCAAGGGTAATACTGGGGACTGTTTTTAACAGAAATGGGTAAACATTTACATGAAATCCTGCCTAATTAAAGTTAAAACCACAATAACTACATTTAAATATATGTGCAATTGCAACTTTACCTTTTTTCCCCACACAAAATTCTTTGTTAGAATTACAGGTGTTTAAGTGCATTTCCTATCAATGCACTAACTGATATTCAGAGAAAACACTACTTAAATGAACACTAGCATCCACCCCAACTTTCTCTCTCATGCCATTACACCCAGTCGTCATACTGCTAAACATGCAAACAAATTCCACAGCTGTACCACCGTTATTTTTTCAGTTCCAACACAGAATCAACAGTGCAGAAATAAAATTCCTTAAACCGCATTAAATGTGACTTAACTCTGACCTCATCCTTGTTCATTGACAAATAACATATTTTATGGCTAGATCTTCAGCTGTAGCTAAGGCCAAGGGATGCAAACATAGATCCTGAGGCTGCACCAGGCTGGTGTCCCAGCACAAGTTACAATATCATGAAGAAGCAACTACACGAAGTTTGCCAGCAAATGCTTCCAGATTACAGCTGCTAAATCTGTGTTGTGGGCAATCTTGACATCATGTCTCTCATTCTTCCTTCCTCATCCCATGCTGTCCAAGCCCCAACCTCTTGTCTGTCCCCACACTTTATTTCTAAGGAGTATTTTGTTTTCTATAAACTACCTTTAGAGCTTCCTTACGTTTTCAGATTTAAAATATTTCAAGAGACTTTGTCTGTTTAAATCAAAGGACTAAAATCACTCTCCACTTTCACCCCCACAAAATATTAAAATCTGTGAAGATCTCTCTCTTGAGCTATAAAGCTTTCATATAGGACTATAAGATGAAGGTTTAGCAAGTATGCTTTAATGAGATGTTTTTTATACTGTACTTTTTCACTGTTTCCCTGATTCTGCCACCCTTATTCCTGCTGAGCAATAATTTATACCTCGAATAGTTCCATTAAGTAAAGGCAGCTGAATCTGAATTGTAAATTGGAGAAGCCTCAGGGCGACTCTTCATTGCACTGGCTGCAATGGCTCCCATGGAATGGTTCCAGCAGCTGGTAATCACCGTAGTGCACTGGTGCTCTGACTACACCCCTCTTTCTCAATCCATGATCCCTATATCAAAGGAGCTGGCAAGAGAGAGCATACTGGGGACAATCTCCAGGTAGCCAGGTATGGCTTGAGACATGGTCCTAGAAGTATAGGTAACTATCACCTCCAGTCCTTGTTGGACTGATTTAGGGCCACTATGTGGGGCCTTGTCACTTACTTATTTCCTGTACAGTAGTGGAAGTTACATTCATGTATGGAGAGACTAGACCCCTGTAATTTTGAACTAATAAAGCTTGTCTCACTATTTATGGGTTAATAAAACAGCTTTGATAAATGAATTTATTCAAACATCAGAATAAGCATTGAGTTCTGAAACATCCACAATTTATGACTTCTCATGTAAGGTGTGTGTATGTATACTTGACATGAGAATGAAGCCGAAACAATTTTACCCTGAGCAATCATTAGTTATAACAAGCCAGTACCTCAACTGGTATACATCAGCACAGCTCCGTTGAACTTAATGGAATTGATTTATACTAGCTGAGGATCTGGCCCAGTATATTTACTGCTAGACTACTTTACTGTCTTCTTTTATAGTTCTAGTTATTCTGAATCTTCAGTTAAAACTTTGACATTTAAATCATTTTAGGTTGCTAAAAAATTTTCTGACATGAATAACGAGGGAACATCATGATCAAGAGCAAAAGCACTGGCTTTTTATCATACTGAGTTCACAATAACATAAACAGATCCTGACAGTTTGTGTTTTCATTGGTGTCAAATGATTTTTAAAATGCTTTGTAGTAGGGATAATGTGGTAAACAAGTTCATGATTTATTTACTATTTTCACATTATTTTTGTCAACTCTTCATCTCATTTCTTAAATTGGTCTACAGACATTTTCATTTTGTAGATTTTATAGTTCTGAAACTAATGAAGCATTCTGAATAACAGCAATTGTTAAGGAACACACACAATATTAACATCTGTGGTGAGCACCATATAAAATTCATACACATTTATTGTTATTTCTCTTCTCAATAAGAAAAAGTTTGAGAAGCTATTAAAAAGCTGACTATTAATTATGTACTTAGATGAGTTCACAATTTGATTCCTTCTTGGAATAATTATTAGAAGACAAATAAGCTAAACCGATCTGTAAATAAACCCCCATAAGTGGTTCTTGAATCAATTCTTTCTTGAATGGAGCATATTCCTTAAGAAAATATGCTTGCATTCTGCACAAGAAATTTGGTAAGGAGCCGTCTTCCTGTGAAGATTATAAAGTCAAATTTTTAAAAAATGGTGGCAGATTTTGGGTGCCTGAAATTGAGGAATCTACATTCAGCAGCTTCTTTTAAAAATTTGCCTGTAAATGGAAAGTTATGGAAGGCTTACATTGTTCATTATAGAAGGTTAAACCTGTTCCAATCAGGTACAGAACAAGAAACATTCTCTTAGTAGTCTTCGGAAAGAACAAAAAGGTATTTCTTGAAACATTACCCTGAGATCTCTGTGCCTATTTCTTGAGAATGACTGTGTGATTTGGTGTTTTGGCTGCTCTGAAAGAGTAAGATCATTTGAGGTACCAAACATTCTCAATGTCCTTTGCTTTCAGTGGAAGCTAAAAGTGCTCAGCACCTCAAAGGACTGCTTGACTGTCTTTCTTATTTGTCTCAAACCAGATTAAAGACAATTTGACACAGAGTTGTTTGGCTGATGTTTTGGCTCTTCACAAACACAGAAGATAGAACAGTTTCTCTTTCAACTTTAGCAGTCAGGTTCATGAAGTGTTCAGTTAACTCATTCCCACTCCACAGAAGCTTTTAAGTCAGGCATTTACTTTGGCTCATAGTGTAAAATGAGCATGCAGGCTTGATGGCAGATGGATGCAACACAAAAGTGCATTAGGACAAACTGATGTCCATACTCATCCTCATTTACTTCCTAAGATAGGACCTGGCCCCGCAGGTTATACTAACATAAGTAATTCTTATTTAGTCGCTTATTGCCCTTGATATTAGTGTGATTATTCATGTGCAGAATTTGATCTTTTAAAATTTAGTGCGTAATTCTGCCATCCTTACATTGGTTGAGTACTACCTTATTCTGTGCATAGTACTATTAGTTTTGATGGAATTGCTTGCAGAGTGAGGTACAAGCCAACCAGCATATGGGCAGGATCTGGCTCTTAAATGCTGGGGCTCTGATTCTGCCACCATTATTCAAACTGAGTTGTAGTTGTTAGAAATGATTTGTTATAGTAGTACACATTTGGGGCGTGACTGACAGTTTGAGAGCTGCTGATCCGAAGAGTAGATTAAGTAGCAATTTTTCTAGGGTAGCCTCATTGAAATCAGCAGGATCATTTCTAGAATTAGGTATTATGCAACATGCGTAGGGGTGGCAGAACTGGACCCTAAATCATAGAATCATAGAAATGTTATGTTGGAAGGGTCCTCAAGAGATTATCAAATCCATCCCCCCTGTGTTGAGGCAGAAACAAGTATACCTAGACAGTCTTTGATAGGTGTTTGTCTAATTGTTCTTAAAAAGATCTAATGATGGGGATTCCACAATCTCCCTTAGTAACCTGTTCCAGTGCTTTGTTGTCCTTGTGGTTAGAAAATTTTCCCTTATATTTAGCCTAAATCTCCTTTGCTGCAGATTAAGCTGACAACTTCTTGTCCTACCTTCAGTGGATGTGGGGAGCAATTGATCACCATCCTCTTTATAAGAGCCCTTAACATATTTGAAGACTGTTATTAGGTCTGCCCTCTGGCTTCTTTTCTTAAGACTATACATTCTGAGTTTTTTTTAACCATTCTTCATAGGCCATTTTTTCTTAACCTTTTAAATTTTTCTTGTTTTCCTTTGGACTCTCTCTAATTTGCCCACATATTTCTTAAAGTGTGGTACCCAAACTGGACATCATACTCTAGCTGACCAAATAGCACCAATTAGAGTGGAACAGCTATCTTCCATGTCTTACATCCAGCATTCCTGCCAATACAGCACAGAATATTAGTCTTTTTGCAACTGCATCACATTGTTGGCTCACATTCAATTTGTGATCTACTACAATACTCAGATCCTTTTCTGCAGCGCTAGAACCCAACCACTTATTTCTCATTTTGTAATTGTTCATTTGATTTTTCGTTTCTAAGTTTAGTAGTTTGCACTTGTCTTTATTGTATTTCATCCTGTTGATTTCAGAACAATTTTCCAATTTGTCAATGAATGTTTTATTACTAGAACTTCCAAATCATTTGTCTGCTTCTGCTTCCATTGACTTTTCTGATACAGATCTCTTCCTTATATACTTGTATTGCATTTACTATCAGTGTTAGTAGATTGTTTTAAATAACATTTTCTGTTGTGTACTATATATTGGTATTTATATGATAAAAACTGTGAAATAACTGAACAGTTCCGATATAAGTGTAAAACATAATTCAGGGATATAAAATCTATTATTAAGATAACGAAGATGAGCACACTGGCTAACTCAGTATAAGCCATGTTGGTTTTTGTGAGTAATGTTCTATGTTTTTGTGAGTAGTGGTTTGACAGGCTATTGCTATGACTACAATTAAGTGATAGGAGTATCTTTCCAAACATAGCCAGCCTTTGGCGGCTGTGAAGCGCCAGCTGTGTGCCCTCACTTTCTAGTTACAAGAAAAATACACTTATTTCCTGAAAGGCTTTTCTTAAGCACAAACATGTACTTACGTTCTTCAGAACACTGTAACTCTACTCTTTACTAGCTTATCGTCATGCTCTGGATTAAAGATTGTATCATAGCAGGTGATGAAAAAAATTCAAAATGTTTTTGAGTGATTTTCACTCTGTACCATTTATGGGCTTTTTATATTTAAAATGTTTATCTTAGTAGTAGTCTAAAAATGTACTCTGAATTGCAAATCTGAGACAGGTAATTCTGTGAAATATAGGTATTGTACTAGAAATATTGCTTGTAATACACAGTGACTTATAAAATGCCTTCATGTGAAGTATATTAGCATTTCTGTCATGTTATAAACATCTCTCTTAGTGGGACCTATGGTAACAGTTCCAAATGTGTTTACTTTTTCCAAACAACAACACTATTTAGGAATAATATTTTGCAATTAATGACCTTCTAAAGCTATGCCAGCGTCCTGGATAAAAAATCAGTTGCGTGACTGCAGATATGGAATTAAGAATCCTGATGCATCAGGATTAGAGGTTTATGGGGGGAGGAGAGAGCATTTACATTGGCTTTCCATCTCCCAGACAGCTCTGCTACTCTCTCATCTTGGCTTGCAAAAAACAACAAACACTAAACAGAAATCTCTGGGCCAGATAATTTCTTGGTGAATCACTGGGTAAAGGGCTAGTTTCTATCGGTTTGTGCAGGCTTCAGTGTTGGACAAAGTCACTGAGCTTTGCATTTCTTTCTTATAATACCTGGATTCTGATTGGTGGTTTGCAATATATTTGAGTAGCTTTTGTGTTAACAGGTCTTTCTTGGTTATATGTGACAAGTTCGTTCCTCAAAACTTAATATTACAAGGAACGTTTTTGTGTAGAGGTGAAAGTGAGAAGTTAAGTTTGGAATCTGACGTTAGCCATTTTTAGGTGCTTTTTCTAAGTGCAAGATCAGTTATGACTTACTGAAGACCAGTTATGTTAGTTTTAATGGAATAAATGGGCCCAGAGTGTCAAACAGGTTAACATGATCCTGTCATTAAACAATACTAAACAGTTAAACCCCTCAGGTTTTTGAGTAAAGAGAGCTTGGCCTGCAAACACACGAGGAAATTCATGCCAAAGTTTGGAAATGTATTGATCAGGATATACAAGAGAAAATAAATCAGAATGTGACAAAGTATTTTGGAATTAAGATTGAGTGATTACATAGAACAAACATAATTAAAACCTATCAAAATCGCCTTTCCAGAGAGAGGATGTGGGTTAGAGGCAGACAATCCTTCTTGGTAGGGAAGACAGGATTAGTTCTGTTGTTGAATTTTGAGTTGTAAATCATAGTCACTTTCCCTGCTGTTGATGAAAAAGACACATAAGGCAGGGGAAGAGATTAGATAGTAAAGATGGGGAAATACAGCTTTTTCTTGGTGTTATCAGGTGGCTGGTCAGTTACAGACATGCTCCGGGCTGGCAGGTCAGCCACAGCAGCTATCGCCCTGTACGCTGGCTAACTTCTCCTGTCTGGTATATCATCTGGCTGGGCTGGTAATGTCCCTCTCCTTTTCTGGTCTTTCTCAGGCTGGGCAGATCTGCTTGGACTGTCTCATCCCGATGGGCTGTTGCTCTGCGGAACAGTTAGTCTAGGGATCAGCGGAAAAGCAGAGACAGAGAGAGAAAGAGAGAACAAGAGAAAGATTGTGCAGGGGGGACAGAAAGAAACACATGAGGGAAGGGAAGACAAAGCAGAATATCACACGCATCAAACTGGGGTCATTGCTGATGCAGCAGTGATACTCAGGCATCGCCACTGGGGCTCTGTGGTCTGGGTGTATAGTAATATATGAGGGTTCTCAAGGCTCACAGATGAAGGACAGTCCCTGGAGCAAAGGGGATGCCTGCTGGCCTTTCCATCTCCTCTGGGAAACCCTCAGTCAATCTGTTCACCCCCTGAGTTCCTTTATTAAGGACCCGCAAAAGGGGTGATGGTGGAATAGCCCATCCTCTCATTATTCTGCTCAGAATTAGGCCAAATTTCTGACATAAAGATTTTGATCCATTGATTTCAGGTTCCACACTCTTCGTACTTACCAGACGTGGTTTCAACACAGTCCTTCAGCTAGAAGTAGATCTTCTTGTTTGGACTAACCCAGTCTCTTCTCTCTCTTTTTCACCTTTTCCCATCAGCTTTTGTTATAGGTACTTGGAACTTTTTAAAAACTGTTATCCAGTTTCCCACTGCTGAACTCACAATTAGGGTAGGCCAGTTAGGCTCCAGTTAGCACAACAAACTACTGCATTAAGAAGCTGAAAAGAGTTTTTGAGCAAGTGTTACCAATAGAAGAACTTCCAGAAACTGTAGTAAAGCTAGACAAACTAATCCATTGTCTAAGCACGCATTTCAGGCAGTTGGGACAATACCAAACACTCAACATTTGACATAAATATTGTTGTGGCAATGATGATAGTTAAAGTTAATTTGACATGCCATTCTAATGCGTGCATCCCTTTTCAGTTTCTTAACTAGATATGTAATGATCTGGGAGGAATGCAGTCTTTGCGAAATTTGAAAAAATCTCATTAAGGAATAATCAAGTTAGTGATTTCTCAAGACCCTGGGACATTCTGTGGAATGTGTGATGATTATGTTGCACATTCTAAGAAACTTCTTTCAGCTAAATGTTCTGGTGCAGTATTTATTTGAAGTGAGATCACAGTGCACATTCCATTCAACTAAGCTTTTTCTTTTTTCTCTGTATATTCATTTTAAACCTCCACAACATATTAGGGAATTTAAATGCCACAGACTGCTTCACCTCTGTATTGAGCTATCATATTAGAGAGGCACAGAACATGCTTATTGTTTTTTCAACTTGACATTGGGGCAAAGGGTGATTTTCTTTTCTTCCTCAAGTCAGAAGACTGAATAAGGCTCCACCACCCTTTTCAGCCCACAGGTGCATCTATGACCATCAGACCAAAAAGAACAGGAACTGGCTGGAAAATGGAAACAGTACTTCAGGAAAATTGTCACAATTTTTTTCTGTTTATTTCTTGATCAAAATTTTTTATCTGAATTTTTCAGCCAAGCCTTAAATAAACCTTCCTTCCATGTCCTTTCACGTGTATCCTTGAAAGACCCAGTATCCTCTCTGCAGGCACTTCTGCATCTCATTTCCCTTTCTCTAAAATACAAATTATTATTGCGTATTTTCAGTTACTGAAGCAGTGCAAAGGTTACGGTAGCCCTAAAGCTGTAGTAAACTCCCTGGCACCAATGTAAACCAGGCTCCACAGATGGCTCTATTTGTCTGAATCTGTTTCTTCCCTAAAGTATCTCTGCAGTTTATTTCCGTGCAACAGGTGCTAATCAAATTTGCTTCTCTTTTGCATCAGATCAGATTTCTTGGCCTGATGTAAAACAGTTTTATGTGAAATTACTCGAGACCCCTCTGTCCCCTCCAATGCCTGATTTAGTGGGGAGTCTCTTTGTTCTAATTATTGGCTAATATGTTGAGACAGATCCTTATTTTCTTTCACTATCCGGATAGCAGAATTTGTATCAAATTTAACATTTGTGCAACATTCCTCATTTCAATATGCAACCCGTTCTAATCCCACGCCTGTCATTTGTTCCATAGGATTGTTTAGATTATCTGTTGTGTATTGTTATTCAGATTTCAGAGTAATCTGATTTAGGTGATCTGAGACAGTCAAGATATACCGACCGTCACATGTGACCAGTGCTGAAAGATTTCTGGTTGAACCATGAAACGCACTCAGAATGGGTTATTATATGTTTCCATCAAAATCTCAAGATGAAAATTAAATAATTTTGAGACTCTATAGCAGTGGTTCTCAACTCATGGCCTTTGAGCTGTTTGCGGCCCAATCAGTACGTTACTGTGGCCCATGTGACATCCCCAGGGCCATACAGGTACTATATATGCTGGGTGGATGCAGCCAATGTAACACAGAGAGAGGTGCATATGCGGCCCATAGTGGTAAATAGGTTGAGAACCACTGCTCTATGCTGATGTTGATTGATACATCGAGGTAGTTCTCAGCTACAATAATAAAGGAATTTCTTTGTGCATTGCCATGGTCGGGTGGAATGGGAATAATTGCATTTCCTTCACTCCTTGACCCTTTTAAAATGATGAGAACTGCAGTTACCAGTTTTGTCTCAGATTGCTAACAAAGTTGGTACAAATATTTTAATTTAATTTTTCAAATTTTGGTTTCTGGCTTTGGGCCAGATCTCCAGTTGGTTTAAATCACTATAGTTCTATTGACTGCTGTGGAAGCGTATCAGTATATTCCAGCTGAGAATTTGGTCGCATTTGCAAGAGAACAGGTCTTTGCAGAGGTGCACACAAGGGGCGGGGGGGGGGGAAACAGGGGCATTGGCCTCTCCAATCAGCAGAGGCATACAACTCTTCCAGCCCTGGGGCTGGGGTGGGAGCTGACAGAGCTCCCTCCTTCAGGAGCAGGCATTCTCTGGTGCTCAACTCACCCTGCCCCTTTCTCTGCCTCCACCAATCAGCAGCTGAGGTGATACAGAGTGACAGTCCTCCTAATCAATGGTAGTAGGGCACTGAGCAGAGCCTCTGGGAGTGGGGCAGACAAGGAAGGGGTCAGTCAAGGGAGGAAGCAGAGGGTCCCAGTAGTGGGAGCACAGGCTACCCCATGGTGGAGGTGTGGAGGGGGGGTAGCACAAAGTCCCGAGTGGGGCCGCCAGGAGAGAGTGAGCTCCTTCAGCTCCTGGGTTGTAGCGGCAGCATTTTTATTCCTGTACATGCCCCTGGGTCTTTGAATCATTTAATTTTTTGCATTATTCTTAGTAAAGTTGCATCTTGTGAGGTCTCCCTCATCTTATAGCTCCAACTATATTCCTAAATGAGTATGCTTTCGCATATTGCTGTCTTAAAGACAATAACCTTTACATCTGATTCAGTTTTTCTTCTGTTTTGCACGTTGGCATGGAACTGCCCTTACCTTTCGTGCCTTTAAAAACTTATAGGTTAAAAAAGGTTCCATTTTTACAGTTTTGGTTGAACAGAAATCGAACAGGGTTTGAACAGAGTTGAACAGGGTTAGAGTTTTGGTTGAACAGGAAATTTGATTACAAATGAATGATAATTGTTGTCTACCACTGGAAAAAGTTCAGCAGTTATGCTTATCATTTCCAAGTAAATGAAAATAATGTATCAACTAAATATTTGACTGCATAATATAAGGTAGGGTGGTACCTGTAATTGTCTTGGTGCCATTACTTATGACAGTGGCTAGGGAAAGGTATGCCTAAGCAATTTAATAGACTGCCTGGTGTTTGTGACGGAAGTGGGATACAAAAGCATCTACATTATAAAGATTTAAGAGAATAACTTCATCATATATAGAACTAACCTTCTGCAGTGCAGAAATGGGAGGCTTGAGTTATTTATATTTTCTAAATGTTGACATGATGATTTTATGATTAATTTTGTAATGCTTTTTATGTTGGTAAACTAAGATGAGTTAGTGCACAAACATTTCAGCACAGTTAAATATTTGTACTGCATGTGTAGGTGTGTGAAAGGTAACTTTGAACGCTAACCAACTCATGTAACTTTCCTTCAGCAAACAAGAGACATCTTTATAAATAGTCTATGCCACAGATGCCTACCTTATCTATATAAGTTTCTGTACCACAGTCATCACAAGGGTATATAACCCACCTGCCTTCTTTGTGGAAAGTTAATTCATTGCTTAAAGCAAACTGAATTACACAATTCACAGAAAAATACTCTCCAGGCAACAACAGTGAAAGCTGTCAGATTTTCCATAATGTGCCTCAAATAGTTTAGTTTCCGGACTCTCTGAATACATAGCTTTTGTGCTGAGAGTGCCACTGTCTATTGCAATGTGGACATGTATGTTAGGAGCTGAGTGAGAACACACACACATTTAACATACTTTAGGCCACTGATGAACCTTCAGATGACCCTTTCAATCACTACTTACCAGGGTTAGATTTGAACAGGTGGTTTACAGATGAAAGGCTTTAGCACCTATCACCAATCTCTTGAACCACCAAGTCCTCTTCAGTTACATTTTTAGAAGATATTATTTCTCTGGGGCATTTTCTTACATGGGTTTTCTATGCACAAGTATGTTCAGAAAAATCAAATAACGACTTTATTCAGAGAAACAGGTGTTTCAGACTTTTTGCTGCTCTTCTAATATAATTTTTCTATCTGAGGGCAAATACTCACAGGGAACCCTAAAAAAATAAAATGCCATTGATGCAGTTTTGATATTCACAATATATAAAAGCTATTATCTCACAAAGGAAAAAACAAAGGCAAATGTTATATTTTGCCTCCTGCTTCTTTTCTGAAATGGACAGCTTGGAGCACTGGCAGGAGGCAAACATTAAAGTAATTGTCTTTTTCTGTTTTACTGGAATTGTGTATCTGTGATATACTGTGCATTTTAAAGTTGTAATAGATGCTATAGGGAAGTATATCTTCAAGCTTTTCTTTTTTTGCCACCTCCTGCCAGAGTGACATGGAAAGAAGGCATTGCTTCTGTCAGAGATGGACAGTATAATTTGGATAGGGACAAGTAAAATACCATTTTAAGTTTGCATTTTCTCATCTCTGATTTTAATATCGTGGAGAGTGAGATAAAGATTCTTTCTCAGAAATAAAGTTTTATTGAAGAAACATAAGTGGTCCAAATCCTGAAAATCAGACTGAGAGTCACAGTTATAATTTATTTAGCAAATACATGCAAGGGCTTTTAAACAGTTATTTACTTTAAACTCCTCCTTGAAGGATACTTTTTATTTATTTATTATACGCTTTACAATAGCTGGTCTGTCCAGAAGTATGACTAAGCCACACTGACCTATTTTCTTTTCTGAGAGAGAAAGAAAAAAAGCTTTCGCTCTCCTTGGACTGACCTTTAGACACGCCATTGAAGAAACCCAAATGATCTGGAATGTTTGGAAGGACAGAATTCTCCTCTCCTTTTCTCCATTCATCAGGACATGCTTAGAGAAAATAATTAATTATTGTTTATAAAATTTTAATTAATCATTCATACCAATCTTACCAGATATGTAAGGGTCCCTAAAGGAAAAGCATTTGCTACTTTCTGTTCTTTGAAATACTGATGATCTTGTACAATTGAAATAATTTTATTTAAAATATCAATCAACATCAAAGGAAATTAAATCAGTGGTCAAGGCATTTCTATGTCCTAGTAATTCCTAGCTGCCAGAATGGCCCATTGGGGTCATAGGCAGCCAATCTGCTTTAACTCATTCTGGGAGCCACATTGTTCCCTAGTCAGCCCCAAGTTTTAGGGAGCCACCTTTGCTCCATACTAAACTGGATTGAACACCACTCAGAAACACCCCAGGATCAGGGTCTATGTCATTAAATGACCCCTGTGTAACCAAATTATGATTGAAGTCAGTTGGACTACTTGCATAAGAAAGAAGAGTAGTATTTAGCACATAATGAGTAAAATTTCCTACCATGGAAATACCCTGAAATACCTAAGGACAAGGTAAACGCTACACACTCACCTCTGCAGTATGGAACAAACATATTTAATTTACAAGAGAATGGCCTAGGAAAATGAGCCAACATAGCACGCTCCCTCCTACCCCAAAGATCCTGCAGACCTTCCCTGGCACTTGTATGGAAATGGAGCCTGATGGGCTCTGTGGAAGTATTTCAGGCTAAAGGGGTAACAGTTTGGAAGCAACCATTCTGAGGAAGATCTGCCAGAGGTTCTGTTCTATTCAAATTCTTATTCTGCACCCGTCACTGTGGCAATGTTAATGCTGGTCTAAGCAGTATTAAATTCTGACTTGCAGTTTCTTACCTCTTGGGAGGATATGGGACACCGCAGAAGAAGTGGATGTCCCAAGAACTGTGGAGCTGGGCCAAAGATCTCCAGTGGATCCTGGGCCCTGTGTAGATAAGCAGCTATGTCCTGGTTCTTTGAGGCCTTCAAGTCCTCCTCAGAGGACAGTGGCTTGGAAACTCCGTGAGTTTCCTTGTTTATTTTTTTTACAGGAGGAAAAATGTGTTCTATAAATTGCTTACCCAGTTGCCATAATACTTTGTCCATAAATAATTAACTCACATAACATATCACACAGTTTAAACCTATCCAAGGCCTGGAACACTGCACCTCAGTGGTACAATTTCACTGACTTGCCCTGAAATGGGACAATGGTTTCACAAAGCTCTGGAATCTGCTTTTAAAATTGTTTTCTCTCTACTCAGCTAGTGAGATCAGAATGGCCTTGTCTGTATGTTTTTTTTTCCCCTTGGGTAACAAGCCACTGAGAGTTGATGTGAGAGGATGCACTCAGACAAAAGATAAACAGAACTAAACCGATAGCATTTCTTAATACTGTTTATAAGATGTGAATCATACAGTGTAGAAAACATGAAATAAGCATGAAAAATGAGGAGGCACATTAGTAATCTACTTGCAAATAATACTTCTATAAGAGTTTGGATGCAGAGGAGAATCAGTTCCCCTTCTTTGCAAGCTCTTTTTTACATATGCAGATTTTTCTAAAAAAAACAGAGTCCTGTAGCACCTCGTTGTTTCTGCTGTATACAGACTAACACGGCTACCCTTCTGGAGCAGATTTTTCTGAAAGCCTGTCATCCTTCACCTCATGTTCTGAGGAGCATTCAATCCCTGGCAAACATATTTATCCCCCACTGCTTCCACAGTCTAAACTACAAGAGGGTAGGCGTGTGACAGTGTTCTTAGAGGTAAGCACGCTACTGTACTGTGCAAAAATGTGAGTAACTTCAGCTTCTGGTCATTGATAAAAGACACTTCTGATAAATTTGGCTTTGTACACCTACTGTTTCTGAATTATTTGACAGTAGCTACATTTTTAAATCAAAAGTCTGAGGAAATATTTTGAGAGCTAATGTTTACTGCAAACTACATTTCTCTTGAAAAATAGCAATCTAGAAATTATATTGAAACAGATGGATAGTCTATTTAGTTTGATATCCTGTCTTACAGTGTGGGGAACTGAGAAGAAGGCATGACCTCCAAGAAATACATCTAATTGGGTAATACTGTACCATAGGGGACATTTCTCCCTGATCCAGGCTTATGATCAGCTTATTCCCTGAAGCAAGAGGACTGATAAAATAGGTCCCAAACATTTTATCTTATCTGGTAAAACTTAGGGATGGTATTCTTAATATATATTAGAGGTAACAATACTATAGATATAGTGGAGATGACCATTTAGTTCTGAGCAATACAATATTTATGTATGGGTCAAGACCCAGGCAACAGTAAAATAAAGGGTTACATCCAGCTGTTAAAACAGAGTGAAAAAGGATAGATACCCAGATTCTTTCCTAATGGGTCTGATTCCTCCTTGCTTTGCACCTTTTGGAGTCATTTACATCTGTGCAAAGTGGGTGTAAAATGCTGCCAACTCAGAGCTCTTCACTCATGGCTGCTAATTAGACTAGTTGGCGTTGCATGATGGGAGACCTAAGCTGCACGCTTTAAAGGTCTGCATTAACTTGCTCCACTAGAGCTATAGGGTAGCAGGGTCACAACGCCTCTCAGGTGTGCAGTTTTTGCAGGACCCCTTTTTCAGGGCTGTGCCAAGAGGTACAATGTCTTTTGTTAATAATGCTAAAAAAGACTGTGCTTTTGTTCTGCATCTTTAATCCCAAAAGATCTTCAAATGCTTTATAAACTATGGGTCCAATCCTTCTTCCCTGAGTTAAATGAGAATACAGTCTGGTCCTGTGCATTGTAAATATACACCACTAAAGACACCCACCAGGCAGACACAACAATGAAGGAAATTTAGGCAGCGATATGGGGGTTATCCCCTATTGTTATGAAAAGTGTCATAGGTTTTCACGTTTCTTTGAAAAAAAGGATCCTTACACTGCGAATTCTGTGGAACTCAGTTTCTTTCCTGAGGAAGAATAAAGTGCTAAGCTGACTTGTCAGAGATTTGAACCTGTGATGAACTCAAAAACAGCTGAATGGCTTTTGCTCAAACTTAAAAGAAAACAAAAGAGTTCATGATCATAAAGCGTGAATGATCATCAGGCTAAAAGTATTTCTATTACCAACTGCTCTCTGAGCTGGCGTTAGAATTCTTATAGTATCTTCACTTTGTCAATCAGGAAAGTGCCAGCCAATCATATAGCAGAATTTTCATGCCTTTTGGTCATCCAGAGGGCTGTCCTTTATGTGCTCAGTGGTTTCCTTGCATCAAGATGGATTGGTTGCCCATATGGCAGCTCCCTCCCTATTTAGCAAACAGCATTTTTCCATGTATATTTCCACAGTGCTGAGTTGTAATGAATTGTTCTGTTGATTTTTTTCTTTGTTTTATTTCTCACCTTTTGTTGTCAGGCCAAGGAATAAGGTGTGGCAGGGAAGATGATAGTTATGAGAAGTTACATTTATATTCTTTTGCAGGCTTCAGAGTGAGTTTCTTCTGCACTACAAGTATTTTAGCTGCCCTGACCATGATAGACATCATGTCAGGTGAACCTTACACTCACCTCACCTATTCTGATAAGAGCTCATCTGAGGAGTGACAAATAGATGTTGGAAGAAAAAGGGAGCCTCTTTGTTCCTTTGCTGCATTGGATTACAGTAGTAAGACCACAACACCTTCAGGTTATGTCACTATTCGTTTCTCAAACACCATGCTCTATTAGTACCCTTTTCCAGTTTTTGCCAAATTGTGTAGCACACAGTTGCTGGGAAGCACTGTGTAAAATCATTCTTGTGAGGGATTTTTGGGTTTTATTCACAGGGCTTTGATAGGGAACATTTCCTAGCTTTTCTGGAGGGAGAATAATTACATTTCTTTCTTTCACTTCTTCCTGTTTGCCTTTGGAAAAAGGAGAAATCTGTAGTAAATGTATTTTTTTCCTCTCCCACTCCCCACACTTTATTCTTTAGAGGAAGAAGCAGAAGAGCAATCCCACCAGATGCCTGTAAAGTCCTTCGTCTGCCAGGTTGCCAAAAGTGTATCCCAGGTCACCTTTAACAGAAGGCAGAGCTCTCTGGAACACTCCAAATTGTAGATAGTTGGAATACACTCAGTGTCATAGTAACTACTGCAAATGGAATGGAGAAGGTCTCTGGGACTGTAAATTCAGTGTCTTACACATCTGCCAGTTTTCTCCCCCTCAAAATAATAATTGAGCAACCAAGTCAGTCTTCAGTTTATTGCAGGGTCATAGATTGGTCAAATCATTTAAAAATAAGATGCAAATATATGCAGAAATCATCTGATTAGCAGCTCACAAAGGTAGTAACTTATATGTGTATTGTACCTTCCAGCCTAAAGCAAGGCACTTTACAAACCATGTCCCTGATCATGCAGATACTCACTAAACTCAGACTGCTCATGAGCATAAAGTAACTCACATGCATATGTGTTTACAGGATTGGGCCCTATACCTTGGGACCACTGCATGTATCACTGAAATACAATCAAGAAATAAAATAGAATACATGCAAAGTTGAAGAGTCATACAGCATATAATAAGGAAAAGGACCACTGAAACCATCAGTTCAGTGTGCAGCTGCTAAGAAAAACCCTCTAAAACCTAATAGTGCTGGACTGTATATCTAATATTTCTTTATGAGCAATATTATACAGAAATAAACAGTTGTAGTAACAAAAGGACAAAATACCAAACAGTTGAAATAATACAATTAATAAGGGCTTCTTTCTGCTCTCACTGAAGTCCTATTTATATTTGTTAAGCTACACTGCATGCACAGTATTGGGTCAGTTCCTCATCCATGTGTAAATTGGCATAGATCCAGTGACTTCAATAAAAGTGCTTATCTTACTCTCTGAAAGATGTTATTACCGTGGAGAGGATTTAATACAAAACAACAAAGGACTAGATTCATAAAGGGACTTAGGTATTACAGTTCTTAGTGTTTTAATGTTTAACTTTTAGATGCCTAGCTACCCTGTGCAATGCATGGGGAGAGAATGGAATCCACAAAAGCCAGCAAGATGAGTGAGAAGCCCCCTCAGCTAGCCAGTAGCAGATGCCCAGGAGAAAGATGTATTCTAAGCTTTGATCCACCCAGGAAGTTCAGTGACTAAATCCAGAGTAAAGGCAAGGTGGCTATGTTCATTTGGGATTCACAGCTGGGAACCCTCTCCTGGAGTCAGGCCTCTAAATTGCTTGTAGCAAGAAGGGTGGCAGTGTACAAGTAATTCCACACAAAACATCCAGGGCAACGGGGTGGAGGTGAAGAGGAGGAGTACTTCCTAATCACTGTTAGCCCCAGGGTTAGGGTGCTCATCCAGAATGTGGGAGACCCCAGTTTAATTCTCTTCTATGATTGATGTGCAGAACATGAGTCTCTTACTTCTCAGACAAATGCCTTAACCACTAGACGATGGGATAGTTTGTTCTGGTTGTCTGCTGTTGAAGCTCTTCCACTGTGTATGAAATACTCAAATAAACGAAATATGCATTGGTCCAGAGAGCAAATGAGAATGACTTTGTGGACCACTGGTTAGGGCATTTCCCAGAGGGTTGGAGGATCTATGTTCAACTCCCTTTCCCACATCGGGCAAGAAGGAGAAATTGAACGAGGCTTTTCCCCATCCTGGGTGAATGCCCTAACCACTGTGCTAAACCTTGTGAAGGAGGCTGCTTCCTCTGGCTACTTTCAGCGGAGTTAGGTGTCTCCAGGGTTTGGTGGCAGCTGAGCAAGGTGCTTTTGTGAATGCTGTGGTGCCAGCTGGATGCACTCACCTAAAGTGTTCTTTGGCACGTAAGTTCTTTTGCAAATCTAGCCCCAAAATACCACTGATTCTCAGAACTTTACAATGTGGGTAGAGATAAGTCTGAGCTATAGAGTTGGCATCCAGATCCAGACTTTCTTAAAGTTTGGGGGTGTTTTGATCTGGCAGTTTAGTTTGGGCCCATCTATCTGGGATAAGAAATTTCAGTATTGCCTCATTTTAGTTATAAAGAGTAGGCCTTTTCAGTGGCTTAGGAAGGGCACGGATCAAACTAAAGAGAAATGCTTCTCACACTGGTGAGGGGTTCAAAAACTAAGGGAAAAGTGAAAGTATGAAAGTGTAAATAAATGGAACACTTGGGCAGAACTGTTTCACATAAAGAGAAATAAATCCATGGAGTCACATTATTGGGGAAGAAGACTGAAAACTGTAAACTGAGGAAGGAACCATGTTTTTATTCTATATTTATACAGCACCTCATGCAGTGGGGTGCTCGTCCATGTCTGGGACTCCTAAGAAATACTGCAATACAAATAATACATAATACTAATAAAAATAAAGTGTATAAATGAGTTCAAGACAGACCCACATTTGTTTCTGGAAAAGAGAAGGATTGGCTTCTTTACAAAGAGTATTGCTGTAGGAAGTTACAAAATTGCACTTTCAGCTGAGGAGTTTATAAACGGCACAGTGGAAGTAGATGACCCTTCCATCCATTTTTTAAAGTGGTTGCAGTTTTCATTCCAGGGCAAATGAAGCAATAATAAATATTGAGCAAAGGAAGTTGATCAGTAGCCAGAGCACTTTAATAAGTGAAAAGTAATAATACTAAAAAAAATCCAAACTTGCCAGGTCTTGCTTTTTACCTATTGTTGCTACTAATAATCCCCTGGAAGCTTTATTTCAGTGGGTATTTTTCCCAAGAGGAGCTGGACAAAAGTATGTGGTATAAACCTCGGGAAAATAGATTTATAAAGGAACTGACAGGAGATCTATGACTTCCCTATTGAGAATAGCGCTGCTGTCATAATGAAGTTGGGGTGTTGATAGAATTTTTTTGTTATAATAAAGGTGTTGCTTATTTTCTCACACCAATTTTACATTTGTCTAACTCCACTCACTTCTGTGGCATTATTCCTGATTTATACTTGCATGAGAGAAGAATCAGGCCCATCAGTTGTAAAAACAGTTACGGTTATGCATTTAACTGGCCATTTTAAATAAGACTCAGTTAGGGCTAATTTGACTATTTTCCCAAGGATGGGTGTTCTGAACTGGTCTCTGACTTTCTGTTCCCACCTCCTCCCCTTGTTAGCACTTAGGCCCAGATCCATAAAGAGATTTAGGAACAACATTACAATCCTCAAATCATGAGCTGGGGCACAGGCTCTCTATGATAGGTTCCTTAGAATGCAATCTACAAAGCTAGTAGTCAGGGAGCCACCTAGGATAGCCAGTAAGAGAACCCCACCTCCCTCATAGAACTAGGCACCTACGTCCAGCCTGTAGGGAGGCACCTGTGTCTGCTAGTGACAAAACCGGGGAAAGATAGGTGCGCCTCTGTCTAAACTCTATCAGTAGGCATGCTTAGAAGTCATCTAGATCTACACAAAACAGTAGGCGAAGTAAGAGAACCTTCTTTATAACTTTTAGCCAAGTGACTAGAGTACTCAACTGAGGTGTGGGAGACCACTCAGTTCAGGTCTCCATCTGCCTGATGAAGATCTGCCTCTTCTCAGGTGAGCGTCCTAACCATTGGATGATAGGGTTATTCTCATTCTTTCTCTGACCCAATTATTTTTTTAATTAAAGTGGAACAATTTAAATAGAAGATACTGAGGAATCCCCATATTCCAGGGGTTAGGGCACTCACCTGAGAGGTGGCAGATAATCTCCCTGTTGAAATCCTTTCTCCTCATCAAGCAGAGGTGGGAATTGGTAGTGTCATAATCTAAGGCCATGTCACACGGAGAATACAATAAATACAGGGGCTCCTGGTGAAAATGCGCACCGCCAATGCAAGGAGCCAAGCATGCATTCACAAAAGAGATTTAATAACTGTGGTGGCTGTATGCTGATGTAAATTAGGTTGACATAATGTTCTAGTGTAAACATAGACTTAGATTATGACATTCAGAAATGAACTTTTCCTTTTGGATCTTGAAGATGTTAAGATTTGCTCCTGAGAAGAACTGAAAACTGATGTGCAGTCACTTAAAAGTAGAAACATGCTAGAATCAGCAGCAGTTTGTTAAACTGATGAATTCAGTAACAGGGATACCCTTTACTGAGCAATAATGCCATTACCAGCTGTGGCTGATATAGTCAGTGGGATTTTTGTACTGAGAAAAAACAACCCCTTCCCCCCAATCCAGCAAAACTAAAAACATTAAAAAAGGGATAAGAAGTCTGTCTTCTTGAATGCTGTGAAGCATGTGCCTTCTCAAAAGCAGATCTTTGACATTTTTCTCTTTTGGGGCCTTTCATACTTTGTGTTTCCCAGATACAGTAAAAAGAAAAATTAAAAGCCTGTGAGTTACTATAAAATGTGATACAATAGGTATTAATTATATATTGGATACACCTGTATTCAGTTCTTTGAGGAGTGTGCTTTAGGCCTCATCAAATGAATAAAGCTACATGGCTGTATTCCAGTTGGTAGGAAAGGAGATGTATTGTCGTACGTGCTTTGTAATATTTTACCCTTGTAGGGACTACAGATTCAAATCTCAGGATGCTCTGCTCTTTGACATTTCTAAGCATCACAACCAGGCTGGGGGCAGTCTGGTCTAGCAGATAGGAGCAGGAGTCAGATCTAGTGGTCAGAGCTGAAGCCAGGAGGTAGGCCACAGATCAGAACCAGAGCCAGGAGTCAAGCAAAGTGTGGGAATCAGGAGTCAAGAGGAACGTTGGAACCAGAGTCAGGGGTCAGAACTGGAGTCCAAGAAGCCAAGTGCAAGTCCATCACTATAGCTGAAAGGGATATCTACTTCATTGCATCGAATCTATATAGTGCTTGGCAATCAGGGGCCATGAGGGAAGCTATCAGTCTGGCCTTCTGAGGCAGTACTTCTGGCGGTATTTCTCTCCATAGGGTCTGTGTGGTAATGCATGGGGCCTTACCATGGCTTCTGGGTAGTGGTGTGGAGTCATCACCTCCCCCCAAGAACCTCATGCTAAGTAAATAAATTGAGTTCCTGGAGTTTGCTGTGGGACCTGGTGAATGAGACTTCAAAAATGACATTATATTTCATGAGAGTAAGGGATTCCCTCCAGGCAGTCCCTCCCCAACCTGTTGCCTGTCTAGGGGTTGCCCTTGACAATGGTGTACATAGGGCTTGGTTTTGCTCCCCAAAAGCACATAATCTGGCCCACAGTTTGTAAAGAGGTTTGGGATTGTTTGAGATAAATATAATTATTATGGCATAATACGACATAGAAACTGCTTAACTACATGTACAGTACATATTTGGTTGCTTTGTTATGTTTTTTCCTGGTTTTGTCATTTTCTTTTAAAAACAAACAAACAGAAGGAAGTGCAGTTGCTTAAAAAGAATGTGAACTAAGTCATGTAATATGGCTGAATTTCCCTGAAGGAGGAAGTTGGTGTCAGTTACGATTAATGTGAACAGCATTCATGGCCCTGGAGATGTGACCTCTCGTTACTGTAAATGTGACAGCATGAATTACTTTCAATTATGGTGAACTACATTCAGCTACATTAGTCCTGACACACCTCACTGGGAGATTGCTGCTTTGATAGCCTTAACTAAAGGGGAAAAAAAGGCAAAACTTTTGAATGCAAAAGCTTAGGTCACTTAAGCAAAACCATTGGATTTCTAGTATGATGCATCATTGCCTCAGGTTTCACACACTCATTTTTTGTCTGATTTCCTCTGGCATTTTTAGGTGTATGCCGTAAGCAATACCAGAACCACCTTTTTTATATGCCACGTATAACAAATGGGAATTCAGTGAAATTAAAAAGCAGATTCTACATATTAGATGAATTATCCATTTTCATCTGATAATAACCTGAGTCTTTACTGGACCTGTGATGGGAGTTGTGTACCATCTTCAAACATTTCACATTTAATTAGCTTAGCTTCCTTAATTTATTGTTTAGCAACAGTATAGCCACTTATTGTTACAAATTAAATATATCACAACATAGGATACTTATTACTTGGAGGAAATAGTTGTTATAATGTCACTACTTTTAACTGCAGGTCCAATTATCATGCTTCAGTTTCTAGCTTGAAGCTTTCAATAGAAAATAAAAGATGCCCAAGGCAGAAGTCAACCTTTCACTTTTGCTACAAAGGAGATGCCATCTATTTCACGCTGTGCTAAGTATTCCATTGAAACATGAGTAAAACACTGCCTTTGGCATATCATAATTTAGAAATAGCAGTAAGGAAAAGTAGTAGCTTTAATTAAACATTTTGTTGCTCTTTCAGGACCTGATCCTACAAAGTACTGAGCACCTTCTTTACTGAGCAAAGCTGAAGATCCTTATTACCATAGATGTCAATAGGAGCTGAAATTGCTCAGCCCCATGCAGCATCAGACCTTAAGAAATTTGCAGCGGAAGAGTTGTAGTTAGCAAAACAGAACGGAAAGCACTATCTGCCTGATGCAAAACATTGTAATTTGAGGGCATTCTGGGTAAATTCCTTTAGATTTTTAGCCCATAATAAGAACCAAGGTTCAAGTTTCAACCTTCTCAGTAATTACTTGGCCCCTCGGTATTTGTGTTGATGGATTATTTTAATTGTTTTTAAAGTATTAATAGCAGTTAGCAAAAGTCAATGTACAAGATAAATCTAATGTTTCCATAGCATTTTAGCACACATGGTGAAGATAAAAATCTTAGCGTTTGTATTATTTATTTATTTAATTTATTTTGAGTTATACATATTTAAACGTGAAATTGTATCAAAAAATTTCAATGGCTTTAACTAGAAAATCATTAAAACTGCAGTGCTCTTTCATAAAAATAAAAGTAAAACTTGGAATTTATCCACTTTGGCTGTGGAGGATCCTCTCAATTCCCTGTAGACTAATTTGGATTCAGGCAATCAGATTTTCTACTTGCATATGAAGATCTTTGTCTTTGATTATATATTTAGCTACAAAGAAAACAGACAGAATAAGGACCCAAGTCTGTCACTTGGTTTTACACAATCTGTGGGACAGCTTGTACGAATTAGGACTGGCCATTTAACTAAAAGGGTTGTAGAACTGGGTCCTAAACTTAGACGGCATTGAGAGAAGGGGGACAGATAAACATGATGCTTGTTGCAGGATAACAGTGTCAGGGTAGCCTTTCCCCTCTGTAGAGAAGATACAATAGTTCAAGGGTTCCCAAACTGTGATACTCATACCCCTGGGGGTACAGAAGACATCTTGGGGAGCACATGGAAGAAATTGTGTAATGGTGGATTTTATTTATTATTTTATTTATTGCATTTTCATAATAGGTGACTCAGATGAAGCTTTAAAACTCTGAGGCAATTTGTTATATAAAATACAGTAGTTAATTTACTTCAAGATGTACCAGTGACATCACAGAGAAACAGAGATATGCAGAGCTCTCACCTCCAATCACCTTATAGCATAGGTTGCCCAGCAACTGTTCAGTCTAACTGAGTTCAGGACTTAGTCAGGGTTTTTTTATACATCACACTATAATTATATCTATACGTAACAATGAAATATGGACTGATGGCTAAATACAGGTAGTGGTCAGAAGAGCACACAAAGTATCAGTGATGAGAAAGTTAGGTGTACGTGGGCAGCTGGTAGATCTAGAAGTGGATATGGAGACAGCTGATAGATCTGGAAGAGGACACGCAATAAGAAAAGTTTGGGAACCTCTGAACTATTTTCAATAAATCTCCACCTTTCCTCATATTTTTAATGATACTGTGCCAATTAGAAGGCCATCTTAGACTGTACACCTCCATTTTTTCCTGACCCGTTTTTTGCAGTGAGATGACCAGATAGCTCCAAACATCCTACATAAATTTAGTAATTACCCATATATGTTTTTTAATTTTGGACTGGGAATAAAATTTTGCTCTTTCTACATAATCCTTCTAGCATCTGTCTTTAAAAACTGGTAGACAGCTCTTAACAGTATTTCATACCTAAACTTTATTTCAGATGTTCCTATTCCATTTACTCATCAAAGTTAAGTATTTCTTTATAACCTTTTCCATTTATTGAAAATGAACACCTATTGGTTAAATTGAACAAGAGGTCTTGATGAAGTTGGAGGACATCTTCCACAAAAAAGGCTGTAAAATGTTGGAAGCAACTTCATAGATTCTTAGATTCCAAGGCCAAAAGGAACCATTGTGATAATCTAGTCTGACCTCCTGTATAATACATACCATAGATCTTCCCTGAAATAATTCCTACAGCATATCTTTTAGGAAAACCTCCAAGATAGATTTAAAAATTGACAGTGATGGAGAATCCACCTCCACCCTTGGTCAATCTCTGAAATTGTTCTGATGGTTAATTACCCTCACTGTTAAAATTTTACACCTTATTTCCAGTCTGAATTTTCTGACATCAACTTCCAGCCATTGGATTGTGTTATTCCTTTGTCTTCTAGACTGAAAAACCCATTATTAACTATTTGTTCTCCATGTAGGTGCTTACAGACTGTAATGAAGTCACCTCTTACCCATCTTTTTGTTAAGCTAAATAGATTTTGCTTCTTGAGTCTATCACTGTAAGGCATGTTTTCTAATCTTTCAATCATTCTTGTGACTCTGACCACCCCACCCCCGCCCCGCCCCCCAATTGGTCAGTCTCCTTCTTAAATTGCGGACGCCAGAAGTGGACACATTATTTCAGCAGCATTTGCAGCACTGTCAAATACAGAGGTAAAATAACTTCTCTCCTACTACTCTTGATTACCCTGTTTGAGCATCCAAGGACTGCAATAGACCTTTTGGCCACAGCATTGCACTGGGATCTTACGTTCAATTGATTATCCATTGTGACCTGAAAATCTTTTTCAGGATCATTGCTGCCCACTTCTTCCCTGGCCACCCTGCAAGTATTGCATATGTTCTTTGTTCAAAGATGTATACATTTACATTTAGCTGTAGTAAAATTCAGGCTGTCAAGCGATTAAAAAAAACACATAATTAATTGCATGATTAAAAAAATTAATTACGATTAATCGCACTGTTAAACAATAATAGAATGTCATTTATTTAAATGTTTTTGTATGTTTTCTACATTTTCAAAAATATCTATTTCAATTACAACACAATACAAAGTGTACAGTGCTCACTTTATAGTTATTTTTATTATAATATTTGCCGTGTAAAAAAGAAAAATAATAGTATTTCAAGTCACCTCATACAAGTACTATAGTGCAATCTCTTTATCATGAAAGCTAAACTTACAAATGTAGAATTAGGTAAAAAAAATACTGCACTCAAAAATAAAACAATGTAAAACTTCAGAGCCTACAAGTCCACTCAGTCCTGCATCTTGTTCAGCCAATCACTAAGACAAAAAAGTTCATTTACATTTACGGGAGATAATGCTGCCCACTTCTTGTTTACAATGTCACCTGAAACTGAGAACAGCCATTCTCATGACACTGTAGCCGGTGTCGCAAGATATTTATGTGCCCGATATGCTAAACATTCGTATGCCCCTTCATGCTTTGACCACCATTCCAAAGGATGTGTCCATGCTGATGACGGATTCTGCTCGATAATGATCAAAAGCAATTCAGACCAGTGTATGTTCATTTTCATCATCTGAGTCAGATGCCACTAGCAGAAATTCGATTTTCTTTTTTGGTGGTTTGGATTCTGCATTGAGTTCTGTAGTTTCTGCATTAGAGTGTTGCTCTTTTCAGACTTCTGACAGCATGTTCTACCCCTTGATCCTTTCAGATTTTGGAAGGCACTTCAGATTCTTAAACCTTAGGTCAGGTGTGGTGTAGCTATCGTTAGAAATCTCACATTGCTACCTTCTTTACATTTGGTCACATCTGCAGTAAAGTGTTTTTAAATTGAACAACGTGTGCTGCTCATCATCCAAGACTGCTATAACATGAAAAAGATGGTAGAATGGGGGTAAAACCACAGAGCAGGAGACATACAATTCTCTCCCATGAAGTTCAGTCATAAATTTAATTAACGCATTATTTTGTAACGAGCGTCATCAGCATGGCAGCATGTCCTCTGGAATGGTAGCTGATGCATGAAGGGGCATAGGAATGTCCAGCCTATTAGGCACGTAAATAACTTGCAACGCTGGCTACAACGATTGGCTGAACAAGTAGTAGGACTGAGTGAACTTGTAGCCTCCAAAGATTTACATTGTTTTATTTTTGAGTGCAGTTATTTAACAAAAAACCTACACTTTCACAATAAAGAGATTGCACTAAAGTATGAGGTGAATTGAAAAATACTATTTCGTTTATCTTTTTTATGGTGCAAATATTTGTAATAAAAATAATAATATAAAGTGAATGCTGTACTCTCTGTATTCTGTGTTGTAATTGAAATCAGTATATTTGAAAATGTAGTGGAGCAGTGACACCAGTACAAGTGTAGCACAGTACAGACAACTGGATGTGAAGGGATTAGTTATTTACACAAGGAGGAATGTGAATACAGAAAACTGAGAAACGGCAAAGAAAGAGTACTCACAAATACATCTGGGCAGGAAATGGTCTTCTCATCCCATGAATATTTTTGAGACTTTGGAAATTTGTAATTTTCTGCATGGGGATGAAAATGAAACCTTTAAAAGGTTTTGATGGAAAATCACAGAGAGACAGAGAGCGAACTCCAGAATAGCAGTTAGTCTAATGGTTAGGGCACTTACCTGGCATGTGGAAGACCCGAGTTTAAGTCCGTGCTCCAAATCAGGTAGAGCAGGGATTTGAATTTAGATCTCCAACACCCCAGATTAGACTATTGTCTATCCTGGGTTAGGCTTTTAATTTCTCTAATTTAACTAAACTTTCTTTGATCCCAGTATGGCCTGTCAAACAGGTTCCGTTTTGGCAAATCAGCATTTTCAGATGGAAAACCATTTAATTAAAAAAAAAATTCCAATGAGCTTTACTCTCAGATGCTTTACATTAGGACTAAAATTATGTGTTGTGCTCAAACATTCTTGCCCTGAGGTAAATCATTTACTTTCCTTTCTTTCTATTTCTGAAGTTCCACCTTCTTTATTCTGTGCCAGTGTCATTTAAGTAGATTCCTATTAAGTATTCACGTTAAAAGCTTTAATTCCTATACTCTTATATATGGCAAATAGAAATTGTCAATATGAGTTTGCCACCCCATTGCCTAACGGTTTGTATAAATCACTCATAGCTTTGCAGACTGGTTTGGTAGCATATTGGTCATATAGCACTCATTGGTTTTATATATATATATATATTAGTTATATATAGCACTCATTGGCTATCTTTGTTATTTCTATAGTGCCTATCAGTGCGCTGTATAAGGTGCCAATCTCATTTTAATTTAATTTACTTATTGTCACGTTAATTGTTCGTTGATTTCTGAAATGAGCATCTGTAAATTAAGATGAAAACAAGAGTAAAGCATACCATATAATGAATTTGTTGGAAGCTTGTCTTGCATTTTGTGTTCTTCTAATTTACTGTACCTCTTGTATCTAATCTGCTTTTTTATTAAGATGTCAACACTAAAGAAATTACTCACAGAATGACAGACTATTGAATCTTTATAATAGTGAATATCTTCTGACTTCTGATTGATATTACAATTAATTTCACTTTACATAAACATAACTCAGCTGTGAACTTGATAGATGGATCAAAAAAAAAAAAAGCTGGAGATGGGGTTTGACTGTGCTCTATGTTTTACTGAAATACGTATTAATTCTGAGAGTGAAATTCAAGCGTGAAGCATCTTTGGAGTGTTTTATCTGAGTGTAGGTGTCTTGTTTGTATAACTAAAAATTACAATAAACCAAACATTTAAATCTACCAGCCACACTGAAATGAAAGCGATGATAATATTGGGTTGATATGGGAACCCAGTGATGCAATTTAGGTACAGCCCCATATCAAATTCTTACTGGAGCTCCCTGGCATGTAGAGAGAGCCTGTTTGCAACTAGTCTCTTTAGGATAAGAACCTCACCATGTGCTTACCTCTCTCTTTCCTTTTTGAGGTGCAGATAGATAGAGGAGGAACACAGAGGGAGTGGCTGCCTATAGTTGTGTCCCAGTACTGTACAGGAGTGGATTTCTTCTTGCAGCCTTGCTTCTCTCTCTCTCTCTCTCTCTCTCTCTCTCATTCTCATTCTTTTATCTTTTCACAAGGCAGCCAGGCACAGTCTGATCTCTCATAATCTGATGTATGCAACTGATGTAGTTTTTATGCTTAGTTCAATTCACCTACCAAAACTTGTTGAAAGAATCACAGTTGTAATCTTTTTTATCATTGTCTCAGTATAGTAAATGAAGCAGTGATGACATTTTGGTATCTTATCTTTGTGAAGTCACAGAAATGTTAAAGTATCCAGGAGGCATTATTTCAAAGGCATTTCAGCCTCATTATGAAACTGAACAGCTCCTTTTGCAAAGACTTATGAGCAGTGAACTTGCCTTTTTAAATTGAAACAGAAAATATATTTTCGTAAATATCTGCAAGGCTCTCATGCTGCCTGGTTCAAAATGATCACCTAGCTTTATTTTTCTTCTGATTAGAAGGATTTTTTCATTCAGATCCATACAATTAAACCTTGTCTTTCACCTACTTTAGGCCAATACTTGTCTTCTCACACAACGTTTTCACTGAAGGCCACAGTTCTACATTAATAAGCTTGTATGATTTCACCCTCAGAAGGCTCAGCTTCAGTCCTAACTTCTGGAGATCATTTTGTTTCCTGACTGGACACCCAAATTAGAAGACTTACTTACCCATGACTGAAGGCTGGAGTAATTCATGCTGATTCTGGGAGGCATAAATTACTCTATAAAACCTAGACAAATGTGTGTATACTTAGGATCTCCTAAGAGACATCATCTCATAATGGCACACCAAATGAGAAATTCTTGTTTACCAGAGATACAAGGTAAATGAAGAAATAAACTCTTCTTTGGGTAGACAGATCAACAGTTTGTTCAAGAAGCAAATGTTGAAGGGGATAAAAAGGGTTAGGGGTAATGTGGGGAGTAAAGACAGAATTGATGGTCTTCTTTCTAACATTTACTTGGACACTTTAGACTTTCCCCTGCTAGTTTGGATATATTTTCTTTCTTTCTTTCTTTCTTTCTTTCTTTCTTTCTTTCTTTCTTTCTTTCTTTCTTTCTTTCTTTCTTTCTTATACTGACAGCAATCAGTGTTTTGTGCTGCCTGCTCTGATAGTCTAAAGTTAATTTTAAAGTTAATCATTGCTGTTGACAGCGTTTTCTTTTTCTACTCTGTGATTTTTTTATACACTACCAAGTTATCCACTCAGTAGTACTGCAGTCATACCAAACTTACAATAATAGTTATTTTTAGTGCAGCGCTATGTCGTCATCTGTCAATAGGGTATAGTAAGGAAAGAAGGTGAGACCATCAAAAGACAGCAGTGGTTTCTCTCTCTCGCCTTGGTTTGACTCCTAATTTCTCTCACTTCCTGCGGCTGAAGTGGGGTGGAATCACTGCATAGGTGGTATGTTCATACTTGAAAAGACAATGTCTTATGTTGTTTAACAGATGTTTCTAGTTAAAATGGGTCTCAGTCAGTCTTCCTCAACTATTACCTTAAAGTGAGAACATGAATGTGTAAGAAGTTACAATAGAAATTAAGAAATCTTTAAGGCTCCATTAAGGATAGAAATTCAACCTATCAACTCAAGATGCTGTGAAATTAAAGACAAAATATAAATATTGGAGATGTAAAATGTATTCATGTCATGTCCTTGATGACTCTGGCTTTATGTAGATTAGTGGTTGGGGCAAAGGAGCCAAGAGAGTAGGGGATTCTAACGTGCTGACACAATGATTTCCTATATGACCTAGGCCATATACCTGACTTGCTCTTTTTGTACCTCAGTCACCCAGCTGTAAAATTGGGTAAGTCCAAGCAGAGATCCACAGTGTAAACACAAATTGCATCTGAGCTGACAGATGCTGCGTTTGAGGTTCTAATCTGACTTGAACAGCTGACTCATTAGGTCACTTTGGGCAAATAATTTGAACTCCTTGTGCCGCACTCAAAAATTGAGTGAAAACAGAAATCACAGATGAAGCTGATTTGAAATTGTATATGGATCCACTCTGAGTTTATCCAAATGAATGTTAACATACATAAATAATAATCCCTTCAGGTGTTTATCTCCTGTTCCCCAAATACATTCTTATAATCAAAACTTTATTTTGGGTAGGGAGATGGGGGGAGAAGGCAGAGGTGAGAGGAGGAAACAGTATAGTAACTTCAGTTTGGGAAACATAGCAATTTAGTACAGTGTATTCCCACTCATGCCCTCCTGAGAACGTTTAAAACCTACCAGAATTCTTGTGATTAGTGGAAAGAACACTCAGCTTCCATTATTACTTGGAGCATAGCTTTTGAACAGTTTGAAAAAGTAATTACTGGAATTCAGTGTTCAGAGAACTAAGATGGTGTAGCTTTTTATAAAGGTGAGGGTTATACCACACAGTTTCATAGTGAGTGCATTTCATGGTATGGGCCTGATCTTGTAATTATGAAAGATCATGCCCCTATCTTTCTTTAAAAGTTCTTGGAACTAGCATATGATAAATAACATTGGATGTGGAAGTTATTAAAATGGCTATTTAAAAAAACATTAAATATTGTTCCAATTACCTGAAACCTCTTCAATATATTTAAAAGGTTCACTGTTAAGTATTTCAAATATTGACCACACTTGCGCATTTGAAGGAAAAATTTAAATCACATTTGCTATTCATAAATAAAACGGAGCAAAACTTTAAGTATGGTTGTTCAGATGTCTGTGCGCAAGCCTTTTCTCTATTACAAGGTGAGACAAGAGCAGTAAAACAGAGATGCTTCTTTATGACTCATCTGAAAGGAGCTAAGCTACGTTTTCCATAACAGAAATGTGATTAATGTGAAATCAGAAATCATGTATTTCAAGCAGATCTGTATGAAAGGCAACATTTGTAGAAAGTATAGAGGTTTGTGTTTTCCACCTTAGTGAGTCAAGATTTTATAAATCAGGCATTTTGAAAAATAGTACTCTGCTAATAACAGATCTGATTAGGCAACCTTTACTCACATTGAAAAGTACTTACTCAGGGTTTAAGTCTGGGATTAGATCTAGGGTTAAACCCCAGTTTACTGCACAGCAAGTTAGGGTTTAAATCTCTACCACTCCAGCATGCTGCATTCTGTCTGTGTAGATCCTGACCCTGAGGATGGCTGGACTAAGGTAAATGGAACCCAGATACATTATTCTCTCTACTCTATGGCTGACTGTAATAAGACATGATATAAACCTATTGTACTTTGGATCTAAATCCTATTAAAGGCCACGGAAAACTCCCTGGCTCTTAAAAACAACCTTGCAGAATGGAAACAGTATACTGTATGCACTTTGGTTACATGAGAGTGCCTATGGAGCAAATTATAGAACTGCCTAACCTAATTCTTAAGGATAAATGCCATAACATTTAGTATATGCTTGTGGTATAGCAAGGGCAGAGGGCACTGGGAAAGTTCTCCTATTTGAATCTGGGGTAGGTGGGTGGGCGCGAGCCCACCCACCGCTAAAGGCTCCCCCACCAGCCTAGGGGCAGAGCCACTGGACCCGGGTCCAACTGATTACGGGGGACAACAAATGAAAAAAAATAGGAAAGGGTGTGGGGGTCACAGGGTCAAACATAGGAAACCAGAAGGGGACACTGAGCAGAGAACCCCGGACAGCGCCCACTGCTCCTTGAAGGTGTCCAGGGAGCCAGCGGATGCCGCCCAGAGGAACTCTGCCCGGAGACGTGAATTGATAAGGGAACGGAAATAGACCCCACAGTCTCAGACAGCCCCCCCTGCCAACCTCCTCTCCCTGGTCTTGTAGATGGCTAGTTTGGCCAGGGCTAGGAGGAGGTTGACGAGGAGGTCCCGCGACTTCGTGGGGCCACGGATGGGGTGTGAATAGATGAACAAGTGAGGGGAAAAGTGCAGCCAGAACCTCAGCAAGAGGTTCTGGAGGAGCCGGAAGAGGGGCTGCAGCCTGGCGCACTCCAGATATACGTGTGCCAGGGTCTCCCTCACGCCGCAGAAGGGGCAGGTGTCGGGGTGGGAGGTGAACCGCGCCAGGTACGCGCCCGTGCTCACGGCTCCGTGAAGGAGCCGCCAACTGATGTCCCCGGCAGGCCGTGGGGTCAAGGTGGAATACAGGCTGGCCCACCGGGGGTCCTCGCCCTCCAAGGGTGGTAGTAGGTCCCGCCACTTGGTGTCCGGGCGGGACACAAGGGCGAGGAAATGAAGCGTGTGGAGCACGAGCGCGTACAGATGGTTCCTCGGCGCGGTCTGGAAGGGGACCGGCTGCAGATCAAGCAGCCGGCTTGGGGCGTGAGGATGGGGGGGCCGAGGGGGTTCGTGGAGCCGAGGCCCGATGGTAAGCACCGGGGGGCTGGGGCTGAGGGGGGGGCGGGGAGCACCCTCTTGCAAGACCCGCCCGAGGTACATCAAAGCAGTAGGGGGTAAGGCTGCCTTCACCTCCTGGAGTATGCGCTGGGGGATTCGGAGGGTGGGAACCCCCATGCACTGAGCCAGCGCATGAGGGTCCATCCAGTCCCCCCGGGCATAGTCCAGGAGGTCTCCGACCCTGGTGACTCCTGCCAGGACCATCCGCCGTCGCACCAAGGGGGTCTCCGCCACCTGCACACTCAGCTGGGGGTTGTGTAGCAGGGGCTCCGCGAGGAGATCCTCCCCCTCGGTGACCGCAAGGGGCCTGGAGGCCGAAACGAGCCTCCAGGTCCGGAGGAGGTCCTGGTAGAAGACCGGCAGCTCGGAGAGGTCTTGCAGAAGACCTCTTGGGTGGAGAAAAAAGAGCTGCCGGTCATATCGGAGCCCTCGGAAGCGGCGGAGGAAGACGTGCGCCAAGTGGCTCCACGCCGGACTACCTGCACCATAGAGGAGTCTCTGCAGGGCCTGGAGGCGGAAGGTGTGGACCTGGCTGCGGATGCAGCACAGGCCCTGCCCACCCTCCTCCAGAGGGAGACTCAGAATCCCTGCAGAGACCCAGTGCATTCCTGGCCAAAAGAACTCCAGAACTGTCTTCTGGAGGTAGGCCAGGAAACTCGGGGTCGGGACCAGGGTGTTGAGCCGGTGCCAGAGCATGGACAGGACGAGCTGGTTGATCACCAGTGCCCTCCCCCGGAGCGAGAGGCACTGGAGCAGTCCTGTCCATCTCCGCAGCCGCTCAGACACCCTGCCCTCCAAATCTTGCCAGTTCTCTGCCGGGGAGGGATGGGTGGCGGAGAAGTAAACGCCCAGATAGAGCAGTGGACCCGCACTCCACCGGATGGCTTGAAGCGCAGGTGGGAGGGAGCTTGCCTGCCACCTGGCCCCTACCGTCAGGCCAGAGCTCTTGGCCCAGTTGACCCGGGCGGAGGAGGCTGCCGAGTAGACGGCCAGGCAGTCCTCCAGCCGCACCAGGTCGCCCAGGTCCTGGACCACGAGGAGCACGTCATCGGCGTACGCTGACAAGACGAGCTTCAGCTCCAGCTCACGGAGCACCAACCCCGTCAACCTCCGGCGGAGGAGACAGAGGAAGGGCTCCATGGCCAGAGCGTACAGCTGGCCTGACAGCGGACAGCCCTGACGTACTCCTCGCCCGAAGCTGACCGGTTCGGTCAGGGTCCAGTTGAGCTTGACCAGGCACTCTGCAGAAGCGTACAGCACCTGGAGAAAACCCACGAAACGGGGTCCGAAGCTGAACGCCTGCAGGGTGCCCAGGAGATACCCGTGGTCCATCCTGTCGAACGCCTTCTCCTGGTCCAGGGACAGGAGGGCGAACGACAGGCCATCCCTACACCCGAGTTCCAAAAGGTCCCGGACCAGATACAAGTTGTTAAAGATGCTACGGCCCGGGACTGTGTAGGTCTGGTCGGGATGGACCACGTCCTGCAGCACGGACCCCAACCGCAATGAGACAGCCTTGGCCACAATTTTATAGTCCGTGCTGAGGAGCGAGACGGGACGCCAGTTCCGAAGGTCGCGGAGGTCCCCCTTTTTTGGTAGCAGGGCGAGCACAGCCCGCCTGCAGGACAGGGGGAGAGCTCCGCTGGCCTCGGACTCGGCCCAGACGGTGACAAGGTCCGGGCCGAGGACGTCCCAAAACACGCGGTAGAACTCCATGGTCAGCCCGTCCATGCCCGGGGATTTATTGGTGGGCATGAGGCGGAGGGCTTCCGAGAACTCGGCCAGAGTGAGAGGTAGCTCCAGCCAGCCTCGGTCGCCCGCGCTGACCGGGGGAAGTTCGTTCCAGAGAACCCTGCAGGCGGTGACGTCGGTCGGATCCGGGGAGAAAAGGTCGGCATAGAAGGCCCTGGCCCTTCCACGCATCTCCACCGGATCTGTGAGGGGGGTGCCGTCAGTAGCCAGGAGGCAGATGACATGCTTCCGGGCCCCCCTCCTTTTCTCCAGGGTGTGGAAGAAGCGGGAGCCGCGATCCATCTCCCGAAGGAGATGGATGCGGGATCGGACGAAGGCACCCCGAGCCTGGCCTGTACGCCCTGGCCATTGAGCCCTTCCTGTGTCTTCTCCGCCGGAGGCTGACGGGGCTGGTCCTCCAAGAGCCGGAACTCAAGCTGGTCCTGTCAGCGTACGCTGATGACGTACTCCTCGCGATCCAGGACCCGGGCGACCTGGTGCGGTTAGAGGCTTGCCTGGCTATTTATTCGGCAGCCTCCTCCGCCCGGGTCAACTGGACCAAGAGCTCAGGCCTCATGGTAGGGGCGGGGTGGCAGACGGGCCCCCTCCCACCTGCGCTGCAGACCATCCGGTGGAGCGCAGGTCCGATGCTCTATCTGGGCGTTTATTTGTCAGCTACCCACCCCTCCCCGGTAGAGAATTGGCAAGAGCTGCAGGACCGAGTGTCTGGGCGGCTGCGAAAGTGGGCGGGATTGCTCCGGTGCCTCTCCCTCCGAGGGAGGGCACTGGTGCTCAACCAGCTAGTCCTGTCCATGCTCTGGTATCGGCTCAGCACTTTGGTCCCGACCCAGAGCTTCTTGGCCTATCTTCAGAAGAAGGCCCTGGAGTTCTTTTGGCCGGGACTGCACTGGGTCTCCGCAGGGATCCTGAGTCTCCCCCTGAAGGAAGGAGGGCAGGGCCTGTGTTGCATCCGCAGCCAGGTCCACACTTTCCGCCTCCAGGCCCTGCAGAGGCTCCTCTATGGTGGGAATGGTCCAACATGGTGCCACTTAGGGCGTGCCTTCCTCCGCCGCCTTCGTGGGTACCGGTACGACCGACAGCTCTTTTTCCTTCACCCGAGAGGCCTTCCACAAAGCCTCTCCGAGCTGCCAGACTTCTACCAGGACCTCCTCCGAACCTGGAGGCTGGTCTCAGCCTCCAGACCCCTTGCAGTCACCGAGGGAGACAACCTCCTAGCGGAGCCCCTGCTGCACAACCCCCAGCTGCATGTGCAGGTGGCAGAGGCCCCCTCGGTGCAACGGGGGCTGGTCCGGGCGGGAGTCACTAGGATCGGAGACCTCCTAGACTATGACCGGGGGGACTGGGTGGATCCTCGGACGCTGGCCCAGCGCATGGGGCTCTCCACCCTTCGGACCCCCCAACGCGTACTCCAGGAGGTGAGGACAGCCTTGCCCCCCGCCGCCCAGGCCTACCTCGAGCGGGTCTTGCGGGAGGGTACCCCTCGCCCTCCCTTCAGCTCAAGCCCTCCCGTGCTCACTATTGGGCCCTGGCCCCGAGAGGCCCTTCAGCCTCTCCCTCCTTATGCCCCGAGCCGGTTGTCTGAGTTGCAGCCGGTTCTCTTTCGAACCGCGCCCAGAAAGCACCTATATACTCTTATACTCCATACCTTTCACTTCCACGCCCTCGCGTCCCGCCCAGATACTAAATGGCGGAACCTAATGACATCTGTGGAGGGCGAAGACCCCCGGTGGGCCAGCCTTTACTCTACCCTGATCCCGCGGCCCGTCGGGGACATTGGTTGGCGGCTCCTTCACGGAGCCGTGAGCACGGGCGTATACCTGGCACGGTTTACCCCTCGCCCCGACACCTGCCCTTTTTGTGGCGAGAGGGAGACCCTAGCACACGCCTATCTAGAGTGCGCCAGGCTGCAGCCCCTTTTCTGGCTCCTCCAGAATCTCCTGTTGAGGTTCTGGTTGCATTTTTCTCCCCACCTGTTTATCTATGCACACCCCATTCAGAGGCCCATGAGGTCGCGAGACCTCCTCGTCAACCTCCTCCTAGCCCTGGCCAAGGCGGCCATCTATAACACCAGGGAGAGAAAGTTGGCCGAGGGAGGGCACTGCGACTGTGGGGCCTATTTTCGTTCCTCCATTTGTTCACGTATTCGAGTGGAGTTCCTCTGGGCAGAATCCGCTGGCTCCCTAGATACCTTCCGGGAGCAGTGGGCCCTGTCCGGAGCTCTTTGCTCGATATCTTCATGTGGTTTTCTTAGTTTGAATTTGTGATCCCATAAAGGGAGTTTTGAGGTTTTAGTTTTAATGTGTTATTGCTATTTTTATGTGCTTAATTATGTAATGCTTATTACATGCTTCTGAATAAATAAAATAGTACGAGCTCCCAGCCTCCTGAGGTGGAGGGTCGGGCAGCGGGGGCAGAATCAGGGGGCAAGAGCACGGGGTTGGGGCTTCGGAAAGAGGGGGTGGGACAGCAGGGGAGGGAGAAGCCTTCCCCTGGGGCATGCCCCCTCCGATGCCTGACACTGCCGGCCCTGGCTCCCTCCCCTCGGCAGGCCCCGCTGGACTGCTCCGGGCGTCAGCGGGGCCCATCAGCTCGCTCGGGCGATCTGGGGGGGGGTGTGCCCCCGGGGCCCGAGCGCAGGTGATTCTTGCTGACAGAGGGGGGGCGGCCACAGGGACTGGACGGCTGGGAGGGGCACCATCGCTGGTCTGACTGGTGCCCCCCTGGGTCTTGGGGGACCCAGGCTTCCCTCCGTGCTGGGCCAGCAGGCAGTCCCTCCGAACGTGCCCCGCCGCCCGGCAGAGGTAGCACCGGGCCTCCCCCGTTGTATAGTGGACCCGATACTGGGCCCCTTGATGGGGCACCAGGAACGACCCCTCGAGCGCCTCCCCGCCACGCGCCACCGCCGGCAGAAGCTGCAGCTGTACCTGCCGGCGGAACGAGAGGACGTGGCGGAGGGCGGGGTCCTTGCAGCCGAGGGGAAGCGGGCTGATGGTGGAGAGGGGCTTCCCCAGGGTGGCAAGGAAAGGCAGAAGGGCGGCTTTGGGGAGGAAGGGCGGAACAGAGGAAAAGACCACCCGTACGCCCAGGTCCTCCAGGGGCTCCACTGGGACGTGGACACCCCCCACCGCCAGGCCCATCTCCACTGCCTCCTGGGCGGTGGCCTCCGACACCAGAAAGAAGACCACCTTGCCATACATGCGGGAGGCCGCCACCACGGCCGTGGACCCCACCACCCGTGCCATTGCCCGCACGTAGGTTTCCACATGGGGCGAGGCAGGCACCAGGAGGCACCGGACCCCATGCCTCCTGGTAAGGGGGGGGAAGGGGCCCCGGCCACCTGGGATGGTGCTGGAGGCGGCGGTCAGGGCAGGTGACTTGGCAGCGTCAGGTGGGGGGCCTGTGGCCACCTGGGCGTACGCTCTGGGGGCGCCGCTGCCCCCAGAGCTGGTGGAAGGGACAGCGGGAGAGGATAGAGGGGGAGGAAGAGAGGCCCTAGCCGCGGGAGGCGCTGCTTTCCCCGCTGGGCCTTTACCCTTTTTGCTACCTCCCTGGTTTTTTCTCCCGGCCGAGGGTGCACCCCCCGGATCAGGGGGGCAGGAGCCGTGGCGGCGGCAGAGTCCCTGGTGTCCCTCCCTGAGTTGTCCACCTCCGGTGCCCATGGACAGACACCCGGCAGCTCAAGGGAGGCGGCAGGACCAGCTGTTATAGGCAGGGAGAGGGCCTCAAGGTGAGAGGGAAGGGCAAGAGCATCTAGGGAGAGGGTCCCGGCCCCAGACACACCCGCCATCTTGGGAGGGGTAGGGATGGGTTTGGCATGGGGGGTGTGTGTGGGGGGGAGAGGAAGGGGGAGGGGGAGGAAGAGGGAGGGGAGGCAGGGAGGGAAGGGGAATAAGGGGAGGGGGGTGACCGCTCCTCCCCACTAGGCTGGAAGCAGGAGAGGAGGGCACCAGCACAAGAGGGTACGGGGGGACAAGCTGGGTAGGGGTGGTGCACTCACCAGCCCAAGATATGATAGCGGCTCCTCCGGCTGCACAGGGGTGGGGCAGGGCTAAAGCAACGTGGAGGGGAAGATCAATTGTGGGGGGGCGCCATGGAAGCTGCCAGGGCCAGAGTGTGGGGTCAGATCAGGGGGAAGCAGCAGTGGGGAGTGGTGGGGGCCCAGCAGCAAGCTGCTAGGGCTGGGCGGGGCAGGGCACAAACCAAGGCAGGGGCTGGGCAAACAAACAAACAAACCAAAGGGATGAGGGGTGAAACTGCAGGGGGGCAGCAACAGGGGAGGGGGTGAGCAAGCTAATAGGGGCAGCAACAGGGGAAGAAAAGGGGAAGGGCAGGGGTGCCCCCTAAGTGGGGGCAAGAGAAGAAGCAAATGGCAGCAGGGAAGGGGGGGAGGGGTGCTCACAGCAGCAGCAGGACCCTGGAAGCAGCAGGGGTGGTGTCAGTGGCGGTGGTGTGGCCACTTACTCACCCCCTCCCCCCTGGGAGAGGGGGGGCAGCTAGCAGGGCCCCCAAGAGCCAGGAGCACCCCAGCAGCAGCAAGAGGAGCAGCAGCAAAGAAGGAAAGTTCTAGAAGTGCACTATGTAAGTGCTAGAATGCTCCAGGCTTTATTCCCTGTAGACTAGCCAAAGGGTAATTAGAGTCAGCTGACACCAATTAAGGCCCCACCCAGGTGCCTATAAAAACCTCTACTCTTGAGAGACAGTGTGGAGTTGAAGGAGTAGGTGTGTGGTGAGCAGAGGAGTGTGTGAAGTGCAGGAGAACAGACCGGAGTACAGCGGTGTGTGGGAGAGTGGTGGAGTCCTGAAGAAGGTACTGGGCTCAAGAAGCCAGAAAGACAGAGAGGAGGAGAGTAGCCCAGGGGAAAAGCCTGCAGCTGCAAGTAAGGTGCCAGCAGCACATAGCTGCTACTCAGAGGGCCCCTGGGCTGGGACCTGGAGGAGAGGGCGGGCCCGGGTCCCTACCCTCCTCCCTGGGAAGACGGGGTAACCAGTGACGCCCTGGTCCACTAGGAGAGGCAAAAGTGCAAGACCAACTAGGGAGAAGCCGGCCGTTTGCCACAATGCAGCAGAAATGATTATTTTAATTCATTTTTCACAGTGGTGATGCTTTGTTTTAAGTCTAGTAGAAATTAAGGGTAAATACAACGTATGAAGTGAAAGCATGCTCTATAGGTTATGGTTAACTGATCTTTTAAATTTTGCAAATGCTCCTTAAGTGGCAGTTACCCTTGTTTCTACAATTCATATTTTTGACATGTGCTGTGTAAGTGTTTCAAAGCTCAGTTCATATTTTTTAACCAAACAATCCTCATAATTTAAGTCTGTCTGTGAGTCTGCACATGAAGGATTGTCAGGGTCTTTTTAATATGCTATATTTGTGTAAAGGTTTCCAGTAGTCTTTATATATTATTCATGATTTCTTTTGTCTATCAAGCAAAATGTTCCTGGAAATTTGCATTTTTCACCTAGAAAAGGAAGCTATAGTAAAGATTTATTAGTTATGCCCTTTCCTTTATTATTGGATTTACCTGTCACACAAATTGATCACACAAATCATCAAATAGTAGACTCAATCAAGCAAAGACCAGTTTGATTTGAACTCGAAGATCCACTAACTTTGGAAGAGACTAAGAATACACTTATGGAAAAGGCAAACGGAAAGGTAGCTGGAGCTGATGAAATTCCAAATGAAGTGCTGAAACATGGTGGTTCTACACCTTGCAAAGCTTTATTAGACCTATTTACTTTCTGCGGGAAAAATGAGTTTGTGCCCCAGGATTTCAAAGATGCCAAAATAGTTAAAAGCTACAAGCATAAAGGGGACAGACATGATTGTATCAATTATTGTGACATTTCACTCCTCCCCATTGCTGGTAAGATCATTGGTAAGCTGTTGCTGAAAAGGCTTCAGGTTACTGTAGATGATGTACTTCCTGAATCCCACTGTGGTTTTCATTCCTAATGCAGCATTGCTGACATGATATTTACCCTGCACCAGCTACAGGAGAAAGCTGCTGAACAGCGAATGCCCCTCTGTGTAGCTTTTGTTGACATTAGTAAGGTGTTTGACTCCATTGGACACTGCTCTCCGGTGCCTCCTTTCAAAATTTGGCTGCCCAGACAAACTAATCAACCTTATATACTGCTTCCACGACAACATGCAGGCTCATTAGAGACCTGACTTCTTTATCATCGCCATCTCAAAAACTTCAGTGTCTGCAACAATGCCACCTAAGCAGCATAATGGGAATCAAATTCTCTGACAAATCACTAACAGTGAAGCACTATTGCTGGCAGACATGCTAATCGGGTAAACCATGTTAGGTCGGAGTCAAATGATCTGGGTTGGCCACGTCAATCTTATGGGATAACAATCGATTGCCTAAGAGAGTTGTCTACAGTGACTTTAAAAAAGGCAATAGGAAGGTTGGTCATCTCAAACTCTGCTACATGGATGGCACATACAGTTTGCTGGACTGGACTTAAAGATCTGGGAGGATACGGCCCATGACAGGCAAGCTTAGCACTCTGCTATGAAGGAAGCAGAACGTGCAACAGAACATTGTCCCACCACCTTGACCAACAATAGGAGGGAACGTAGACACCAATGTGCCCAGGCATGTTTTCTGAACCCTATATGTGGAAACTGATTTCCAGTTGTAGTCATGGTCAAATACGAGCAACAGTAATACGGTCACTCCCCACTCCCAGTGTAGATTTGTGGGAGCAAAGAGAGGGCATTAGTATTGTAAAGTAGCTTTAGTGTAAATGAGAAAACAGACTCATTGGCTTAGATGGAAGTCAATTGTGCTGAGCATCTCAGTGTCAGAGAATTATATGATGCAATGGACAGCATTAATTTCCATGGTATTTGGGATAAAGAGATTGCTTCCTAAAAAGGTTCACCTCTTTTTCTGGCAAGCAATTTCCACCAACGATACACATGGAATCTTGACTAATTGTGAAGGAAAATGGACAGATGGGGCTGGAGAATGAAATTGTACATTTCATCCCTCCACTGTGACCTAAAGGGACCACTTCAAGGAAGAAGGGGGTAGATAAGTCTCTCTGGCCATTCATTCATTGCTTCTTTGCATGGACTGTCAAGAAGGGACAAATCGTGAATGGCACTTTTTCTGAAGTGGTCGGTCATCTGTCTGTTCCTCAGCTGAGATAAGCCATTCATTTAACCTTAGATGCCAAACATCTACTTGATGGTAGTAATTTTCAGGCTTTGCTCTCCTGAGCTCCTCTCCTGCAAGCTGCACCATATATGCACATCCCTCTGCCCAGGCAGAGTCCTATTGACTTCAGTGCCAATCTATCCAAGGTCAGGGCTACACATGGAGCAACCTGCCAGGGTAAGGGTTGTATTTGAATTACTGATCTGGTTTAAAACTTTTCCTTTGAATATCCTGAGCCAAACAGCACGCTGGCCATGAACTTTCCTTGTTCATTGCATTCTGATTTGTCAGCATTTATTTATTTTTGTCTACCACTCAGTATTTGGTCTAAACTTTGCAAAATATGAAATGGTTCGATACTTTGTAAAAAAACAAACAAAAGAAAAAAGCTTTCCTAGATAAAGAATGTTAAGCTTAATGAAGACAAACACAGTCTCACAAATATTAAATCAATAAAAATGTTAGTGATAAATATTTTCAATCACATTAGTCTTCCTACTGAAAACATGCCTGAATGAAGTTTCTTTCACTCAGAATTTGCTTTAGGTTTATATCTGATAAGTTTCCACTGGAAAAAGAAAATAGATTTTTATTAGTTTATTGTGATGTATTATGGCAACTGATCTTAAAGAAAACTATAAAATAATTTAAATTGTCTCCTTATTTTTAGCCTGCGTTTGCTTCCATTAAAGTAATGATTGCACTTTTCTCTGGGAGTCACATGACTGTAAATTGTTTACTCTCCCAGTTTGGACAATTATAGCAATAACAGCAAAGGAAATTGAGAGAAATCATTAGAACAAGATTTTGCCTCCCTTTGGATAACTGCATTACTCATGTGTCCAAAGATATGCAAAATCTTCTTTGTTAAGATGTAACTGTTGGCCATCTTTGTGTTCAGAAGAGGGAGAGCACATCTTCTCTATCTTCAAAGGAGGATAGGTTGGGTTGGAAGATTAAAACAAAAGGGGCCAAATCCTCTGCAGATGTAAAATGATGCATCTCCCTTGAATGCAGTGGAACTGCATCACTTCACAACACCAGAGAATTTGACTCATGTATTGTTTTCTTTACTTGGCCTGCTTTGAGGGAAGAGATACAGAAAAACATAGAGATTACCAGTTGATAAATAGCCATTCATTTTATACCTGAGAAAATTAGAAAGACTTTAACAACACAGGTGTCCCTGTCCTTTCTTCAAATTCTGAGCAGTTGAAAGACAGGTCAGGTCGAGTTGTAGACATGGACCTGATTTTTGTGGTTGAATTTGTGATAGCTCCCAGTTTCTCTTGGGAATTACCTTAAATTCTTTAAGTTATTCAAAATCTTGAATTAGCTTTATATAATGAAGGTTTCTGCTCAACTAGAGGTATTTAGGAAGCAAACAGTCCCATTGAGTGGTATTTTAACTAAACATGTCATAGTGTTTAAACTGGTAAAGGCAAAAGAGGTACAGTAATTATATATCTGACAGCTTCTTGAATCAAGTGCTGTTTTGAAACACTTGATTGGTTTCACACAGTCCTTTTGTAATCAAAGTGAAAATTTGATTCACCTGAAGATGGATAAATTCAGGAGAGACAGTACACCTAGTCAATTAATGTGCCTTTTCTTCTGTTACACAGCTGACACCACCAATACAAATATAATAAGAGAACATAACATGTCTGTGCTCAATATTAGTTTTCAACCTTTTACGTAAACAAGCCATCAAAGGCTTAAACTTTTGTGAGGCCTAGCTCTGCCTTGGTGTCAGTGTAAAATCACATCACTGTCATGGAACTCACCAGCTGCTATCTGTCAAGGAGTGTGGCTTACTTCATTCCATAATCCTACCTCCTCTTCTTCTCATCTGCTTTGGGGTGCTGTGTGCCTTGAGATGGACATGGAGGGTGTAATCCATATGGTTTATTTGAGTGCAGGGACTGCATATGTGCCTCCCTGTTATGTAGGCTGTACATAGGGAGAAGGATCCCTGTTCTCCGCCAAGCCTGGTCATATAAAAGTTAAGTACTATCTGACCCAGAAAATTATGTATGAAAGTTACATTATTTCAACCATTTTAGGACTGTGATTTTTCCAAGGCTGAAATAAGTTACAGGCCGACAGTGTATGCCCAAATCAAGATACTGAAATGGGAGACGTTAAAATGGCAGACTGTGGCCCAGTCTACACTTACCTTTGCGATTCGGAGGCAGTCGATGGGAGATACGCAAGTGACGTAAATCACTTGCGTATCTCCCATTGACTTTGCAGCTTCTCCTCTGCGCGGCGTCCATACTGCGCTGCGTTGAAGGGAACAGCGCTCCCTTCGATGCAGCGCTACTGCACTTACTGAGGTGGTTTTCCTGCGTCGCTTCCTGGATCGACTGAGCGTGTCTATACAGACTGCTCAGTCGATCCAGAGCAGTCGATGTGACGGCGGCGAATTTACCGCCTTCAGTGTAGACCCAGCCTGTGTTGAGGACCATACTGCTATTGGTGCAACACTAACTGAACTAGGTTGGCTACAATTTTTATGATGGTGCTCATCAAAACCACTATGATTAAGGTGTGTCAATGGTTGTAAATAGAACTGGCAGGAAAAAGCAGTTTTTCTCACCCCAGAAAATTTCGTGGGAGAAATGCACATGAGAAATTTTTTATCTTAAAATGTTGGATTTTCTGTGTGAATTTTTATTCCAAAAGGTCAAAATGAAATAACATTTAATTTAGTTTTGATTTACTGTTTCTTTTTGGTTTTAAGAAACAAAAATTTTCTATTTTTGGTTTTGGGATTTTCAGGTTATTTCCTGCTTCATTTCCTTCTTCTCCCTTTTGATTTGAAATCCACATTTTCCAGTAATTGGGTAATTGTTACCAGCCTAATAGTGAATAGTTTTACAAATGCATTATGTTTTCTGAGTCATCAGGAAATAATGTGCACTGGCAAAGGGTTATTCTCTTGTTAGGAGAGAAGTGAATGGGTACAGATTCATGATAGGCTTTCTTAGTTTACTTTTATTTACAGTATACACATAGGTTGAGATTTTCAAAGCCATCTAGGGCATTTGGAATGGTTTTCATTCATTTGGTTTTAATTGAAGATATCCGTCTAAACCTTACAATGCTTTGTAATTCTCAGTTATAGTTGCTATAGAAATTTTGTTCCTGTAAGTTAGCATTATTTATTTATCAGGTTCACTACAGTGGGTAACTGGGTGGGTTTTGTGGCCTGTGATGTACAGGAGGTCAGACTGGAGTATCTGGTGGCCCCTTCAGGCATTAAACTCTATGACCATATATAATAATGTTCCAAATAAATTTTTCTCTTGAGATGACCACAGTAAGAAATTCAATTGTTTGAGCTGCTGCTATACGGATTAGGGCTCCGATCCTCATTATTACATATGCAGATGTCCTTCTTCCTCCATTCTACAGTTGGAGATCACCTCTCGTGCTTGAAAGCAGATTGCATTTACCAGAGGGTTTGTTCTTTGGGGATTAGGGAGCAGCAGGCCTAAGAGCAACTCCATGTGATCTGCTAGCAGCACAGGCCTGCTCCAACACAAGAAGAGGCTGTAGATGGGTTGTCTGGCTGCGTAGTGAGATCTGCTAGTTTCCCCAGCTCCAGTGTGGGCAAGAAGGGTGAGGGAAACCTAAGACACAAGAACTGTTCATGCATGTTGCATTTCTCTCTGCTCTCTGATGTGTGGGCAATCAGAGATAGAGAGCAGTGGCTGGTAAAGCCACTTGTTTTGCATTTGCAGACACCCACTGTCAGCATTTGGTTTGTTTGCAGACGGGTCTGACACCTGGTACAGAACATCAAAAACCAGTGCTCTACTAAGTGCATAAACAGGGCTGGCAGAAGGGTATGCAAAAACTTTTTTAACGTACTACATCACTGCACAATAGGATTTTTTGTTTTTAATATGACTCTAAATGCTGTTTTCTAGCCAGTTAAAAGTTTAATTCAGTATTTGACAATGACTGTGCTTATGTAAGAGTGCAAGGCAAAACCATTTCACATGTGTACAAACAGCAACAGCAATGCTAATTATTTTGTGTATCATCAATTAACTAAGCAGACCTAAGAAAGACTCACAAATGGTTTAGATTGTGGTACAAATGCCCTCCTCGTTCTGCACCTCTAATGCTTGCTTTTGCATAGTCAGGTTTTTTTGCGAACATTGGGCTCAATCCTCAACAGGAGCTATGTCTGAGAAGAATACAAGAGGATGCTTAGCTTGCATATAAGCCGCCTACCAACAGTCCCATAAGTTTTCTGTTTGCCTTGCACATTTCACAAGAGCAGAGGCATTGCTATGTGGTGAATTTCACACCCCAGATGTTCTACATTTTACCTAGCTGTATCAGATGAAACAACTCGCAATATCTTACCATTTATTGAGAGAGACTATCCCTTTCCTGATGATGTCTCTTCAGCAGATCGTAAACATTAGTCC